>VZSF01010382.1:143130-322127 GCA_013398295.1 Chionis minor | reverse complement strand
ATTCTATGATTCTATGAACTTCAAAGTCACATTAAGTTGCTCAGGGCCTTGTCTGATTGATTTTAGTTTTTATTTTTTTTTAACTCTCCATGGATTAAGATGCCACAGCCTCTCTGGGCAGCTGTTTCAGTATGTAACTTCTCTCCTTGCAAAGAATACTCTTCTTTCAGCACACTTTAACTTCCAGTCCCTTACTACAACATAATCATTTGGAAAGACCCAAGCATGATTCAAGTATAATATTCTTGTTTTCCAAGATAGTCCTATAGTGCAGCTGTCAATGATTGCTTTAAATTACATACAAACCAACCAGGGACTTTGTGCCATCTATGACACTATATTCAAAAATCTCAATTTTCCACTTTTCAGAGAATAATTTTGGCTAGAATCTTCTTCCTAAATAGGCTTTCCACCCTAAACAAAATCAAAACATTCCACACTTTAAGTCTCCATGTTCCTTGTGTCTTCCCTCTATTCCTCCTCCAGTAATTCCCTCTCCCAGTACAACATGTACAGGCCTAGTACTTTTCTTTTGAGAGTCAGAGTGAGAGGCAAACCATGGAGAGGGGACAGTTTCATTGGAAATAAAAAAATAATAAAATAAAATAAAATAAAATAAAATAAAATAAAATAAAATAAAATAAAATAAAATAAAATAAAACCTGACTTCGACTAGAAGTTCGAAACTTAGAGTCTTTCAGTGTTTCATTTAGCATTTCACAGTGACATGTAGGGTTAAACAGTCTGTTCACCACATGATGCAGCTTGTTTATGCTCTGAGTAGGTGGACTGATCTTCCACCCCTGCCTTCCTGACTATGGTTGCACAAAATCTGGTGGACTACATGTGGGGCAATCTAAATATCCTTTGTGGGTTTTCCTGGCAATCAGACAGAAGTGAAGAAAACAGATCATAAATATGAGAAGGATCTTGTTAGGATTTTACCTGGGGTTTGTCAAACATTGAAAATAAAGTGGTAAATTTGCTCCACTTGTGACTGCCTCCTAAAAGTCAATAAAAATACACTTTAAAAGCAGTTTTTTTAAGAAGTTGTGTAGTTTACAAATAGAGGCAACCTAACTTCCAGTACCTTTAGAGTTTGGAATGATACTACTAGATAATTTTTGTGGACCTTCTGGAAAAATAGTTTGAAAACCCTTATTATCAAGAACAAGTAAACTTTAATTTATGGGACTTACATCTCTGAACTATATCTCTGTCTCTTCAGGATAAGCACCTGAAATCTGAAGTTCATTAAATCCAGTATTAAAGCTGGAAGATATGTAAAATATACTTGCAATTGATTCAAGGAGCAAAGGCGATTCTTCAATTGCAAACCTAGACCTCATTAGGGAAAGCTCTGAAAATTTGTTCTTCAATATTCCAAGGGAAGTGCAGAATTAGTTGTGCTGTGCAGGAACGTTTAGACAGTTACAGAATAAAACTAAAGAATGCACTGAACTTAAAGCAAACTTAGAGCAGACTAGAGCAAGATGAGCTGACCTTTTGCATATTACCTGTTCAGGTTTGTGTCCTAGTGCTGAAGTTAATGGGAACTTACTCTTTGAAACACATGACCCACTTGGAGGGGCTCAGGGAAGTGGGCTTACTTAGCTAGAGAAGAAAAGGGGAGGTAGGCTGCAAAGGGAACATAACAGAAGCCTTCCAGTGCCTATGGGTAGGTTACAAAGAAGGTGGAGTCAGACTCTACAGATGTGCACGACAGGAGGACAAGGGACAATGGATATAAATCGAAAGAGGTGGAAGTTCCTATTTAAAGGGTGGGAAGAGGGGGAATTCCATGAGGACAGACAAGCGTTGGAACAGCTTTCCCATAGCTGTTGTGGAATGTCTGTCCTGTAGGTTTTCAAGACCAGACTTCATAAAGCCCTGAGCAACCTGGTCTGATCTCAGAGCTGACCCTGCTTTGAACACAGTTGGGCTAGAGACCTCCTGAGGTTTCTCCAGCCTGAATGACTACAATTCATTACTGATTCTGTCCTGGCTCTTCTCTGGTAAAATAGTAATGGATTTTAAAGAAAAATTAACTGCTTTAGGATGGTTTCTAATATTTTTCTTCATATGGGAATTAGTTTTGTGGTTGACTTAGTACCAGAGATGAGGAGCTGTGCAAACGTGCAGCTCCCATTAAAAAGTACTGTGGTATAGTTTTGCTGTGTTAGTCATTCAGACATATACTCATCCCATTTAGTTGCAGCCAAAGTCAGCCAGTATCTTGCACTGTGCTGCTTTTTTATAAGCTTTCTTTCCCAAAGGCTGCATGAATGATTGACGGTTTTGGAGTCAGCTCTCAAACAGAAAGTTCAGAGTTCTAGTAATTAAAGTAACCTTGTATGCTGAAATGAAAATCTGAGAGGATTTATCTTGGACAGAAGACTGAATTGAGACTAATGGCATGCAAATTTAATTGTCTGAAACAAAATGTTTTCTCTTTCTGCAGTTGTAACTAAACAATTGGAGTGAGGGATAGATTTACAGGAGACAACAGTGATGGACATAATTTGATACAAGAGAAGTTTGGACTGGACGTGTGGAAAATCTTTTTCACTGTGAGAAGAATCAAACAGTGGAAGAGGTTGCCCACACAGGCTGTGCAGCCTTCATACTTGTAGGCTTTTAAGGTCTCACACTGAGCACTGAGCAACCTCATCTTATAGCTGACCAAGTAGGAGTTTGGAGTACAGACCTCAACTTAAGGTTGGGAATAACATCAGTCTTTCCTACTGCAGTATTAGTGGTCAATGTAGGTGACAAGCCATTAAGTGTCACATTATACAATTGTCTAGATTCAGGTGTTTTCACTCACACATGATGACATTGTCATATTTCATTAAAGAAATTATTTGGAGCAATATCAGGAGGCACAGGCTTTGTAAGAGCCAAGTAAGCGTACCGGGAGTTAGAACAAATACTAAGCCAGTCTCTCTGGCTTTATGTGCTTTACTATTTGAAAAGAATAGGAACCCCAAGACTGAGAGCATGTTATATTGGCTATGTAATAGACCAATGTTTAGAATACACTCGTTATGTCCTGGTTTAGGCTAGGGATTTCAACACCTTCTTAGAAGACAGAAAGATGCCCCTTTTTTTTCCATTTTTTTGGTTTGGGATTTTTTTTTTAGAGCAAGTAGTATCTATGTCCTAGACTCTTCCTTCTCCCTCTACAGCATTTTAAAAAGGACCATTCCTGATAAACAAGATCTGATATTTCTTGTGTTTCTATATCAGTTTTGTTTGCCATGCATAAAAGGGCCATATTTGTTCCAGTCTTGCTGTTTTACTTCTAATACCAAGAAATTTGAGGACTGAAAGTAGAGAAAAAAGAAAAAAAAAGCAAAGAAGAAAGAAAACCCCTGAATACCAAACAATCCACTGTGAAAGACTGGTAACAGTAAAATATTATAGAAATGCTCATAACAAAAAAAATTATGTAAAAGTGTCATGGCAGGAAAACCATGGAATTGCACCGCTGTAAGGGCAGAAAAATTAGCCTACATAAGTTTTAATAGCAATCACATATATGAAAGAAGGAAACATTCTGGGGCAGATTTAAGGACGTGGGAGTGGTGGAAGCATCAGGTTCAACAAATGCCCTACCTGTGTAATCCTGCGATGCAGGTTACAGTGTCTGCAGGTCATCAGGTCAGTAATACAGGACTGCAAGGCATTCTGATTGTTTATATTGTTTGTTATTTATCAAGCATTACACAGACTAATAAAATGGTTCTCTATAAGAATTATTTAATAAACATACCTATTTAGTGATGAAATGGTTGGAAAACAGTAACACTGAAAGTAAATAACTGTGAGGATAAACATCTTCGCTACTAATCAGAAGGTCCCACTTGGAAAAGTCTGTGATCCAGGTATTAACTGAACAGTTCTAGTCTGAACATCATCATCAGTATTACTCTTTCAGGAATCTTGATACCTGAAAGAAGTTCAGGCAAGAGTCTGTTGACCAGATTTTCATTCCATGTCACCAGTTCTGTAGGTCAGAAAGGTTAGGCTTCAATTATTTATTGCATAAATATTACTTCAAACTAATTGAATGCACTATTATTTTTAGTGAAAACACGTTTATGCTACTTAGCCTGATTTGAAGCAGTACAATGCTGCCTGAATTGAGAATCATTTAAAATGATAGACTGCATTCATCTGACTTAGGACAAATACTGTGAAGACTGAAATTTTACGCTAACCATGAATAAAAACAACTTGGTAATCAGAAAAATATGTTTAATAAAACTAGGTATTCTTACACTCAATCTTGGAAAATAAATGCAAGTACACTATGTTTTAGTCTTTCTCACCATGCTTATAATCTGGTTTGATGGCATTATGAAAGTAGTGAGTGACAGAGAATATTTATTAGTTAAACACACTGACTCAAGTGAAGTTGGAACTAGTTTTGTAGCATGATATGCACAATTGTAATGGGAAACAGAAGAATTTTTTGTTTTAACCACACAGACTTTTTTTATAGTGAAGCATTGCATGTGTGGTTCTGAGCATGATAATGAAAACTAACCCTGAGCATCCATCATTAGACCTTCAGATGAGAACACAGGATTTTTTTTTCCATATTAGCCATTAGTCACCAGCAAGTGAGTAAGCATTCCTGAGCTAAATTCTGTCTGAATCATATCAAACAATTTCAATGTGTCTGATGAAATACCCTAAAAAGAAATTTGTGTTGACATTGAAGCCAGACAGTCATACTGAAGGTTCAATGGACATCAGCTGGCTGATTATTTTGCCTTGAGCTGCATGGTCCCTTTTTATTTGTGGGACTCATTTGTCATGTAACATCAGTCCTTATTCAATTTTAGTCATGACTTGCCAAGTTTAGTGGTTTGGGGTTTTTTTCCTAACTTTACAAAGCAGAGAAGTTTTGAATGTGGCAGAATGCAACTTTCATCTTACCCTATTTTGCATCTCAGCAGCACTGAGGTCAAACCTGCAAGTTACATGAACTAGAATAAACCAGCAGCTAATACTGCGTTGATCCACAATTACAATTTCCAATACAACAGAATCATGAGAGAGTATGGATTAGATAGACAGGCATCGGTTGGCTGTGACTCAGTGGTGGTGGATGGAGATCAGAGGAGAATGTGCAGTGCTTGTTGTAACTCAAAAAGCCACTGGGCTGGTCATCTCTAGCACTGATAGTAACACCTGCCATAAGTACACAGTGTGCAAGGGGGAGAGATTCTGTATAAACATTTTCTGTTTGTGTTTTCTGTTTAGGTATGTTATCCCCCTCTGAAATGAAACTGGTATTGGACTCCTTATTTATAGACAAATTATATTTACCTATTGTCTTTTCAACTTAATCTTTTATGTTTAAGAGAAAAATGAAAAATGGAAGATTACAACATGCATAAATTTTTTTCATATTACAGGTTGAAATAAACATGGAAGCATCTTTCATCTCTACTCCTTGTCATGGTTTGGGCCAGACTGGCCACTGAAACAAATTACAGATGCTCTCCTCACCTCTGTCTCCAAGGAGAGGAGCGAGAGAGAGAGACTTATGAGTTTAGAAAAAAGCTAAACTACTTTAATGAAAATATTAAAAAATTAATAAAATAATAAAATTAAAATAATTAAATATATACAATATATACAAAACTGTATCAAGCTCCTAGGATGATGACTGCATCACCGATAGGCACAGGGAATATCCCACAGTGGACTTAGCAATGGATGGGAGCTAGATTCCGGATCTGGATTCAGGACTGCACAGGTGGGGATAGAAGGCAGATGAACAGATAAAGTTCTGGGATACCAGCCACTGAAGACAGAGACTGACTCTTTGGTCCCTCAGCTTTTATACTGAGCATGAGGCAGATGGGATGGAATACCCTGTTGGTTAGTTTTGAGTCACCTGTCCTGTCCGCTCCTCCCCACAGCTGTGACCCCTCTACGCTTTTCCACTTCAGACCCTCCAATATGGCAAATAACAAAGTTGGCTGCCCTTGGATGTTATAGCAATAAGTATAAGCAAAACCCTTTCTGCATATCATGCCTTGGCATAAACTACAGGTTTTATCACCCTGAGAGTGAACAGTTTCTGAACAGTATGCTGTTAATTTCAGAGAGTTCATTTAGTTAGAAGAGGCTTAGCTGCAAAGCAAAATTACTGAACAGAAAATTGGTTCTGTTTTATCTCAAACCAGGACACTCCTTTATTCAGTTTGCAAACACTTAGCTTCAATAGAGTTAAAGAACCTCAATGATTCAGTGCAACTACTCTCAGTAGTAGATTTAATAATATATATTTAATAATTCAAGGTCTTTGCATTTGCTTTACCTTTATTTGTTTTGACCTTGGATTTTCAATAGAAGGTGTCTATCAGAATGGTGAAGAAAAAAAATGTAAGCTCTTCCTTCTTGAAACAAACTCATATTGCAAGACAAATTCTAGCAAAAGTACTTTACTAATTTATTGTTTTCATTGAGTTATTAACAGCTTATAGTACATAGTGAATATGTGGATGGATATGTGTAAATTTAAGAACAGTTCAATTTATTAAATATGTATGCACTTTAAATATCAGTCATATGGGCTTCTTCTAAACGCACACTTTGAAAAGTTTCAGTATTTGTTTTCCTCTCTCTTGGAAACTCTTATTTTGCCTTGCCTCCTAAATGTGTTGTTTTTCATTCTTTAATTATAAGGTTTCTGTTTATTTTAATAGTTAAAGCTAGATCAGAAGTGAGTAAGCTTATTTATTAAGAGCAACAAACATTGCCCATCTGCAGCTTTATTAGCCTTTTTAATATTTTTAATATATATTTTAGCTTTTAAAAATTTATTACTAGGTCTCATACCTGCTAGGCAGTAAAGATAAGAGTTGGGATGAGCATAACTCTTGACATCTATATGCAGTTAGACATTCAGTTTTGTATTTGGAAACACTTGGATGAGTTATTTGGGTACATATACTTCCATTTGGAATGCCAAAAGCAGGCTGTGGTGCAATCAACCTATGTTAACCAAATTTAATTTGTTCAACCTGACAACTAGTTTGGGGAGATTCTGGACCTTCGTAAGACAAGAGTAGATGGTGCAGGGAGACAGTAGCAGACACCCCTGTATGTGCAATTACAAATGTTTAGCTTGCTGCAGAGTTGCAGGGAGAAAGGTACGGAGATATGTGTCCTAAAGAACTACAATTTTCTTGAATTATTTTAGCATAAATCTTATACTGAATGACTCATTCTCTTCTCTTGTACTTTAACTCAGAATAACAAAAGAACACCTCCTTCTCACACAACAGCTCCCAGTGGCAACCAGTCATCGCTGTTAGATCTGCATCTGGTCCCTGTTATGTTCTCAGCCTTATAGTTTTGGCAGTCCAAGTCCTTAAATTCTGCTCTTGAAACTCTGGCGTGGGTTAAAGTGGTCAATCAATTTGAGGCCAGTATTTTCTGTGTTTCCACGTCCATCTCACAGAACGCCCTTTCTGACAGTACTTTTCAGACAGGAAAAGCCATATCACTTCAGATATGGCAAGCAACGTGTCAACTATTTCTTACTTCAGTCACTATTATCACAGCCAAAACATACTTGATGTGGGGAATTAAACTTCTTTTATTGCCAATTAGCATAAATATTTAATTACAGATTTGTGTATTGGGGAGACACACACCAAAAAAAACCCACCAAAACACCCCACCAAAAACATTTAAAACACTGGTAAAAACTGGCTTTCCTCTGCTTTTTCCACACTCAGCTTCACTCTGGACACCTCTCCCTCCCCTCTTATAATTGCCACAGGTCACCCCAGTGAGGCAATGAGCAGTTCAGGATGTTGTGGTCGCTACGTTGTAGTTTCTTTCTGCTGCTTCTTCCTTCTCACTGATTTCAGACAGTCTGGTGTGGGTCCTCCATGGGCTGCAGTCCCTTTGGGGCCACAACTGCTCTCTCATGGATCACCTCCTGCTGTGTGGACCTTGGTGTTCCCTCTTGTTGTTTCTCACTCTTTCGTTCCCTCCTCCTCTGCCTATGTGGCATTTGCTGCCCTTTCTGACACAGGTTTCCCCGCGGCACCCACCCGTGGCTGAGGGGCTCAGCCCTGCCCTGTGCTGGGGCCCTGCCAGCCGCCTGGAACTGGCTGGAACCGGCTGAGGCCGGCGCGGGGCAGCCCCTGCCCCTCACCACAGGGGCTGCTCGGAAGCGCCGCTGCTGACATATCACCATCTACATCCAACACAGGTCTGGCCTGTGTAATCTTAATTCTTCTCCTCTTTGCCAGGTAACAAGAGAAACCCTTCAGGAAAGGGCACAAGCCGGAACACAGGNCAACTACTCTCAGTAGTAGATTTAATAATATATATTTAATAATTCAAGGTCTTTGCATTTGCTTTACCTTTATTTGTTTTGACCTTGGATTTTCAATAGAAGGTGTCTATCAGAATGGTGAAGAAAAAAAATGTAAGCTCTTCCTTCTTGAAACAAACTCATATTGCAAGACAAATTCTAGCAAAAGTACTTTACTAATTTATTGTTTTCATTGAGTTATTAACAGCTTATAGTACATAGTGAATATGTGGATGGATATGTGTAAATTTAAGAACAGTTCAATTTATTAAATATGTATGCACTTTAAATATCAGTCATATGGGCTTCTTCTAAACGCACACTTTGAAAAGTTTCAGTATTTGTTTTCCTCTCTCTTGGAAACTCTTATTTTGCCTTGCCTCCTAAATGTGTTGTTTTTCATTCTTTAATTATAAGGTTTCTGTTTATTTTAATAGTTAAAGCTAGATCAGAAGTGAGTAAGCTTATTTATTAAGAGCAACAAACATTGCCCATCTGCAGCTTTATTAGCCTTTTTAATATTTTTAATATATATTTTAGCTTTTAAAAATTTATTACTAGGTCTCATACCTGCTAGGCAGTAAAGATAAGAGTTGGGATGAGCATAACTCTTGACATCTATATGCAGTTAGACATTCAGTTTTGTATTTGGAAACACTTGGATGAGTTATTTGGGTACATATACTTCCATTTGGAATGCCAAAAGCAGGCTGTGGTGCAATCAACCTATGTTAACCAAATTTAATTTGTTCAACCTGACAACTAGTTTGGGGAGATTCTGGACCTTCGTAAGACAAGAGTAGATGGTGCAGGGAGACAGTAGCAGACACCCCTGTATGTGCAATTACAAATGTTTAGCTTGCTGCAGAGTTGCAGGGAGAAAGGTACGGAGATATGTGTCCTAAAGAACTACAATTTTCTTGAATTATTTTAGCATAAATCTTATACTGAATGACTCATTCTCTTCTCTTGTACTTTAACTCAGAATAACAAAAGAACACCTCCTTCTCACACAACAGCTCCCAGTGGCAACCAGTCATCGCTGTTAGATCTGCATCTGGTCCCTGTTATGTTCTCAGCCTTATAGTTTTGGCAGTCCAAGTCCTTAAATTCTGCTCTTGAAACTCTGGCGTGGGTTAAAGTGGTCAATCAATTTGAGGCCAGTATTTTCTGTGTTTCCACGTCCATCTCACAGAACGCCCTTTCTGACAGTACTTTTCAGACAGGAAAAGCCATATCACTTCAGATATGGCAAGCAACGTGTCAACTATTTCTTACTTCAGTCACTATTATCACAGCCAAAACATACTTGATGTGGGGAATTAAACTTCTTTTATTGCCAATTAGCATAAATATTTAATTACAGATTTGTGTATTGGGGAGACACACACCAAAAAAAACCCACCAAAACACCCCACCAAAAACATTTAAAACACTGGTAAAAACTGGCTTTCCTCTGCTTTTTCCACACTCAGCTTCACTCTGGACACCTCTCCCTCCCCTCTTATAATTGCCACAGGTCACCCCAGTGAGGCAATGAGCAGTTCAGGATGTTGTGGTCGCTACGTTGTAGTTTCTTTCTGCTGCTTCTTCCTTCTCACTGATTTCAGACAGTCTGGTGTGGGTCCTCCATGGGCTGCAGTCCCTTTGGGGCCACAACTGCTCTCTCATGGATCACCTCCTGCTGTGTGGACCTTGGTGTTCCCTCTTGTTGTTTCTCACTCTTTCGTTCCCTCCTCCTCTGCCTATGTGGCATTTGCTGCCCTTTCTGACACAGGTTTCCCCGCGGCACCCACCCGTGGCTGAGGGGCTCAGCCCTGCCCTGTGCTGGGGCCCTGCCAGCCGCCTGGAACTGGCTGGAACCGGCTGAGGCCGGCGCGGGGCAGCCCCTGCCCCTCACCACAGGGGCTGCTCGGAAGCGCCGCTGCTGACATATCACCATCTACATCCAACACAGGTCTGGCCTGTGTAATCTTAATTCTTCTCCTCTTTGCCAGGTAACAAGAGAAACCCTTCAGGAAAGGGCACAAGCCGGAACACAGGAAATTCCATCTCAACATGAGGAAAGAACTCCTTTACTTTGGGGGTCATGGAGCACTGGAAGAAGCTGCCCAGAGAGATCGTGGAGTCTCCGTCTCTGGAGATATTCAAAACCCACCTGGACACGATCCTGTGAAACAGTCTCAAGATGAACCTGCTTTGGCAGGGGGGTTGGACTAGATAATCTCCAGAGGTCCCTTCCAACCCCTGCCATTCTTTGAAACTTCATCTGTGCCATATGCAGACTTCCCACCTTACAGCTGGCACATGGTTGGTTTGAATGCTTGTTTCAGCCAGTAAATGTATTATATGTATATGTGTACATATTCATGTGATTTTACTTGAGTAGGTGTATATAGATAGATAACAACAGTTTTTTTGCAGCTGAGCTTCTGCTTCAGGCTGCAGGAGTGCTCCTGAGACTGAGCCGCAGTCAGAGCAGCACTCCAGCAGCTCACCGTCCCCACTGGTGTTACCTGCTTCAAGCCTGACATGACTTCACTTGACAGAACTTTAGAGGGCTGTAAGGAAATACTGCTCGGTGCCTCACTGATATAATCCCTTGCTGTGTATCCCAAAATGTAAACTGAGCAAAAAACCCCACCCCTTTCCCAACATTAAAAAGAGTACTCTGATAGGAAGCATTCAGAGACACTCTCCAAAGCCAAAGGGGAACAACTAGTAGATGTGAGAGAAGACCTGTTCTTGCATACAAGGAACTGAGACAGAAACCTTCATTGACAAGGTAATGCTCCACTGGCCATTAGGAAACCAATTATCAAGTTAATTATTTTCTGGTTACCTTACATTGTACTTAATCCTGTTTTTTATAATTAATTTTACCTTCCAAGATAATTCCCAGAAATTTGACTTGAAGTCCATGCAGTTCGGTGCAGATTGCTGCTAGGAATGTTCTCAGGGTTGGTTTTTATTTGTTTTTTTTTTTTTTTTTTTTGTTAGGGTCACTTCATTTAGAAGAGCATTAAGGTTAATCTACTGTTTGGTGGAAACAGTGGAATGCAAAGACCTATAGTCTGATTTTCAAGGTGACATCCCAGCTTGAGGTGGAACAAAAGATATATCATTTGCTATTTTTCTGTTTATTTTACCACTTTCTAGCTCAGTTCCTGTTTAAATAGAGACTTTGATGAATATTATTCTATGGAAAACAAATACAGCTCACTCTCATGGGGTGAACTCCATGGGATGAGTCAGTTCTTCTTACAATGAAGCTGCAAATCAGCCATGTGAAGAACAGCAGTAGAATTATGAGTTTAATGTGCAGCTGATTATAACAGGATTTGGGCACACAGCACTCCTGCACACATTTGACAATTTTAGCCTTACTCCCTTGTCAGAACTATCTACTGAAACACTGATAGAATTTTTTCTAATTTTTAAGTTTCTATCTTTGTTACTGTGATATTCAATATGCAGGAGATTTCTAAACATAGCTTATTTTTTAAGTTATTCTCTCAGGAACTGAGTTTCTCCTTATCAAACGCAGATTCCTTTGTAGCTATTCACACAGTGTTTAGTATAGATGGTGTTTCACTCTGATACAGAAGTAAATCATATAGCTATTTGTCTACAGACACTGAATTTGAAATTAGAGCTGTCAATATCACTTTCTGAGTAAACCAAGACTTCGAGGAATCTGTTTTAAAAAGTTGTACTGAATGCAAATGCTATGCAATAGAATTAAAAAGTCTTCTTTCCAACTTCATGTAAATATATTATTTTTTTAAGAAAGAGCATCAGCAACCACTTGCATTTGATATTCCAGACTTTAATTGCTATTTGATCCTAACTTTTTGATAGTTTCACTTCAACATGAAGCAA
This sequence comes from Chionis minor, assembly GCA_013398295.1. Classification (NCBI taxonomy): domain Eukaryota; kingdom Metazoa; phylum Chordata; class Aves; order Charadriiformes; family Chionidae; genus Chionis; species Chionis minor. Next base: position 309,892 of record VZSF01010382.1, on the reverse strand, counting down.
TTCAATGGAGTCCACATTCCTATATAAGAAAGTAATACTGGAGTTTTACTCTGTATCAGGTGTCTAACATGCATCACAAAGAAAAAGTGTTAATTTTTTCCAGTTTTCCATTCTTTTGTCAAATAGTTTCAGCCCAGTTTCAGTGGACTTCCATTGAGTAAGGTCAGTAGAAGGACTTCTGTGTGTTAGTAAGGGATTTTAGAAGCAGATCCTCTCTTTTTCTGACAATATTTAATAGATGTGGAAAGCAAATGACATCTTCAGCATTGCTTCAGGTGTGCACTTCATTTCCCTCTGAGCCTGAGTATCTAGTGTGTGACACAGTCTGAATTTTTTACCACATTACGTCCAAGTACTTAAGACTATTTCATGTGTTTATACCTTTAACACAGAACAGACTGAGGCAAATATCAGGGAAAAACACATTCTTTTGTAAGGCTACATTCTTGATCTCTTTAATACACTGGTTACCCATAGGGACAAATGTGTGAAAAATATTTTAATGAAAATAATATTTTTTTCAGTTTGAACTGAATTTTGTAGAAATGCAGTGATTAGCAATAACAGAGGCATTCATAGATAGAACAGAAACTTTTCTTTTCCATAACCCAGATGCCATTTTAATGTATTATTGTTAAAACAGTATCAGGAGGACTTACTAAATAAAATTCCAAAGCTTTTGTGGTATTTAGTTGACTTTTAAGAAGATTATAATACTTTTTGTGACAATATGCAGTATGTGCATGGTTGCAATATTTAATAGTGATCTATTTTAACTGGTGAACCAGGGCCTGAGACATAAGTTTCATGAAGAGATATTTACCTTACTGGAAGAACATAGGAAATGGACTGCCATAAAATATGGTCTTTTAAACCTACTACTTTTTCTCTTATAGAAAATTGTATTTGTAAAATACATTATTTCTTTTCAATCTTCACAACAAAGTATGTTAAATTTTATTATCCGAGGTATTTTAATATAAATAAACACTAAAACATGTTAAAACTATCAAACCACAATTATTAGTTCTCTACATTTTGTTATCTTTTTTGATTCACTGCAGCAGTAATTTCCTGTACAACTTGCTGATGTACTTCAGTGTCAAGAGTTCTAGTAGTCTAAATTTATCTTTGCTCTCAGTAAGTTTGTGGTCTGAGGCTATGCTTGTATACAACCTTTGATCCTGAGTAAGCTGAGGTATTCCTCCAAGAAAGGCATGATCTTACTATCGTGTGCAAGCACTGGTATATTTTCTCAATTTTTTTCCCCCTCTTGTCCGCACAGGAAATATTCTAATAAGTGGTGGCAATTTCAGAGGAAGTATTTTGATTTGCTTTATTATGGTGCTATGAGATATTTTGTGATAATGATAAAAGTGTTTTACCTTGTAGTGATAGCAGAGCTGATATATTAAGGTGGTCTCCAAGAAATAATAATTAAACACAAATACGTATAAATATATTTTCTCTGTAAGAGGAAAAAAATTTAGTGGTTTTAGGCTTCAGAATAAAAGATATAAGATACATAATGGTTTAAGAATATTGGCTTGGTTGAACACTCATTAAAAAAAATTGAAGATGTGTTAATAGGTACAACAAGTGGTTTGCATACTACATGCAATTTTAAAAGTATAGTTTTCTCAGTATAGGACAGAGGATGTAGTAAGATAAGGAAAGCTTCCCAATATACCAATATATTCTGAAAACTATGCGTCATTCTAAATGTCTCATAGTTCCCAGGTACTCAAAAGATAGTGCTACAGACTACAGATATTAGTGCAGCATTATTACCGATGTAGATTAAACAAATAACATGTGTGAAATATTACTCTCTAAATATTCAAAAAATGGCTAAAAGCTCAGTCATTGCTTTATCTACTTTCTCTCAGGAGTCCTTACCTTAGGTTAATACATTCTTGGTGCAAAAATAAAGAATTGAAAACTGCATTCATTGAAAATGTTCTGCGTATATTAAATGGCTTTAGATAGGCAAGAAAATCTGATTGAGTAGCACCACCTGTAATCAGGCAGCCAGTGTTTTCTCTCACTATAAAATCTCATTTTGAGGCATTTTATCTTCAACTTTTTGACGTAAACTTTTCTAACCCTTGCTTCATGTAGTCTCTGAACTGCATTTTTGCATGAGATTTTCCAATCTGAATCACCTCAGATAAAAGGAAAAGAAGACCAAATCCTTTTGTAATAAATATTAGGACAGAATGAAAATGCACTGAAATTTGGAAAAATGCACTGGCTTTTATGGAGAGGGAGTTTTCTGTGTGTTGAAGGGAAAACCAGCTTAGCTATGAGGAAAGGTTTAGTGAGGATTCCTAATGGAACACTGGTGAGGAACGTGGGTATGTGGAACTGGAACCTGTGACAAGAAGTGGCTGGGACAGCAGCTTTGAGGGGCTCAAGTTGGAACATGGAGGGCAACCTGGAACAGTGTCCTTTGGGAAAAGCTAAGCAGAAATTTGTCCTGATAAGGAAACACATCAACAGTGCATTGAGATAATTTTGAGGTTTCCAAATCTCACTATTGCTTCTTATCAGCAAACAGGGAACTCACTGCTAAGGTCTCTTATTTCTCTGAAATGCTTTTCCAAGCAAAAGATAAGAAAATGCTGCTACCAACTCTCCTGCTTTCTCAAGTGGTTTGTTGGCTTTAGAGTTGCTAACGCTGTTTGTACCCAGGTGGATTGCAATAAGTTACTACCTGATTTAATGCTGTTTGAATTTGCTTTTTAAAATTAAGGGATTAATGCAAAAAAAAAAAAAAAAATTTACTCCTGAGGTTGTAGGCCAAGCATTCTGAAGTTGCTAAAAATGAAAGTGTTAGTTGCCTGTGTGGTCTTACTTCATTATCCATACGCATATGCATACGCTTTTTTATTTATTTATTATATTGTACTATGTGTCCTACAGGACTGCAATCAGTTCTGTACCTGTGCTGGGGAAGGCTTGATTACAAAGCCACTGCCTCACTTTTTGCAGCAATTAGAAAGCATGAAGGAAAAGAAACATGACTCAGTGGTTGAGTGAGTCAGGTGTTTTCCTGGGAGTACACAGTTGTATTCTTGCCTGTGCTGAAGATTGCATGAATTCAAGACAAATAATTTACAGGTAGTTACTTGGTGAGGTGCCTGGATTTGGCTGCTTGAGGGAGGTACTGGGTCACAGCTGCTGTAACCGAGATCAGCGGGGACTATGCTTTGAACATAAAGTGCTGTAATGATCTAACTGTTCTGAAGAAGAATAATCAGTTTTGCACAAGCACACAGGGTAAGCAGATTTGTGAATACTGTGTAAGATCTATACACTACTGGACCTAGGGCATAGAGATTTTTATAAGCCTTTATTTTACATACATGATGCAAAACTAAGCTAATGTCTGTAAATTAGGTGTTTAATGATGAGACACATAAAAGAGTATAAGAAATATTTCAATCTACCACGTACTTGCACCACCAAGAAAAAGAAAAAAAAAGAAAAATGAAAAAAATAATTAGGAGGGTGTGATTTGCCTGGTGTGTAATTAAAGATAAAGGAAAATGAAGGAATCTATTTAAACTGATAGCCCTGGAGTAATGAAAGCTTAAAAATCAAAGGATCTCTACTAAGATTTCTCTGCTGTGCTTTTTATTTATATCAGCAGTGAAAGGTATTTTATTTGCCTCCTGAAGCTGAAGTAACAGATGACTTAATTTTAGCAGGTCACCATGAGACATCAGGTTATATAAGGCTTGCTGTAGATCACAGCCTGATTTTACAAATTGGACAACTTCAATGTTTGCACAATGGATACCAAAGCCTTGAAAGGATTTAAGCTGTTCTTTTTTGATAGTATAATTTAGTGTTCTGATAAGAGACTCTTTGCTTTATGCTTATTTTAAAGCTATCTCAAAACACCTGGTGAAAGTTTTCATTACAGATTACTTGACCCTTAAAAGGCATTATACACTAGATGCAATAAACATCGAACTTTGATCCTATTTTTATTCTTCATAACTTTCACAAGTTATAAGCTATATAAATGATTTTTATTCATTTAAATATTTTCAAAAGAAAGCTCGAAGTACAACAGGAGGCAATAGGAAATATGAGGATTTTTTAAATTAGTAATTATTTGCCTCTTCATGTAACTATCTTGTATGCAAAATATACCAGTTTTAACAGGGCAGAATATACATATCTTTACAGCATAAATCTCCCAGATTTATAGTAATTAGGAGTGGACATGAAATTATTGAGTCCATACTTGACTCAAAATGTACTAATAAGAAATAATTGCTTTCTCAATAGAGATTTCATGATTTATGAGCATAAATTTGGAAGCCTCCTCAGTATCTTCAGTCAGAGCAGAAGACTAATGACGTTGAATAATCACTTTCTTTTAATTTCAAACAAAATATTTATGTGCTAAGTATTCGAAGCTTTCCTTATTTTGCTGCTGAGAAAACATTCCTATATTTCTGTTGTATTTTATGTGCTCATTTTAAGGACAGATTGCATCTTACACAAGGCTGTCTCTAGATTCTTTCAGTTTGACTTCAGGGCTAAAGCTCAGCTTAAAACCTCAATTATTAATTGTAACAAGTAGACTGCTGTTTCTGGAATTTATGCCTCCCTACCTTTTCTGCACCTCAGCAGCCTACATCTCTGCCAGCGGCTTAGCATAATGGTGAGGTCAGAGTTAGAGGTAAAGCAATCCCTTTCATGGCCGCATGAATACTGCATGCAGCTGCTGCCATTATCTTGTTCTGCACAAAAACAAGTAGTTATTTCCATGGCTATCAATCCAACCTTTATCCTAAGTATTAAATACGCTTTGGTGAGATCTTCAATAAATATGTGCATCTGCTTTAATGCCCACCATCAACACTATCTAACTTAAATATAGATGGCGAGACGTCTAGTTTAAGTGAAACAGTTATCCCAGACTCTACTGAAGGCCAAATTTAACAATGGTTCTTTTTATTATCATGTGTGTGCTCTGGGGTTTATTTGCAATAGCCATCTATAGAACGAAAGAAAGGGCATACGTATACTAGAGATGCAGACATCTAGAATGGGCTCAGTTTCCAAAAATTTACTGTATTCCTTTCAAAGATTATGTTCTTTGCAACACATTTTAAAAGGAATATGTTTTAGAGTACTGTGGAACTCTTCTCTTAAAACTGCAAAGGAAGAGTGCATATGAGGGCTAAGACAATTGGAAAGTGGAAGAATTGAAAGATAAGGTAGCATGAAGACTTCAGGCTTTCTGCAGTGCCAAGAAACAAATTGTCAGAGAACACAAACAAAACTTAGCAGAAACTGTGTGAAGAAGATGAACATGCTTTCATTTTTGTAACTCATGAATATGTAATTAGTGGCTTACAGAAGATATCCATAAGAATAAAAAAAAGAGTGAAATGGGTTAACATAAAAGTCATGGTCTAATTCAATGTCAGTGGCAATGTTTAGATGTTCAGTTTGACTTGAACTTTGATTTTATATAGAATTTCTTCTAGGATGAGAGCTTGATATTTTCAAAGATTTAGAGAGGCTTTAATTTGGCTGTAATAGAAATGCAAAACAGTCTGATAACTATTACTTATGTTATTTTAAAAAAATTTACTTGATTTCCATTCCAGGATGAAAGTTCTGGAGCAACTAAAATTCATTCTGGGGAAGTTCAGAGAAACGTTCAGTTCTTCTAGGGGTGGAGATTTTGGAGAAGGACAGAAGAAAGCTAGAATGTTAAATATGAGACTTGTGTTTTATTTTCCTGTAACTTTTCCATTTTAAGTGGGTAATATTTTACATACAAGGAAGAATTTTTTGAAAGATTCATTCTCTCTCTTCAAGGAGGAAAATCCTTGCAAAATTTCTTTTCACATCTAGATCTTCTGAAGCAGAGGTATTGCCAGTTGCTAAAAAAAGCTATTAAGTTTCTGTAAAGTATGAGCACTTTCTGAACAGAAGGTTCAGAGGACTGTACTCTCAAGGTCAAGCAGCCCCCTGAGGGTAGTAGTAGTTATTCCCTTTGATAGCAGTCACACTGTCATTAGCACTTTCTCACAGTTTTTGACTCATTTTAGGATAGACTGGTGGACTAAGTCTGCTTAATGGATAAACCTGATCTTATTACAGCACCAAAAGGCATGAAGCTAGCTGTAAAGTTGTGATGAAGCTGTGTGGAAGCTTATCATCGTGATGATAAATGTCATTATCATCTATCACGTATCATTGAAATACTACAGAAGAGTGTGACACAATGAAATGTTTCTAAGCACATCCCACACTAAGTCTTCGCAGATTTTAATGGATTTTCCCACCTGCTCAGCTATGCAATAGGGTTTTTTGCACTCTAAGCACTTTAAGTGGGGAAATATTTCAGTCACCCTGATCTTAGGCACAGTTTTACATAACACCCCTCCTTGTTTGTTATTTGTTGTTGATACTGCATGTCTGCATTGTATGTGTATCTCTGTGCTGCACTAGAGTTGAGGACAGAGCCCAGGGGCCAGACTCTGCTGCTGCTGCGTGGAGGTGTCAGAGAAGGTTGTGCATGAAGGTGGTGGGTCACCTTGAGCAGACAATTTCCTGCTGGTTAGAACTAGCAACTGTATGCAGCTCTTTGCATGAGCAAAGCACAGCTACACACCAGCAGTTTTGAGATGACATTTGTTACTCTCTTTGAAATGATACTTTTTTAATATTGTAACAAGACTTTCAGAGAAAAAAAATGTGGGGCAGTACTTTACCTTTGCACCCTAACACAAGTTTCCTCATAGTAATATCCAGCTACAGTCATGAGTACGCTTCATCATGATGCTTTAGAGTGGCTTGTGATCAGATTGAAATTTTTATCTGAACGAGAACTGTTGACTTTCTTCATTTCAGAAAGCATGGCTTTTTCTTAGCTTCCAAATCTTTTGGGGCTCCTGTGGGAAAATGCCAAAAGTTTTACTTCAATGCCATGTTCAAGGCTGCAACTGATAGACGATACTGTATCTGCCATGTCATTTACCCAGAATAACTTCATGCTGTTTCAGAAAGCCTGTCCCTGGTTCTGATCGTGGCCATTTCCCCGGACGGTCCACCCCCTACTGTGAGCTAGTTACAATGTCTATATGCAATCAGGCCTTTAAGTCACAAAGTTTCAGTGTCGTTAAGGCCACATATAATACAAGTTTCCTCTTCAGTGAGACACAACATCTATTCCCTTTTCTTTTTTAATTGCTTTCCACCTCCCTACCCCAGGTATAACAACTAGATTGAGTCCAAGTATTTCCACTTATTAGTTATTAGGTTCTATTTTTCTCCTTCCAAAACCCTTATTCATTCAAGAAGGAAAGTAGTCTTTACTTTCAATCTCATCTTTTTTCTGTGGTCAGCCCTTTAGGGAATCATTGATATTCTTGTTCTTTTTTTTTTTTTTTTTTTTTTTTTTGCTAAAGAGTACATTGGAAACTATCTTAATGCAAACTCCTGACTGATGCCTTTCTGCTTTAAGTGGTGTATTTCATTTTCTATTACACTTCTTTCTTTTTATGGGTCTCAGCAGTCTCCGTTTTGCTACGTTACATATTCTGGGCAAGAAAAATACTCAGGAGCCACATTGATTTTGAAAGCGGTTTATACAGAAGTCACAACTTCAGTTAGCTTTCTAGCATGTACATACAGTGATGTAGGTATCTCTTCCAACTGCCTTGCAAAACCTGTGCTTACATTCTCTACAGGTCAGGTATTCATGTGCTTCTTGTGAGGATCAAAGGCTCAGGCCAAGTAATAACAAAGCTGAAATCTCAAGGCAGCTACAGTTCAGAGAACATGAGCATTAAGTGGAAAGGAAGTTTCTTACAGTTTTTCTCAGAGTCACATGCTATGCTAAGTGCCCCGAAAAGAAATATATACTGCACAGGTCCTGAGGCTGTATGTTACATGCTTAAGTTTTATTCCATTGCAAATTAGTTTGGCAATAGATTGAAGCAGGCCAAGATTTAGGCTCTATTTAAATTGTTGCTTAAAATGAAGTTAGGCAAGCACACTGAACACTGCCTTCTTCCCAGGCTGAAACAGAGACAGTGGTCTGAGCAAGGCCCATCTGTTTCACATCATTCTGCTCTGGGAACCTGCATGACTGTTGGGTCTCCTGCCCACAGGATCTCTAGATCCTCTTCACCACTCTTTGTTGCAGTCAGTGTGGATACAGCAAGAAACAGAATGAGACAAGGGAATCTGAGTCCTAGCAGGTATGTGAACAGGAGCTCCTAGTGCTCTAGAGCCAGGACTCAAGGTGAGAAGATAGGAAGTGAGAAATTTTCTCACCAGATGAATTCAGGGCTCTTCAGCTGTAGACCTTGTTCTCACGTTTGATATTCTCCTCTCTTTCTGGAGAGTAGAATTTGCATTTGACACTAGCCAAATAAATTTGGCTGTACCTATCGCAACTTAAAAAGGTCTTTTGCTCCTCACAAGTATGTGAAGTAGAAAGTTTTATTGTTTCAGAGACAGTTTCCAGTGTGGATGAGTGCTCACTTCCCTCTTCTCTTTACACAACTAAATTTTATAGGACATGTCCTCCAAGACTCAGGTCTGTTCTGCCCTGGTTGTATTAGATTTTAGATTGCCCTGATTAAAACCATTTGAGGAGGCTCTGCTGCCGCTGGGAGAGGATTTAGCATCTTATTGCCCATTCTTCTCCTCATCTCCTCTATCACTTGGAGAAGGAAGCTATCATTGACGCATTCCAGGAACCTCCTGGATTGCTTATGGCCTGCTGTGTTGTCCCTCCAACAAATATCAGGGTGGTTGAAGTTTTCCATGAGGACCAGGGCTTGTGAACATGAGGCTACTCCTCTCTGGCTATAGAGGACCTCATCCACTCAGGGTTCCTGGTCAGGTGGCCTGTAGCAGACTCCCACTGTAACATCATCTGTCCCTTCCCTCCCTGTAATCCTGACCCATAAGCTCTGGATTGGCTCCTCATCCATCTCCAGGTAGAGCTCCATGCACTCTATCTGGTCCTTGACGTAGAGGGTGACGCCCGCTCCTCATCTCCCTTGCCTGTCCTTCCTGAAGAGTCTGTATCCATCCATTTCAACATTCCAGTCATAGCAGCCATCCCACAATGTCTCTGTGATGCCAATTAGATCATAGTCTTGCAGGTGTGCACACATCTACTCTTTCATAAGGAAGGTAGAGGCAGGCGATGGGATCCACATGGCAGCAAAGTTGCAAGGGTTATTGATGTGTTAGAAACCATTGGAAGCACCTGAGAAAAGTCACAAAGGAATTAGATCTTCCCACAAAAAGGTGGCAGGATCAGTCCAGCTGAAGTGCTTGTACACCAATGCACACAGCATAGATGACAAACAGGAGGAGGTGGAAGCTGTTGTGCAGTTGGATAACTATGATACAAGTTGCCATCACAGAAACATGGTAGGATGCACAACTGGAGTACTGCAAAGGATGGCTATAATCTCTTCAGAAAGGATAGGCAAGGAAGGAGAAGCAGTGAGGTAGCTCTGTATGTTAGGGAGTGTTTTGACAGTTTAGAGCTTGACGATGGTGATGAAAGGATCAAGTGTTTATAAGAATTAAGGGAGAGACCAACAAGGCAGAAATTGTGGTGGGAGTCTGTAATAGATGATCCAACGAGGATGAAGAGATAGATGAATTATTCTATAAGTAGCTAGAAGTCTCACTATCGCTAGCCCTTGTCCTCATGGGGGACTTCAACTTACCAGATACCTGCTGAAAATACAATACAGCTGAGAGAAAACACTCTTAAGAAGTTCCTGAAATGTGTAGAAGATAACTTCCTGACANCATAGATGACAAACAGGAGGAGGTGGAAGCTGTTGTGCAGTTGGATAACTATGATACAAGTTGCCATCACAGAAACATGGTAGGATGCACAACTGGAGTACTGCAAAGGATGGCTATAATCTCTTCAGAAAGGATAGGCAAGGAAGGAGAAGCAGTGAGGTAGCTCTGTATGTTAGGGAGTGTTTTGACAGTTTAGAGCTTGACGATGGTGATGAAAGGATCAAGTGTTTATAAGAATTAAGGGAGAGACCAACAAGGCAGAAATTGTGGTGGGAGTCTGTAATAGATGATCCAACGAGGATGAAGAGATAGATGAATTATTCTATAAGTAGCTAGAAGTCTCACTATCGCTAGCCCTTGTCCTCATGGGGGACTTCAACTTACCAGATACCTGCTGAAAATACAATACAGCTGAGAGAAAACACTCTTAAGAAGTTCCTGAAATGTGTAGAAGATAACTTCCTGACACAGCTGATGAGGGAGCCAACTAGAGAAGGTGCCCTGCTGAAGCTGTTGTTTGTGAACAGAGAATGACTTGTGGGTGATGCGATGGTTGGAGGCCATCTTGGGCATAGTGATCACAAAATGATAATTTTCAATTTTTGGAGAAGGAAAGGGGTCAGTAGAACTGCTATCTTGGACTTCTGGAGGGCAGATTTTGGCTTGTTTAGGAGCCTGGTTGACAGAGGCAGTCCTGAAGGGCAAAAGAGTTCAGGAAGGCTGGACATCCTTCAAGAAGGAACTCTTAAAGGTGCAGAAGCCGGCTGTCCCCATGTGCTGAAAGGCCAGCCAGCAGGGAAGACAGTCCTGGCTGAACAGAGAGCTTTGGCTGGAACTCAGGGGAAAAAAGAGAGTTTATGAGCTTTGGAAGAAGGGGCAGACAACTCAAGAGGACTACAAGGATGTCATGAGATTATGCAGGGAGAAAATTAGAAGGGCCAAAGCCCAACTAGAACTCAATCTGGCTACTGACATAGAAGACAATGAAAAAAGTTTCTATAAATACCTTAGCAACAATAGGACTAAGGGCAGTCTCCATCCTTTACTGGATGCAGGGGGAAACATAGTGCCAAAGGATGAGGAAAAGGCTGAAGTACTTAATGCCTTCTATGTTTCAGTCTTTAACAGTAAGACCCGTTGTTCAGGGGTACCCAGCCCCCTGAGCTGGAAGACGGGGACAGGGAGCAGAATGAAGCCCCATAATCCAAGGGGAAATGGTTAGTGATCTGCTACAGCACTTAGAGCCACAAAAGTCTACGGGTCCAGATGGGATCCACTCAAGAGTACTGAGGAATCTGGCGGAAGTGCTCAGCAAGCCACTTTCTATCATTTATCAGCAGTTCTGGATAACCGAGAAATCCCAGTTGACCAGAAGTTAGCAAATGTGATGCCCATCTAGAAGGGCCAGAACGAGGACCCAGGACCCAAAAAACTACAGATATGTCAGTCTGACCTTGGTTCTAGGGAAGGTTATGGAGCAGATCATCTTGAGTGCCATTATGGGGCATGTATCAACCAGGTGAACAGGCCCAGTCAGCGTGGGTTTATGAAAGGCAGATCCTGCTTGTCTAACCTGATCTCCTTTTATGACAAGGTGTCTCGCTTGGTGGAGGATAGAAAGGCTGTGGGTATTGTTTGCCTGGACTTTGNTAGCAAATGTGATGCCCATCTAGAAGGGCCAGAACGAGGACCCAGGACCCAAAAAACTACAGATATGTCAGTCTGACCTTGGTTCTAGGGAAGGTTATGGAGCAGATCATCTTGAGTGCCATTATGGGGCATGTATCAACCAGGTGAACAGGCCCAGTCAGCGTGGGTTTATGAAAGGCAGATCCTGCTTGTCTAACCTGATCTCCTTTTATGACAAGGTGTCTCGCTTGGTGGAGGATAGAAAGGCTGTGGGTATTGTTTGCCTGGACTTTGGTAAAGCCTTCGACATCATTTCCCACAGCATTCTCCTGCACAAACTGGCTGCTCATGGCTTGGATGGGCGCCTTATTTGCTGGGTAAAAAATTGGCTGGATAGCTGAACCCAAAGACATGTGGTGAATGGATTTAAATCTAGCTGGCAGCTGCTTACAAGTGGTGTTCCCCAGGGCTCAGTATTGGGACCAGTTCTCTTTAATATCTTTATGAATGATCTGGATGAAGGGATCAAGTAAGTTTGCAGATGACACTAAGCTGGGCTGGAGTATTGATCTGCTTGAACATAGGAAGGCAANAGTCACAAAGGAATTAGATCTTCCCACAAAAAGGTGGCAGGATCAGTCCAGCTGAAGTGCTTGTACACCAATGCACACAGCATAGATGACAAACAGGAGGAGGTGGAAGCTGTTGTGCAGTTGGATAACTATGATACAAGTTGCCATCACAGAAACATGGTAGGATGCACAACTGGAGTACTGCAAAGGATGGCTATAATCTCTTCAGAAAGGATAGGCAAGGAAGGAGAAGCAGTGAGGTAGCTCTGTATGTTAGGGAGTGTTTTGACAGTTTAGAGCTTGACGATGGTGATGAAAGGATCAAGTGTTTATAAGAATTAAGGGAGAGACCAACAAGGCAGAAATTGTGGTGGGAGTCTGTAATAGATGATCCAACGAGGATGAAGAGATAGATGAATTATTCTATAAGTAGCTAGAAGTCTCACTATCGCTAGCCCTTGTCCTCATGGGGGACTTCAACTTACCAGATACCTGCTGAAAATACAATACAGCTGAGAGAAAACACTCTTAAGAAGTTCCTGAAATGTGTAGAAGATAACTTCCTGACACAGCTGATGAGGGAGCCAACTAGAGAAGGTGCCCTGCTGAAGCTGTTGTTTGTGAACAGAGAATGACTTGTGGGTGATGCGATGGTTGGAGGCCATCTTGGGCATAGTGATCACAAAATGATAATTTTCAATTTTTGGAGAAGGAAAGGGGTCAGTAGAACTGCTATCTTGGACTTCTGGAGGGCAGATTTTGGCTTGTTTAGGAGCCTGGTTGACAGAGGCAGTCCTGAAGGGCAAAAGAGTTCAGGAAGGCTGGACATCCTTCAAGAAGGAACTCTTAAAGGTGCAGAAGCCGGCTGTCCCCATGTGCTGAAAGGCCAGCCAGCAGGGAAGACAGTCCTGGCTGAACAGAGAGCTTTGGCTGGAACTCAGGGGAAAAAAGAGAGTTTATGAGCTTTGGAAGAAGGGGCAGACAACTCAGGAGGACTACAAGGATGTCATGAGATTATGCAGGGAGAAAATTAGAAGGGCCAAAGCCCAACTAGAACTCAATCTGGCTACTGACATAGAAGACAATGAAAAAAGTTTCTATAAATACCTTAGCAACAATAGGACTAAGGGCAGTCTCCATCCTTTACTGGATGCAGGGGGAAACATAGTGCCAAAGGATGAGGAAAAGGCTGAAGTACTTAATGCCTTCTATGTTTCAGTCTTTAACAGTAAGACCCGTTGTTCAGGGGTACCCAGCCCCCTGAGCTGGAAGACGGGGACAGGGAGCAGAATGAAGCCCCATAATCCAAGGGGAAATGGTTAGTGATCTGCTACAGCACTTAGAGCCACAAAAGTCTACGGGTCCAGATGGGATCCACTCAAGAGTACTGAGGAATCTGGCGGAAGTGCTCAGCAAGCCACTTTCTATCATTTATCAGCAGTTCTGGATAACCGAGAAATCCCAGTTGACCAGAAGTTAGCAAATGTGATGCCCATCTAGAAGGGCCAGAACGAGGACCCAGGACCCAAAAAACTACAGATATGTCAGTCTGACCTTGGTTCTAGGGAAGGTTATGGAGCAGATCATCTTGAGTGCCATTATGGGGCATGTATCAACCAGGTGAACAGGCCCAGTCAGCGTGGGTTTATGAAAGGCAGATCCTGCTTGTCTAACCTGATCTCCTTTTATGACAAGGTGTCTCGCTTGGTGGAGGATAGAAAGGCTGTGGGTATTGTTTGCCTGGACTTTGGTAAAGCCTTCGACATCATTTCCCACAGCATTCTCCTGCACAAACTGGCTGCTCATGGCTTGGATGGGCGCCTTATTTGCTGGGTAAAAAATTGGCTGGATAGCTGAACCCAAAGACATGTGGTGAATGGATTTAAATCTAGCTGGCAGCTGCTTACAAGTGGTGTTCCCCAGGGCTCAGTATTGGGACCAGTTCTCTTTAATATCTTTATGAATGATCTGGATGAAGGGATCAAGTAAGTTTGCAGATGACACTAAGCTGGGCTGGAGTATTGATCTGCTTGAACATAGGAAGGCAACACAGAGGGATCTGGACAGGCTGGATCAATGCGCTGAGGCCAATTGTACGAGGTTCAACAAGACCAAGTCCTGCACTTGGTTTGCAACAACCCCATGCAGCACTACAGACTTGGCTTCCCCAAGCTGGAAAGCTACCTGTCAGAAAATGACCTGGGGGCGTTGGTCAATAGCCAGATGAATATAAGCCAGCAGTGTGCCCAGGAGGCCAAGACGAGTAATAGCATCCTAGCTTGTATCAGGAATAGTGCAGCCAGCAGGACTAGGGAAGCGATTGTCACACTGTACTCAGCACTGGTGAGGCCACAGCTGGAATACTGTGTTCAGTTTTGGGTCTCTCACTACAAGAAAGACACTGAGGTGCTGGAGTGTGCCCAAAGAAGGAAATTTTTTAAGTTTGTCATATTTGCCATCACTGGAGCTTTACATCAGAGCAAGAGATTATATATAAATAAATAATTGTTGCTGTAAAGCAGTCCTGTTAGAAATGGAGTTTTATAGTGATCACTCTTAAGTCTTTAGAAAAGAGTTGCTTAAAGGTACTTGGCAAAGCCTTGAGATGTTTGCAGCAGAGAAGACTAAGCATAACATCTGCTGTGTAGAGGGTGAAAATGAATATATGCCACAGCTGACATCTCTAGCAAATAAATAATTCACAGAAGTGAAAACAATGAATCCAGAAGGTTAGCATGAAAAATAATCGGTATATCAGTATAAGGAGGAAATTAACTTTATCGGTACGTTTTACACCTTTTGACTGTACTACGGATATACTAGGAAGTAGTTTCTCAGACTTGAAAGGCCAGACTTTGTATTTTGTGACCATTTGTATACTACAGCTTCCTAAAATACCTCTCAAAGAGAGGCAGTTTCTTCTTACATGTTGCAGTGTTTCTCCTCTTCACTTCAAAGGCTTTTCTTAACGTCAAAAAGCATAAGCTGTTTATTCTTGCTTGCTAAATTAAGTTTTCGTTGTTTGGAGTGTCCACTTCAGCTGAAGGAAGAAATTTTCCTGTCTGAACTGTTTCTGAGAAAAAACAGTCAATGCACTCCACTGGTTCTTCAGCACTTCAATGAGTCTTTGCAGTTTTAGAAGAATGGATAAAACCTGGGTCTGCACATTCCTCTGCAATGGAGGAGCTGTGTCCTGAACACTCTTTTTTTTTTTTTATCCTGAGGAAGTCCACACCCCAGATGACACTCTTTCTCCTCTCAGTATAACACCACTGCATATCTCTCTCTCTCTCTCTCAGTACCCCAAGTGCCAAAGACAGCCTAGTAGTAGGTTTTTGACCTTGCACTACATCTGAGGGAAGTTTGCTCTGAGAATATGAAAGGAGCAGAAGCAGAGTATGTGCTATATGAGTATGCTCCTTTTTGGGGACTTATTAGACACTAAGTTCACTGGCAAGGGACATGCAATGAACATTTTAAAATACAGTTAAACATTTTTCACTTGTTTCCTTTTCTAGGCTCAGCACAAAAGCTAACACTCTCTGAATTCAATCTAAATCAGAAAGCCAAAAACCAGAAGCACAATAATTCTGCTCACCTTCTCAAAGACCTATTCCTGGGGTCATTAGGTCACATTTTTAGTTCCCACTCACCAGCCTTCTCAGTGTAATAGTGGGTATGCTGTACAGCCTGCTCCAGAAGGAATCTCTGTCCATCTTCAACAATTGTTGAGTAAGATTATTTCCAAATTAACAAGCAGCCTGGCTTCTTAGAACCTCCCAAACGCTGCTTTCTGAATTCAGGCCCCATGGCATATCACAGCCTGATTGTCCAACCACTTAACAGAAATACTCTTCTGTGTAGTTTTCAGAGGGAGAAGCTAGCATTCAGTGAATTCTAAAAAGGCTCAGCTATTAAGCAATATTTCTTTTCCACTCTACTATTAATTTACCTAAAAGATGTACAGTTTTGTAGAACTCTAGTTTATATTTTGTCTGTGTGATTGTACTCTTTCAAGATATCATCCTAAAATTATGAGAGCTGTCACTGTTGATTAGCAACTGTTCTGCCTTGAGAAAAATTGGAATACACTGCTGGCTAATTTTTTTTAGTGATTTCCATGGTTTAAACTTAAATATCATTAAATTCAAAACTGTCATTCAATGTATAGCTGAGTTTAGCTCACTTAGTTTGAAAAACAGACAAAATAGAGAAGATTTTTTTAAAAATCCACAAACAAGATTAAATTTCATGTGCAATATAGAAAAAATATCTGAGTATGGACACAGATATCTATGAAGAGAAACTAATTAGAATTATAGTTTTTAACTATTTTGAGAAAATTATAACAGGCTAGTTGAAGTTCATCACTCACTTTTTGCCTGTCATTTCCTTCCTCCCTCCCTATAAACTGAATTAAGCTCTAAGCCACATAGTTCAAACCAAAGCGAATATTTATTCATTTTGGTTTTACTCATTTTGCTTGATATTATTCTTTCAATGGAAAAGTGAACAATCATGACAGCGGTTGCTTTAGTTTATTAATGTTCCTGAAATCAAATCACCAAATATTTTCATTGTTGTGCTGCTTATCTTTAAAAAAAAAAATCCTTTAGAATATTCTGGATATCCTCATGTTCATAAATGGTTATTTTATGCCAAGACTTCCTCCATTGCTAGTAAACAGCCCAATAGTGCTTCTCTGAAGAGTGCAAATATTGACTAAGTAAAAAGTGCTATGTTGTCAACACAGACAATATTACATTAGTAAGACCTAGGTCTGTTCTGCCTACAACACTGCATTCAGAGCAGTCCATCCTTGACTGTATCTGGTTTAAAGCATTACAAAGCTGTAGTGATACAGCTGGCATTAACTTTCAACATGTAAATGAATTTTATTTGGGAAAACTCTTCAAAGCAGGACACATCAACAAAGACTGCTATACCAGCATCTGATTTCAGAATGCTCCATATATGTAGATACTACAATGTGTGCTCATGAAGACACATAAGATGCCAAGAAGGTGCAGGCTGTGAAACTTTTAACAAAGAGTGCAGTTGAGAACACAAGGAGGATGTAGCTTTCAGGAGCAGGCCATCCTGTTATAGATACTTCTTATTTAAATATTCAGTATAAGGTTTTACTAATTTTTTTGTAAGAGTTGACTGAGTTTAAGGGCAGGATATATTTATATATTACACATTTTGGAGACTGTTTTTATTAGTTTTTTTTAGCTCACCATGAGATGTAGCAAAGGGAAAAATACTGTTTTGTAATACTACAAATGAACATTTTAATCTAAGCCAGGTATGCTTGGTGATACACCAGGTAGGTTACTGACTTGATTAAAAACAATACACGGACATGTACGTGTGTTTAAGTAACAGTTGTACAGACAGTAAAAAGTCTTGTCATAGAACAGATCTCATCCTCAATAAAGTATAAGAAAGCTTATTCAGAAAAATAAACTAGATAAGCAGGTCAGCTGTTGATAATTGAAGAGACTGATATACTTAGAGGCCTAGGGGTAACACAGAATTAACTCACCAGCTATTTGACATTTGGATAAAGTTGTTTCTACAGCTATATACTTTCTGCTTAGAACTATAGTGAATCTTCAAAGTTCTGAAAGTGTGAATTTACTGGTTTAAATTCTTTTTAGTTTACTGAGCTCCAAGATGGAAGGAAGCTGAATCATAGAATGGTTTGGGTTGAAAGGGACCTTAAAGATCCTCTAGTTTCAACCCCCTGCCATGGCAAGGGATACTTTCCTCTAGACCAGGTTAACTCAAAGCCCCATCCGATCTGTCCTTGAACACTTCCAGAGATGGGGCATCCACATCTTCTCCAGGCAACCTGTACCAGTGCCTCATCACCCCCCGATTAAGGAATTTCTTCCCGAGATCTAAGCTAAATCTACTGTCTTTCAGTTTAAAACTGTTATCCTTAGTCCTTATCACTACACTCCGTGATAAAGAGTCCCACCTCATCTTTCCTGTAGTCCCCCTTCACATACTGGAAGGCTGCTATAAGGTTTCCCCTAGAGCCTTCTCATCTCCAGGCTGAACAACCCCAACTCTCTCAGCCTGTCCTCATAGCAGAAGTGCTCCATCCCTCTGATCATCTTTGTGGTGCTCCTCTGGACCCACTCCAATGGTCCATATCCTTCTTGTGTTGGAGGATGCAGAGTTGGACACAGTATTCCAGGTGGGGTCTCACGAGAGCAGAGTAGAGGGGGAGAACCACCTCCCTCGACCCGCTGGCCATGCTTCTTTTGATGCGGCCCAGGATGCAGTTGGCTTTCTGGGCTGCAAGCACACGTTGCTCAGTCCTGTTGAGCTTCTCATCAACCAACACCCCCAAATCCTTCTCCTCAGGGCTGCTCTCAATCCATTCTCTGCCCAGCCTGTATTTGTGTTTGGGATTGCCCGGACCCATGTGCAGGAAGTTGCACTTGGCTTTGTTGAACTTCATGAGGTTTGCATGGGCCCCTCTCTAAGCCTGTCAAGGTCCCTCTGGATAGCATCCCTTCCCTCCAGCATGTCGACTGCACCACACAGCTTGGTTTTGTCAGCAAACTTACTGAAGGTTAATCCCTCAAATTAATCCCACTGTCCATGTTGCCAACAAAGAAGTTAAACTGCACTGGTCCCAATATCGACCCCTAAGGAATGCCACTTATCACCACACAGCACTTGGACATCAAGGCATTGACCACAACTCTCTGAGTGCAAACGTCCAGCCAGTTTCTTATCCACCAAGTGGTCCATCCATCAAATCCATGTTGCTCCAGTTGAGAGGCAAGGATGTCATGCAAGACAGTGTGAAATGCCTTGAACAAGTCCAGGTAGATGATGTCAATTGCTCTTCCCTTATCCACCAATGCAGTAACACCATCATGGAAGGCCACTAAATTTGTCAGGCATGATTTGCCTTTAGTGATACCATGTTGGCTGTCACCAATCACCTCCTTATTTTCTGTGTGCCTTCGCAGAGTTTCCAGGAGGATCTACTCATAACCTTGCCAGGCACAGAGGTGAGACCGACAAGCCTGTAGTTTCCTGGGTGGTCCTTTTTTCCCTTTTTTAAAAATGGGGGTTATGCTTACCGTTTCCAGTCAGCAGGAACTTCACTGGACTGCCACAGTTTCTCAAATATGATGGCTAGTGGCTTAGCAACTTCATCTGCCAGTTCCTTCAGGACCTGCAGATGAATCTGATAAAGTCCCATAGACTTGTACATCTTCAAGGTCCTCTGATTGTCTCAAACATGATCTCCTACAGCACGCAATACTTCTTTCTCCCAGTCCCTACCTTTGTCTCCAGTGACTTGAATGGTGCAGCTAGAACACTTTTTCCTCAGTCTCCACTGGCAAGAGTCATTGAGTACCTCAGCCTTCTCCATATCCCAGGTAACCAGGTCTCCCATTTCCTTCCTGAGTGGGCCCACATTTTCCCTTGTCTTCCTTTTAGCACTCACATACCTGCAGAAACTTTTCTCGTTGCCTTTGACATCCCTGGACAGTTTTAATTCTATCTGGGCTTTAGTAACTCGTAACTATTTAGTAACTCCATAACTCCTGTTATGTAATTTTTTTATATATTTGCTTCCCCCTCTGGACAGTCACTGTAACTTACCAGAATGAGGTCAGAGTTTGAACTTACTGTGTTCTTACCTTTTAGGCCATGCATATGATTTGAATTCCAGATGGTTCAATAAGAACAAACCAGCAGGTCAACCCTTTCTTTTGTTATAAAATATACACTTTTGCAATGAGACTTTACCAATTACTATGGAAGGGAACAATAAATATGGGATTAAGAGCAGCATCTGAATCACTACTGAATTACATCTGAGTCAAGGTGAGAGTTTCTCACCTTGAAAACTTGTCAATTGCTATATTCCTTCAGACTGATTACTCAATACACCACCACCCATGTGCCATTCCAGATCTTTTCCAAACCATCCAAGCATAAATACATAACACAGGCATGTAAAGGAATTATAGATTTGGATATGGATTAGCCAAAAAAGTAAGCAGTTGCGTCTACTAGTTCAGTTCTCTTTTACAATCTGTGGACATGAAAGTGCACTTACCTAACATCACCACTGCCCACCACAGCCCTTGCCATCAGTAAATAAAATTAGAAAACAAAGGAATATTGCCTTAAAATTAAACAAGTGCTGATAATCAAAGCCACTGTGATTGTATGAGTACCAACATCCAAATTTTAAATACAGTGCAGGTATTCTAAAAATCCATAGCTCTGTCAAACGTACTTCCTTCTCAGTGCACTCATACTGATTTGTTGAAATAAATGACAGACTTGTGTGCAGATCTCACCTCTATAAATCATTCAGCTGTTACAGTAAACAATTGGTATTGAACCCCTTCATTATAAGGTGAATATGTTTTTCTGCTCCTTCTCATCATCCATGGAAGCAGATAATGAGGTGAACTATATGGCCCAGGTTGTTACTGCCAAGATATTTAAGTCCCAGACACATCTCATGCATCTCTTAACACCCTGGAGAAGTACTCCACAGCCCCTAGGATAGTGAGAAGAATTAATTTATTTTGTGAGGATGGTTTCTGTTCAGAGTATTTCTACAGCATTAAACACAAGTTAGACTTTTTAAATACCTAATCTTACTGGATCGGTCCTCCCATTTCTGAAATCAGACCACACTCTGGTGGGAGCTACTTTATAATGGGAAAGAAGGAGCTGCCTCCATTGGAGAAATACCTTCAGTACCGCGTCAGGCAGCAAGAAGCATCTGGGACCTTGAGTCTTCTGTCCTAAGGTGTACCAGGTACCGAGTTCAAAGATGCTCTCCTAATGGGGCTCTGCAGATCCATGCTGCCCTTTTACCAGAGAATTGCAAAATGAGGCAGTCTCACAGACTGAATCAATTTTCTTGAGAAACTTTATTTGATGGAACAAGTGCACGAATAATCTACCATGGGTGACAAAATTGTCATCTAGTCTGGATGCACAGTCTTATACATACCTTGCAAGCGTAGGACTTTCTCTCTCCCCATTAGATTGCATTTATTGGGGTGGGGTTATAGCATGAACCAGGCCCATGTGCACAGATAAGTCCTTCAAAGAAGCTATACTAGAAGTGCATCCTTGAATTTATTCTAAATTTGTGTTCGCACCGCACCAATAGTCCAAGTCTCATTAATGTCAGGCATGTTTTGCCAGAAGTGTCCAACTGTCACAAACATTCCTCAGTAAACTCCTACTGCCCCTGCTAAGCAGGTGTAAATTGAGGCCCATGTAACTGTAAGAGCTGCTGCCTAAGTATTTCTATTGGTGAAAGCACTGCATGCAAGTCACTGGACATTATTACTGCAAAAAGCCTTGCTACAGATAATTTTTGGTCCACAAGCATGGACATGTCACCATTCCTTTCCTGGTAGCTGCATATCATTCTGAAATATATGAAGCAGAGGATGTGGTTCTGTCAAAAGTTCAAGGAAAGTCTATATTTTTAATTCTTCACACTGAATTTGGTATTCCAGCACAGATGGAAGTGTGGTAGACAAAAGCAATTGTAAATTGACATGTTTTGTACGGAGCAGGCCTTTAATTGATCAGGCTTGATAATTCAGTTATTTTTGAAGCTTAGCAGTATTATTACATTAAGGTGGAAAAGGTCAGAAAAATAATCACAAATACTGGGTACACATTGAACTTTATGAATAAGAATTATACCTACAAAATCACAGTAAAAATTAATACATATGCAAAATGTATGTAAAATAGTGAAGAACTGAAAAAATCCTTGACTTGTACAATCAAATACTTGCAGAAAAGAAATCTTCAAATACACATGCTGGCATTAAAAAAAAATAGAGTACTGAGGCACAGAATAAGTTACATGTTTCCTGCCATTTTTTTTTGTGTAAACAGAATATTTGGTGTGTGGCTTGGGGTTTTTTTGTTAGCTTCTCTTTTAAAAGTCTGTTTTAATATTTGAGATTGTCTGCTCCAAGAAAGGAAGGAAAGAACTAATTTTAGAAGACGAAAGTAGAATAGCTGGAATATTACCAGTTCTATCCATCAATTCACCCTAAGTTATAGGACTGAATCTGTCACTTAGTTTTTTGAATGTATTCGATTTGAGAGCACCCCATCATAAAGTTACTTACTGTAAATGTAATGTAAAATTAGCCATATTGCAAAGTATTTAACTAGATTACTTATTTCTTTTGAGGGTGAAATCTCTACAAAAGTATTTAGGAAATGATTTCCCACACCTTCCAATCTTCCTCCCCCCACATTAATTCTTTGACATCACTTGTAGCCGTAAGCAATGCATAAACCAAGGAAAAGATACAGGAATGTGTGAAATAAGTGAAGATAACAGATAGATGAAGCACTCAGGTACTTTGCCAGTCATTATCACTGTGCTAAACTTGCATTTGCAGAAACTCCAGCTTCATAGAAATAGTACCCCTTCTGTCAAAACACGTCTGGTACATACAGCTGAAAAAAACACTCAGTTTTCAGAGAGCAATGAGGAACAGCTGCAAAAGGAAAAGCTAAAAAAACCACATTTAATTCTGCCATTAACAATAAGCCACACTCCCTGGGTATCTGAAGGCAAATATGTTAACCAGCAGTTCAGCTCGCAGGGACAGCACAAGACATTTCTGACAACTCTTATTCATTAGGTTAGATATTTGCAAGCTCAGTGAAACAAAATTATGTACTAGAAACTTTCATGAGTTAACTGAAAAGGCAGTCAGACAACCTTCTAGAGCAGTTGAGAGGACAAACTACAGGAGGTTCTGAGGGCCACTGCCATTTCTCATTTGGGTACAAAGGGCACTCAGCTCCAGAAGACTACATTGCAGAGCTCTGGAGCACTCAGAAGTCCCTTTAAGAAAGTTGGCCAAGCCTATGCCTCAGGGCTGCTCCCTGAATTAACACCTGAAGTGTTTTCATAGCTGTGATTTTGCAACTAGGATGGCTTTTTGTCTCCTCTCATGGGATACCACTACTCCCTCAAACTCACACTGGTCGTCATGTTTCCCATTCCTTAGACCATCTGTCCCTGCATTTGCTGCTACCCACAAGTCAGCCAAACAGCCACTGCTCAGGCTTCTCCTTTCCCACCTGGCTCCTCTTACAGGCAACAGATCACCAGTAATTACTTCTTAGACCAAAGCTAGCTACAGTGCTTGACAGACAAGATGACCCAACAGAAGTTACTGTGTTTACCTACGGACTTTGCTTTGCTTCTAAAACAAACCTTCTGAAGGACCATAGAGGTCCAAGTCTCTGTAGAACTTCTTCCAACTACATAACCCCTTCCACACATGCATGGCCGATCTGTATTTACACAATACATACAAGGGAGAGCCAAAAGAGAACACTCAGAGACACAAATGCATGGTATTTCTCTCTGAGGAGTCACAGAATCACAGGGGTCAGAAGGGACCTCTGGAGATCATCTAGTCCAACCCCCCATTCTCTTCTCTATATATTACGCTATATTAAACTCACAGACCAGGACAACTTTCTTTTTCTGAATCAAAGCCAGGTTGAATTACCTCAGAAATTAATAAATATGCATTGCATAACAAAAGCCTTCCTGGAAGAGTTCAAGGCCATGTTGGATGAGGCTTTGAGCAACCTGGTCTAGTGGGAGGTTTCCTTGCCCATGGCAAAGTGGCTGGAATTAGATGATCTTTAAGTTCCCTTCCAACCTAAACCATTCTATGATTCTGTAAGATGCTTGGCTCCTTTGTTAAAAGTGCTGGAAATGTGAATAAGGTAAAGGAAGAAGACAGCTACAAAAAAGAAAAGAGTTTTTGAGCAAAATACTTTTAACACTGCCTCAGAGTGCTGGCAACAGTGTTGCTGTTACGAATCTCAACCAAACTTTTCACAAGCGGTCAGCAGAGGGCATGTTTCTAATTCCTGCCACTGAGACTGAGTTTCAGTTTGATGAAATGCTAAATACTTGTCCCTAAATCTGAGCTGAGGGGGAGATAAACTTAAAAAGCAAGGAGTGGAATAAAATGCAGAGTGCTCTAGAAACAGATAAATTAATGGTCTGGAAGCACCCTGAAGCCATATACAAAGAGGAAAGGCAACAGCTTGCAGCATGTCAGTAACTTTATATAAAATGTACATGAACCTGCTTTTCTGGTGTAGTAGACATAAGCAGTTTATTTTCAAGTAAAAGAAAAATAAATTATCTTAACTTCTGCTTGATAAGCACATTTGGACAGTTACTGTGCAAGGAAGAAAAAAAACTCACACTCAGGCTAAGTCTAATATAATTAGTTCAGCACCTATGAAGTACAACAGTGATTAGCACAGAAAAGTACATACAAAATTAAGCCTCATCTCTATTTTCAAATACTGTGATTGAAATAAGGCCTGAGCTACACAGTAAATAACAAAATGTGCCTGTTGATTTGCTGAATATGCTTTCCTGCACCCTAAGTAAAATGAAGAAGTCATAGTAACAGGCATAACTAGAAAACTCAAAAGAGTTTGGCAAATTAGGATTCTACAGACAACTTTAGTTCTAATATTCCTCAATGCTGAAGTTAGACCTCAGACTTTTTTCATAGCTTTATGCCAGGAAGTTTCCAGCCTTTGTGGTAAGCAAACTAAAGGATGAAAGATTCACCACATTTTCACAAGTGTCAGAAATCAATAAAAACAGGACCACCAGAAGAGACAGAATGAACCAGGAGCCGAAGGCAACCCTCTATAGGTAGGGCTCTCACTGATAGGGCATTGTCCCACAACACCCACACCAGACCACAGTGACAGGGACTACCCACACTCCTAGACATGACAAAGTAATAAACCAGCCAGTCCCAGCGTCTATGTAACAGAGTCCATTCAGGAATGGCAGGACACAGGGCCAAAGACACGACTGGAGAGAAGCCACCCACCACGTAGGTCCAAGGCTCACCAAGGAGTCAGAGTTGGAGACTGGGCTGTAACACAGATCCAAGACACATTCAAGAGACAAGGCTACCCTTAATACAGGTTCAAGGCCCAGATAGCAGACAAAACTTCTATCCTACACATGTTTGGAGCCTATCCAGAAAACCAAGTCAGTGAGACAGGCCTGAATCCAAACAAACCTCAGACAAGGTCTGGTTAACTTGGCCTGAGTTCAAATGAACACATAGTGATGGCAGGTAAGGCCATTAAGGCAGTTAAGGCTAATTAGTGCACTCAGGGCCCTGGCACCACACCCAACAGGGATTATGAGCAGGATCAGAATCTTCTAGACCAACACTTTTCTTACTAACAAAGAGTTAATTGGTTCATAAATTGACAAGCTTTTCATCCCGGGTTAAATATGCGGCTCTAGTTACAGTCAGAGCAGGTTTGTCCATTTGAAAATTACACTAGTAAGCAAATAATAATGGGGGTGACCAAATGGGGGTGGATTTTTATCACAGTGGCAAGAGGTGCATCCTTGATCCCAGGCTTCTGCTGGGTCCTTTCCTACCTTTATATCATGCTGACTTGTGAAAACACAGCAAATGCCGTGGATGCTGTATAGCTACGTGCATGCTGGCTAGCAGTTAACAGAGTTAATTGTCAGTTTCTCTGTTTCCTCCTTAGATGAAACAGTAACTTCATTTTTCTCCCCTACATAGTGGATGATTTTTACAAAATCTGTGATTATCTGGTATCCTTAAAACCTATGAAATTGGCACTTAGAGACAAAAAAAATAGGGACTAATATGACAGCATGATTGAAAAGGTCTCATTTCCTTACAAACCAAGTAAAAATACATCAGCCGTGAAGCAGGCAGCCAACACAGAAAATTTCAGCCTAAAAAACTTCAACCTGTAAATGGCTTAAGGGATTAGAATTTATGCTATTAAGGAAAATATTAATCAACATCTCTTCTCCCCTATCTTATCATCTTACACTAGTATTTCCTTAAAATAATTGAAATCAAATAATTACATAATAAAACTGCCACAGGTATGGGTAAAATATTAGATCAATATATTATAATTATAACAACTGTACTGTAAACTATAACCTGGTAATACCATATCAAAAAATATAAGCTGTTATTAAAATAAAAGCATGCGATGAAAACCAGCCCTTATATTGGGATTCTGTTTTACACCAAGTGGATAAGAGATGTAGTAACAAATATAAGTATTAGTGATTCCAAATGAAGACGTATCAGACAGAAAATACTAGATTTTTTGTCCTACGTTGTGTCTCCATTTTGAGGTTGATTCTCCTTGACCTTTAATATGACTGCTGTACTTTTTAGCTTTTTTCCATTTTTCAGATTTTCATCTACATTGACTTTGTTATGCATCTGCAGCAAAGAAATGGTGCAAAAGACCTCTTTAACTTATGCTGTGTGACTTCTTTAACTTATGCTGTATGAGGAAGCAAATGCACAAACTTCATATAATATTAAAATATTGTTACCTAATAGTGATGTCAAATTTTGAGTCTTTAAAGCACTTTCAGTGTTTTCTGCATGTTGAACATTGTATGTCTGCCCACAAACAGGCAGTACTATATTATATATGAAAAGTAGCAAAGCTTGTTAAAGTAGTCTTGGAAATGTGATTTACACTACAGTAAGCTGTAGAAAAATATTTATTGTTTCACTGCACTTTCAGCTACCCAACAGTTTTCACTCTACTACTTATTTTACATATACTATGCTTACTGTTCTAATCTTTGCAAAATTCCCCTGGGATCTTATTCTGAAGAGACCATATTGACAGAAACCACAGTGAGGAATTCTTAAAGCATTCACTAAAATACATTAAAGTGTTCTCATAAAATGGCTGCCAAAGGAGTGTGACTTCTCAAATACATTGTAACTGAATACTGCAAACTGTTAAATCATCTCAATTATTAGCAAAATTGAAGTGTGGTCAGTACTTCCAAGTCAATGTCTGACCTCCTTCAGAAAGTAATCATCATTTCACCAAATCACAAACCCACAGAATGTTTGAGGATGGAAAGGACCTCTGCAGATCACCTCCTCCAACCACCTCTTCTCAAGCAAGGCCACCTTAGAGCCTAGGACCATGTCCAGATAGCTCTTAAAGATCTCCAAGGAGGGAGACTCTACAACTTCTGTGGGAAACCATCAGTGTTTCCTAATGTTCAGATGGCGTATCCTGTGTTTCATTGCCTCGTCCTGTCACTGGGCACCACTGAAAAGCGCCTGGCTCCCTCCTCTTTGCACCCTTCCTTCAGATATTTATATAGACTGAAGAAATTCCCCCTAAGACTTGCCTTCTCCACACTGAAGAGTTCCAGCTCTCTCAGCTTTTCGTCCAATGCGATAAGCTCCAGTCCCTTCATCATCTTCATGGCCCTTCTCTGGACTCTCCCATTTATGACTATGTTTTTCCTATCTCATATTCAACTGGTGTCTACCAGGACTACCACCCTTCCCTGCAAAGCTGCTTTTCTGTTGGTCAGCCCTCATCATGTACTGGTGCATGAATGGGTTTGTTCCTCCCCAGGTACAGGATTTTGCACTTCCCCTTGCTGAACTTCATGAGGTTCCTGTCAGCCCATTTCTCCAGCTTGTCAAGGTCCCTCTGGATGGCAGTATCATCCTCTGGTGTGTCAGCCACTCCTCCCAGTGTTGTGTCATCAGCAAACTGGCTGAGGGTACACTCTGCCCCATCATCTAGATCATTAATGACAATGTTAAACAGGACTGTACCCAGCATTGACCCTCTGGGGATCCTAAATGTTTAAATGCATTTTAAATGCATCTCCAGGCAGACTCAATTACTTTTGGGCTTTAGCTTTTCTAACTTTATCCCTGAACACTTGGGACAATGTCTCTGTATTCCTCACAGACCTCGCATCCTTGCTTCCACCCTCTGTATGCTTCCTTGTTGTGCTTGAGTTTGGTAAGTACCTTCTTGTTCATTCACTCAGGCTGCCTGGCATTTTTGCCTGACTTCCTGTTCATTGGGTTGGGCTGCTCTTGAGCTTGGAGGAGGTGATGCTTAAGTAACAACCAGCTTTCTTGGGCCTCTCTTCCCTCCAGGGACTTATCCCACTGTACTCTTCTAAACAGGACTTCTAAAAGGCCAAATTTTGCTCTCTGAAGTTCAGGTTTGTGAGCTTGCTTTTTATTTTCCTATTATTTTTCCTATTTTGAGTCTTTCTGGTGGAGTTTAACAACCATCAGAATGGAAGGAGGGATCAGAAGGTCAACTGCTTGTCGGTTTCTCATTCTGATTAGAAGGTTTATACACTTCATTTTTACCATAAACATTGCCATGCAGCACATGTCTTCCAAATCCGATTTGCAGGGCTATGAAACAGATGGATAGAAAAGCTGTTGGAAATATTACTAAATTATTATGAACCAGGTGCAGTTTCTCAGTATGTACTTAGCGTTAAGGCTGAAAAATACACCTTAATGAATTATTACCGTATTTGTCGAGGATGCAAAAAGTGAAAGATGCCTGTCAGAAACCTCCTCCTTACAGCAGAGATTGCAACTGAAGGATAGGTTTTTTGATCAGATAAGCCTGTACTATGTGACTCAACAGGGAGACACAGCCAGCCAGTATGAAGATATACCAAGTACAATGCCACTTGCTACCTCAGTTGAAGGAAACAAGTGCCTGCTACTAGAACTGAGACAAGCTGAAAATCACAGAGAAAGATAATGAAATGGTAGTTTTACTTTAGAGAACTAAATGACAACTTGTGTAGAAATGTCCCCCAACATTTTTATTTTTTATTCACTTGTTTATCAACACCCAGAAAGCCAGGAATGCCAAGGAAAGGCCAGGAAAAGACTTCTAAAAACACTTAAAATCTGCTACCCAAATGCATTTGTTGTAACTTTGAAATCTTTTTTTGGAATTCAAGGTATTTCTTGGACCCATAGGACAGAGAAGGAAATTACTAGCACATGTAAGAAATATATCTCAGAATCTCTGTTATTATACTGAAAATAAATACTTAACAGTGCTTTGTACTCAGTATGTTTCCACATGGTGGAAAGCATGGATTTCTTATCACTTATAAAGAACAAAGATAATCAAAAATGTTATCATCAAGTGAGTATTGTATGATGGTACTACAACAAACCTAAACAGAGGGAAAATTCTCTATACAACAGTATAAAATTTCTGCAAGTACCTGGTTTGTACTCAGAATGCTTAGCAGCATCTTGATTGCTTTTGGATGTTTTCAGCTTTTTCTTGGGAGATAAACCAAACTTTTGCTTTAGAAGGTAATCAAATCACACATCAACACTTCAGTGTTGTTACTTCTAATAGAGCAGTCCAGCCATGTCTACCATTAGAACAACTTACATTTAACATGATTTAACATTAAATATATGCCTTTAATGGATTTCACTAACTATTTTCTATTTTTTAATGCATATATTGTTCAATGCAAGACAAAATTCAGTATCCAGAAATATCTGCTGTCAGGAGCTCAGCTGCTACCAGGGACACACTAACTTAATTATCTCATATCCAATAATTGCATCTATGAGTTTTCCTGAATATTTTCATAATATTTCTCTTTGCAAATAAATTAATTAGATGTGTAGTAAATGTTAATGCTTTCCCCTTCTATGCCCTTCTAGGGTGCTGCACTTTTCTAGAGTGACACATTTGTATGTAACTGAAATGTGATTCTTCCATATGTAGTGATATGATACCACAAAGATCAGGATCAATTGCCCCATATCCCTTATAGAAAACCATTTATATTGAAAAATTATTATACATCTGAATTCTAATTTTGAACTGCTGCTCTTAGTTTACAGCAAAATAAAAATAATGGCTGGATAAATCTATATGCACATTTAATTCCTGCCTGGATTGTAATGTTATTTAAAATGAAAATCAGAAGATAATTTACTGAAGTTAATACTTCTTTTCCATTTTGTAAATGCCTTTTATTAACATTGATTTGCCCAAAAGTTCTATACGTCAGAACTGTATGTCAGATGAATTTAGCCTTTTTTAATTACTTCGATCTTCAGGCTTCTTACAGAAGAGATGTTAATTTCAATTCTATTTTTATTTCAGCTTTTATTGATGACTTCATTAATAGTTCCTTGCAAGTGAGGGAATGGTTATTCCCACATCTAAATCAAGAAATCGCCACCCTTCTTTAATCCAATCCCAGTAAAATGAAAAAAAAAAAATTCTGACTAAACCAAGAACTGGGTTTCTCCATGACAAAAATACCTGTCATTTCTTCTAAAGAGCTCCTAAAAGTTGCCTGAATTACAAACACACAATCCAGCAAAAATTGCCATCCAGTTTTACCCTTAAAAATAAGTCAGTTAAACAATGGAAGACAAAAAATGCTACCTTTTTTCCTCTGTGGATTTAGTACATTGCAAAGGCAAATCAGATCTGACAACAACATACTAAGAATATATAGAATACCTTGCTGGTCTTCCTGGTGTAAAAGGCCAATGCAACAGACTTGGATTACCTAGAAGATATCTAAGATGCGCTTCTACAGCCAAAACACCTGGACTGGAGGAGGGAAAGGGAGGGAATTTGGGCATTATCCTCCTTAATTGGATGATGTCTAATCAGAACGCATAACACAGCTGTGCAGTATGTTTCCATATGGACTACATGCTTGAAATGTCCAGTCACTTGTATTTGGGCCCACATTGAGAGTTTTTCCAAACGTTTCCTGACCACTTCCACTTACATAATGTGTCTTAAACTCCACAGTTAGATGTGTCAGGTTAGAAGGCATGAAAAAAAGAAATGAAGCTGACATAATAAATCACACAACATTTCCTAGTATCGTTTTCTGTCTGTACTTTGCTTCTATGTCAAAGCCAATAGGACCGACTGTCGCAAGTCCCTGACACCAGCAATTTAGAGGAGCTAAACGGATGGTCAACGCAATCATGCAAGCTGCTACAGTTGGGGCTGTTGCACAGGTCTTGTTTACCCAGCTGGCACTCTGAAGCCATCTGCAGTCATCAATAGGAATAAGGCATTCATCCTGATTCAGAAAGATACTGTGAGTACACATCACTGTTGCAAAGCATTGCACACATGCACACAGGCACGCAGACAAAAAAAAGGACTAGTTAGTCTTTTAATGAGAATATTAAAAAATTAAAACGTATTCCTATAACAGCACAGAGGTTATTTTAGGGAGGTAATTCTACTTTTTTTTTACTAAAAGCTAGAATTCACAGGGAACAAAGGTTATGACTGTGCTGACCATGACTGCAATATCTAATCTCTATTTAAGAGGATCAAACATTTATTGACATTTATTTTTGCATTTAATTATACTGAGAATATCTGGGGAAAAAAAAGGCATTATTCTCTCAGTGAGCTGAGAACCAGAGCAGCCAGGTTTCTGTTCACTGATGTTATTTAAAGACAGTCTAATGTTAGACTTGAGGTTTCATTGGGCATTTATTGGTATTATGTTTTTAAAATTTTCACACTCTAAAAATAGTTTCTGGCCTTTAGTAGAACACAATATAATTTTTACCTCTTCTTCCTCTCTATTTCCTCAATAACTAAATTTACACTTCAGTTATAAGTTATGAAAATACCTTAAAGATATACTTGATTTACATCGCGAGCCTCCTTGTTATACATTTCCTGAACTGCAGCCTCTGATGTGATCAGGTTAGCTGGGAAAATACATGTTCACCTTCTAGATTACATTAACATAATGTCAAGCGTTTGAAAACTCTAACCCTATGTAGCCACACAAGCATTTCACATATTCAGACAGATATTTTCTGCTAAAACTGGCTTAACCCAAGCCATTGAGAGT
This sequence comes from Chionis minor, assembly GCA_013398295.1. NCBI lineage: Eukaryota > Metazoa > Chordata > Aves > Charadriiformes > Chionidae > Chionis > Chionis minor. The sequence goes on along the minus strand of VZSF01010382.1, from coordinate 278,068 downwards.
TAAACATTCAGAGCATTAAATGAACAGCTCCAGGCTGCAATGGGGAGGAATCATAAGGGACTGTTTGTCTAGGATGGCATTTAACAGTAATGAGTCTAATGCAGGTTATTAGCAGAATATATCTGCATGTGTGTTATTGAATGAATGTATTGAACAGGGAAAGAAAGGGTTAAAGAACTTTCAGGATTTTGTATAATTTCACAGAAATACAAAATCTTGACACTTTAATTTCTCCTCTTACAACTAGTTAGTCATGTAAAATATTGAGTCAGCAAATTAGGATGTAATTCATAATAAACCTAGTTCCTCTTCCCTCAGTGGTACAATTTTGGAGCTTTCAAAGGAATTGGTCTTGATTGCCAACAACAGAATCAGAAATTGAAGAGAAGCGCAGACTCTAAAGCATCTAGATCTTGTGCTTCTTCGTGTTCATCCGTTATGTATAATACGAAGTGACACTGTGAGCCAGAAAAGAATCTTCTTTCACCTTCTGCCCCACCACATTTATATCCCCAGGCACCCTGCTGAGTCACTGTGCTTCCAAATCTACGTAGGCAGAGACTCAGACTGTGCCCCAGGGCAGGCAGCATCCTCTTCCTTTGACTCCAGTTTTCTCTTTTTCCCTCTTTCTACAGCCCCATCCTAAAACTCAGGTCCAATACTTTGATATCACAGTTTGCAAATTTTTTGAGAGGCTTTCGTCAGTCCCTATCAGAAATACGTTAGATGGCTCACACCTGGTGAGTGCCAGCTAGAACCATGTTTTTCGTTTCAACAGCAGCTGCAAAACTGGAAGAGAGCATGTTCCTTAAATCTGATCACTCATACGACATACATCATGACAGTCAATGGCTGTTGAAGTAAAAGCATAAGTAGTCGATTTCTGATGTTCAAAGAGGGAAAAAGAGATTTTTATCATGGTACTATAAAACAAACATAAGCTGTTCCATGAGGGGAGGGAACCACCCATTTTGCAGTAAATGCAGACTATACAATATTAATTACCTCTAATAATTGTCAAGGAATAGTAACATCAGTGAAAAGTAATTGCACAGAATTGTATTACTGAGTACAGTTGTTGATCTCTTTTTAATAATTGATGTCTGAAAACACAATCTTGCAGTTAAGAGCTATGATTTTCTCACATTGCCTAGCAACCTGTGCAAATATAGAACTGCAGATGCAAAACTACTGACCTTTCTTTCATGCCTGCTTTCCAGTGCTTATTATTCCTATCCTATACAGCAAAAAATAAAACCAAAAAAGAGATTTTAAACACTGAACAGTATATACTTAGCATTTCAGATAACAAACTCATGGCAATACCATTGCTTAATGGAAAAAGAGAAACAGTTTTATTTACCTAAGCTTAAAATACTGCATACTGGATACCGTCTCACTGATCTTTCAACACATACAGAGTGGTTACTCACCCTACAATATCTGTGGCTCTTAGAAGGAGGGGTTATCCATGCAGATTCCTTTCCTAGTGTACGTGCACAGCATGTGGCGTGATGGTTTTTTAGACCACCAATATCCACTGAATCTATTCCTGCATTTCAGTATACCTGCATTCAGCCTAAGGAAGGGGTTGAGCTACTCATTTCTTGGTAAAGAAGGAGTAGGATTATTCAGCAAATGGGAAGAAGAGCACAGTCAAAACATAAGATCATTTTGAAGGAAGCCAAGGTAATAGCTTACGCAGCTTCTTCCCGTAGTGCCAAAATACGACTTCCCTGACTACGTGACAATATGTGTGAGGCAGCACACACAGAGATGGAGTTGAGAGAGACCTCTTACCTCTTTAGTTGTGATTGGAAGGCTGAACAATAACAACTGACATAGAAGACTAAACAAGCAGCGATTAACAACACTGCAATAAGCCTCAGAAAAAGGGGAGAAGATGAAGAGAGGAAGCCACAAAATGCTGAAGACCTAGGTTCCAAACCCAGCATCAGTAGCGAGGTTATGCCCAAGCCCCATACTTTCAAGGCATACCACCTTGTTCAGTTTGAAAGGGCTGTCCAGCAGGCCTTAAAGAGAACTCCAGCCAACCAATACCAACAGGGTAGTATGGTATTCTCAGCCAGGACTGAGAACATCGTATTTCTGAAGTTTCTTTCTCTAGGAAGGTAAGGCCATTCAAACAACTCTCAAAGGCCTAGGACAATATGTACTCAAGTATTTGGTGCTTTCTCAACTTAGGGTTCTCTAGTCCTTTTTCTTTTCGTTTAGTTTATCTTCCATACCTTATGGGAATACAGGCCCATCATTTCAGCGGCATCCCATGGGAGATTCCCAGTGTTAGGTAGCATTTGCTTTGCACAGTTCTCTGCTGTTTCCCCAAATTGGTCTTTTCTGGCCCTTTATTTCCTATCTCCAAAGAAGATCCCCTCTTTTGATTTTGCACATGGTGTCCAAATCGCACACATTAATATATAAGATTCCAAATGGGCAATAAGGTTCCTCACTTAGCAGAAATATATTACCCATGATGTATATCGAGAAGTTAACACTTCAGGAATGGAAGGGAAGAGCAAAAAGGGAAATGGCAGAAGACATGGGCCCCAAGAATGACTACATGTAAAACATACATGTGTATTACTGCTAAACATTAATTCCCCTTAATGTCTGCAAGTAGTCAATATGCATATTTTTCTAAAGCACAGACATATTTAGAAATATCACTTCATTACTGCTGCCAGGTGTGGATTTATTCTGTGGATAAAGATCTATACTTCAGAGAAGTATTGTGCAGATTAGTTGGTTTTTATAGTAGCTTTTGAGCAATGTGCTCACTTTGCTGGTATTTGTTTGCTACCTTGTAGCTTTGAGTTACCATGGCTGTTAATGCTATTTTTAATATGAGCTAATGAAAATTTTTAATGGGCAAGACAGGGAATAAATTTCTTTTGCCTTGATAGTTGGGGCCTGGTACATGCGTGCAGAAAGAGTTAGGCTGCAGTCAATCTAGAAGGTGGAAATGCCTCCGTAAACTAAAACGTAAGAACATAGATGTAATGAAATACTTCCCTTTCTCTTGTCACAGATGGAAGTAAGTAGCCATAAAAAATAGATCAAATCTCATAACATAAAGAAATTAAAAAACTATGCAGCATTTGTAAATATCTCAGAATGTAAATGCACACACAAAGCTTATGTTAACAAATTCCCTCTGAAATTATTCCAATTTGCTTAGCCATGTCCCTCCAAAAAGTCATCTACAAAGCAATCTAACACCATATTGAAACTACATGGTAGTTTGGATTAGCAGCCAGTCCTATAAAAATTCACAAAATCCATATAATAATTTAGCTCAAGTTTTAGACATTCCTTTAACCATAAATGTATTTAACAGTCCATAGCAGAACACAGTACCTGTTACTAGTATTCAGTGCAAGCTCAGACTTATGTGTTTCACAACTCCTTCAGTTGCCATTGCCAGCCATCCCCAAATCCGTTTCATGCCAATTTTCAGTGTGTAGAGTTTCAGGAGCAAAGGTTTTCAGGAGCACGTAGAGATTAAACCCATCATTCCACTATCCTACTGATTAGGGGAATTATTCTTATGTTTTGTTTTATTTCCCTCCTAGAACACATTAACTTATTCTTTATAAGTACATTGTAAATTAAGTGAAACTAAGAGAATGTTTCATACTTAAAATTAGCTTGCAAAGAATACAATTTTACTTTGTAAATATGGAACATCACTATAGGTTTCTGCTGTCCTTGCTGTCATAAACTAAGAAAGCTCTTTAATGAACTAGAGAGACCAACTGATTTTAATTTTTTTATAATACACACTATTTGTCTAAAAATATAAATTCTTAAAAGTCCTAAACTGCAGGATTCTCCTTTTTTTTGCCTTGTGCATTTGCCCAAACCCACGACATAAGCTGACAAGTACTTTCAAGACACACTTTTTTGAAGAGGACAGTATAAGAGGTAAATTGCATTAAGGACAGAGGTCAAAATTTAGGTAGTATGTGTAACTGTCCTGTGTGAAGTATACCTCTTCTATTACCTTCTCCTACCCAGTCTGATTTATTCTTAAAAGTCATAGTTGGGCAAAAAAATCTTCCAAGACTTCAAAATTATCAGGAGTGAAATAATGAAGCACTAGAGTGAGTAACCATGTAATCTAAATAGTGCAAAAGAACAAGAAAAAAAAAGAAATTGTTTATCTTGATTTATTTTACCTTATGTTTGTAAATTCATAGAAGATCTGTCTATAAAATACAAAATGGATGCCTTATATAAAACTAATATTTTAATGAAAACTTGCACTGTCTAGAAAACAGTAAGATTTTCTTCAGGAAGCACGATGAGAGCAAACAGTGAAAACAGAACATACTCTATTATAAAAGGAAGATTCATCAAGATATCAAAATCAGTAAATTAGCTTGCTCTCGATTTTGCTAAATTTAAAGATCCCTTTTTTAAAATTCCTTGTTATAAAGTTTTTTATTCGTTTCTTTTCTTACCCATGCAACACATGATATAAATCAAGCAAAAACAGTTATATAATTTTGGGCATTATATGAGTCACAGCTTCCTTTAGACAAAATGTGACCCTATCTGTGAAATGTTACCCATCTTAGCTCATTCCTTCCATTAGTTTCATATTTTATGTATTTTTTTAAGTCACACTAATTATTGTCATCACTAGAGCACGAAACAGAACAGAGTTTAGTCCTCTCTACTTATTTTCTTTTTAGTAATTGGAGACGTTCAGCACCTCAGAAAGTCAAGTCATTTGTATCTAAAAACACCACTAAGTAAGAAGTAATAAAGAATAAAAATGAGTAGGAGGAGAGAGAAAAAGAATTCTAATTTTGCCGATGTTTTCGTCTTTTAAATTAAGCACTTTAAAACATTTTGACAACTATGTATGAATAGTTCTATTATTTTGTAGAGTGAATTTTATTAATATTCTTCAGTTTTATTTTATACTTATAAATTCGAGCTTATTAGCTAAGTATAGTTTATTATAAATAGCTAAATACAGTTAATACTTGAATTCTTAAATCAAAGGTGTTCCAGTTTCTGAAGATTGGACCCTGGGTTTGAAAATAACTCATTTAAAGTGTAAATGCATCCAGAGCTTTTGAGCAAGCTAGCTTCAGCCGTCACATCCTCATTCTTACACCAACAGTGCAATATAGCAGCATATGATTCATGTATTACCATGCAAGTTAAAAGCAAGTGTGTTGGGGGTTTTTTGCACAGAATTGCAACTGTTATGCTATTTCATGCAAGCTGTAGTTTTCTTGTAGTTTGAATAAGTCTGTTTAAATGGTAATTTCTAAAAGCAACTACAAGAATATTGTTCAAACAGATAAATAGAAAGCAAGGCAAAGCTGCCTGTTATAGACCAACAATAATCCATCATATTTTTGAAACACATTTTTCCTATGTTATTTCATAAACAAACTGGATAGTTATCACATCTTAGCCCTGTTCTAAACTTGCTTATTGAAAATAAGCAAGTTAAGATTATACAAAGTTTTGTATACAACGAATGAAATCATTATGTTTTGCATGCTTAAGTCTGTGTGATTTTCTGAAGATAGATCAGCAATTTAGAAAAGTTCCTATTTCTGGACTATGTGTTGGTTTTTTCCATAACTACTGATCTATACTTGTAACATACATTGAAATGTCAAACATAACAGCTTACTTTTTTGTAATGCAGGTGGTCCCTAGTCAGCAAAAGATTTTTAAAGAAATGCATTTATGCAAGATTACTTCTACCACCATTTCAGCTATTTTGAGTATACGATCACTCTTAAACAACATCTAGCCTACAGTAACATAAAATAGGAGTCTTCAGTCATGTCTCCTGGAAAAGCACATACCCAGCTAAAATCCAAATAGAAAGGGTACAGAGAATAGAGAGCTTGCTTTGCTGAAATTTAATGAGTAAGGTGTGCAGCCTAATACTTCATTACAGGGGAAAAACATGCGTATTGAATGCTGTTTCAAAATCAGGCTTTATGGATCTTCCAAATAGCAGAATACCCACCCTTGATCCGTCACGGTGTGCTAATGAATAAATGGCTGATATTAGTTCATAGGAAAGCAAACACTTCGATGTACATCTCTGCATTGCCTATGAGCATTTGACAGATTGAAACGGCTGGGAAAGAGGTAAGATCTTTCACAATGACAGTGTGTCTTTTAAATGTCATTTCTTCCCTACCTCTGCTAACTTTATGGGCCTCCCAAACAGTGCAGAGAGTGAATATTAATATTCTATAAGGAAGGTCCAAGTATCTCCTTTTTTCCATTATCATTTCATGAAAGCTGCCATGAAGATTAAAAAAAAAATAAACCCAAGTTATCACATTTAGGAAAAATCCTTTATGAACAGAAGACGTTCAGCAACTGACCACAAAATAATTGGGAGAAAGAGATGAAAAAAATTTATGTTTTACCTGCTGTAGAGTTCTTGGTGATGAACTATATTATGGAAGTCTTTGCCAATATAAGTCAACCTCTTTCCACTCTTGTCCTGTTAGTCATAGATATAACAGACTACCATGTCTATTACATGTCTCTCAAGAATCCATTTTTTTTGACAAACAGCATAGTAACAACACTGCCATTCACTTGTCTTTCAGAAATCATATGCTTGCTTTTCATGATTAGTGATATGCAGTAATGTTCACAGAAAGAAAATTTTGGTTATATTTCTTTGGTTTATATCAAGAACAAAATTCAATATCCTACATGTCAAGAGAACTAACTTCAGTCTCTCCAACTGTTTGCTGCTGCGCTGAGATACTGTATACTCAAGTTACATCAATTTATGCACAGCAAGAAATTAAATAAGGAAAACCACAAAACATTGTACTGATCTTAAAGGAATTGAATAGCAATCCTAGTTTTAATTTGATCTGCACACTTCAGTTCCTTTTACTCTGGAAAAATATACATGTATATGTAAGCATATACAAATTTTAAAAGCAATTCTTTTCTTCCAGGATAGCCATTTTATACACATCACTAAAATTTTTCAGGAGCAACCAATGATACTGGTTAAGGAGTGATAAAATTTTTAAAGATCTGCTCTTTTAAAATATTGAAGCACTGATTTTCCAAAAGTTAGGCTTCTTTAAGAATTCTAGTCTTTTTGAAATGCTAAGAGATTCTATTACAGATTATCAAATTCAAGAAATTATTCCAGTTTGTATCTTACCACAGCATTTTTTAGAAGCAGAATCATAGAATCATAGAATCATATAGTCATAGAATGGTTTAGGCTGACAGGGACCTTAAAGATCCTCTAGTTCCAACCCCCCTGCCATGGGCAGGGACACCTTCCACTAGACTTGGTTGCTCAAAGCCCCATCCAACCTGGCCTTTAATATCTCCAGGGATGGGGCATCCCCACGTTCTCTGGACAACCTGTTCCAGTGCCTCATCAGCCCTAGAGAATTTCTTCCCGAGATCTAATCTAAATCTACGTTCTTCCAGTTTGAATACATTACCCCTCGTCCTATCACTACTTACCCTTGTAAAAAGTCCAGCTTTCTTGTAGGCCACTTTCAGATAACGGAAAGCTGCTATGAGGTCTCCCTGGAGCCTTCTCTTCTCCAGGCTGAACAACCCCAGCTCTCTCAGCCTGACCTCATAGCGGAGGTGCTGTAACCCTTTGATCATCTTTGTGGTGCTCCTCTGGACCCACTCCAATGGTCCATATCCTTCTTGTGTTGGAGGATGCAGAGCTGGACACAGTATTCCAGGTGGGGTCTCACGAGAGCGGAGTAGAGGGGAAGAATCACCTCCCCTGACCGGCTGGCCATGCTTCTTTTGATGCAGCCCAGGACGCAGCTGGCTTTCTGGGCTGCAGGCACACATTGCTCAGTCCTGTTGAGCTTCTCATCAACCAACACCCCCAAATCCTTCTCCTCAGGGCTGCTCTCAATCCATTCTCTGCCCAGCCTATATTTGTGCTTGGGACTGCCGCAACCCACATGCAGGAACTTGCACTTGTCCTTGTTGAACTTCATGGGCCCATCCCTCAAGCCTGTCCACCTCCCTCTGGATAGCATCCCTTCCCTCCAGTGTGTCAACCACTCTACAATGCAGCTTGGTGTCATTGGAAAACTTGCTGAGGATGCACTCAATCCCAGCATCCGTGTTGCTGACAAAGATGTTAAACACTACCAGTCCCAGTACCGACCCTAAGGAACGCCACGTATCACTGTATTATTTGTTGTTTAAATTACATTTGAAGATTTACTCAATGGTTCTAAAAAACTTTTTTTTTTTAGTCAAAACATCTAAGATAGTATTTTATTATCATTTATATCTCATAATAAGCCAATAAATGTTAGCAATCAAATCTGGAAAGTTGCATTGTTTTACTTGTTTTGGTGATATTCTGCATTGTAACCATACAATAGACAAAATAGTTAGATAATATCTCATGTAGAATTTTTCTGCTAATTTTTGAGGATATTTTAAAAGGAACCCCATTATATAAGACCTTATCTGAAAATTTCAACTCTTCTGTCAATATTTTCACTCTGGGTAGATTCATTTGGCTTTTGGAGAAAATTCAGTTAGCTCTACTCCTCAAATCAAAACAGTACTGCACACATACTGCCTCATTTCCTCTCCTGGGAAACATACATGAAAGATATGAGTCACATTTTTAATGCTTTATTGGAAAAGTCTCAAGTATCTCAGCAATAAAGATAATGAAATTTATATAAAACTTCTATATAACTGACATACCACAAACTAATAAGCAATGTTTTATTCTGTCTGTTGAAGCATGTCAGAGTCCTAGTCCAATATGTAAGTCTCAAAGATTAAAAATTTTTTCAGCTCTGCATCTCCAGATGTGTCCACATCAAATTACTCCAGTGACATATTGTGTACAAACTTTGCCCAGTTTCCTAGGCATGTTTCTGCTTTGATGTTCCCAAAGAACATCTTTCTTGCCATACACCCAAGGAACAACAGTGGAGGCTCTGCTGCAAACCCCCCTGAGAAAAGGTTTGTTCAGCATGTGGATACAAACTGCTTCCTGGTAAGCCAAATTAAGTAAAAAAACCCCAGAACCAACACACACACACATACACCTACAACCCCACCCCCAAATAAAACCAACAAAACCAAGAGAAACAACAACACAAAAGTAATCTGTTTCTAATCTTCACACAATTGTACAGTGATGCAAGCTCACTCTCCCTATTATCTGAGATGAAAGTTTCCTCAAGTTGCATAGCTGGAATGTTAAAAAAAATCACGCAGACTTCAACACTCCCCACCCTGTAATACAGGGCACCATAACTATAGTGTGGAACAAAGAATCAGAAAACAGAAAAGCACATTTGCAGGATTATGAATGTTCAGGCCTTTTGTGGGAAGATTCTACCTCTTTTACCAAGGTCTGAGAGCTCAGAGAAAACCTGTCTTCCCCTCTTTTTCTTCACTTTGGTGATCATGAGTGCTTTGCCACAAATATCTAGGTATCAGCCTCTGGTGCCAGCCAGATTAAGGTAATTCCCATCTTTCACTCATACAGGTCTTCAAGCGTCTAACAGAGGTAACTTTGAAGACTGAGGTATTCAACATAACTCGCATAGCATCTCCATTGAGCCAGAATAGAAGTACAAAAAAAAAAAAAAAAAAAAAGAAGTCTTTGCCTTAGACAGCAGGCTTTTTTAAGACCTGTAAGTATTGTAATGAATACTGTAATGAATGTAAGTTCATTACAATAAACCACATTTTAGTTTAATAAATTCAAAAAATGTGAAAAGATTTTTGGGACAAGGATGTCTCTTTTTTGTACCCCTATTCTGGATAAGGTGGCAAAGGTGTTAAAGAAAAACAAGTAATAAAAACAGTGCTAGTTTTGAACTTAATTTTCAAAGAAAGAAGAATTAAGAAGAGTGAAAAAATAAAGATCTAGTTCAGAGTATATATCTTTTAAATGTATTACTCTAACAAAGAATATTGGAATCAAAGCACCTACTATATGGTTAAAACATACACAGCATGAGCGTGTGTGCATGTATGTATATGTTTACAAACTCCTTTTTATGAAGACGTGTCTTAAAATTACAGGTGATGTGGATCTACATAAAAGCTAGCAATGATTTCAGACTCAATAAATCATAAATATACTACTGTTCATTTAATGTGCAAAAATTTTATTGCTCATGATGGCCATATTGTTGAATACTGTGATTATGTAAGTCCTCAGTGGTGAAATGTCCTGTATTTCACCTACTATATTAAGTTCTTTTCTTAGCTACAGTACTGAGAAGAATGGCATCTTACCAAGTTTCAAGTTCCTAACACTAAATTTGTAAAGTGTTAGTGAATAAAATCCCAATGGAATAGTAAATATCATATGCATATTCATGCATGCAACACATTTAGGTAATTTCCAGTTTTTCCTTTCCTATCTTATATGTTTAATTTCTACTCCCTTTACAGTAGTATTTTACTTTCTTACTCCTATTTCTTTTCACCCACAATTACCCACAAGACTACAATGCTGGTTTAAAGTCAACATCAAATAAACAGCACTTTATTATGCTTCACAGCATAATGGTAAGAGGTTTGTTTATGGTATTCACTTTCCATTTAAGGATGCTTACAAATCAGTCCTTGAAGCTTTAGTACTTCCTTGTTGTGGCAAATTTTGCTAGAAGATATCTGAAGTCTATATCTATAAATGTCAAGATTTACAATTAAAATCCAAAACAAGGGCTAAATACAAGAACAAAAATACAAGAGCACAGCTCATATCCTAAACCAAGACACTGGGTAGTGAAATATGCTACCTATTTTTTCCAGATCTGTTTAAGTAAATAAAAGCTGTATAAGTAAGGAAAAGGGATTCTGGGAAGCTCCAACACCATGTTGTCTTAATAATGGGGCTACAAAGAACCAGGCAACCTGTTATCCTTTGATATTAAGGAGGTGGTAGCATTTTTGGAGAGATAACATACTGGAGTTTCAGATTAAGAGTGCCAGACTCCAGCCCCAAGTTACACCTACAGGAAGAACCAAGAGAAGCCTGCACAACTTTTAAAGTTAAGAAGGAAAAGAAGATTTCTTGAGATCTTTGGCTCCATATCACAGAAATAGTAATGAGGACAAAAGACTCCCTAGTTGCATAAATGAAAGTTAACTTTACTGACACAAAAAAGTGTAGCACAGTAGGGTTTTTTAAACGTTTTTTTAGGAAAAAATCATATGAAGAAAGGCAAAAATATTGTTTAAGCTATTTTTCACATACAATTGATTGTGTTAAACAGCACAAACATACTAATAGGCTCATGGCCTGCCAAAGAAGAGAGGGTAAGGTGCTCTCCTTAACTTTTATTTTGTATTTCTGTGAAAATGTTGAAACTATTTCTTTGAGTCTGGAAACCTTAGGCGTGAGTCTTGAAAGATACATTTTGCAATGGGAACGATGGAATAAATGTACAAAAAGCCATGTTTCCTTTTTGTTAACAAATAAAAATATTTAACCAAGACAAGGCCAAAATGAAATCAAAACAAAGACATAGTCAGATTTTTTAGTATTTCTCCCCTTTCCATGCGAACCTCTAATCATGGCAATGCTACTCTGGAAGCAGCCTGCAACAATTGCATATGGTGTTAGTGACATCAATAGGGCACAAGGCAATATTATATAGTTAATCTAGCCAAAGAAAAAGGCAGAATTTGAGTAATATGTCAGATATTACTACAGTTGATAGTGCAAAGAAATTCACTTAAAATAAAAGAATCTTCAACATGCTTTTATGCATTTGGAGTTTTCTGTGCTTATATATTTCTGTCCAAAAGAAGAAAATTATGATCTAACTACACTATCGAGTTTCACATAACAAGCAATCACACTTTAGGCATTTAGATTTGAAGGGTTCATCTTAATGTTTCACATCAGCCACTTCATACGTCATGAGATACCCTGGTGGTATTGTTTCCCAATAATCTATAAAGCAGTTACGGACATGAAAAGGAAGCCAAAATCTCATAAGGAAAAAAAAGAAACATGGCATTGTAAAGGGGGGGAATAACCAAGAATATCAATAAACTGAGAGCTTTCAGCATTTGGGGAGTGACACAGAAATACTTTAGAAGGAAAAAAAATAATTCTAACAGACATGAAATATTTAACACTGACTGAAATCCTTCCCTCACAAGCAACAGAATAAAAAATTCTGTTCAAGCTACAGGGGATACAAACTCATTGATTCTAACTCGGTAAGAAAAATCTCAAGACTTTCCATACTTCTTGAAAGAAACTCAGATGAGGTCTTAAAAATTACCAATGGAGCATTGCAAAAACATAGTTGCATTAGTACAGCGTGAAGAGAAAGGGGTAACAGTTGTCTCATGTAAGTTCCTTCTGGCTGCTTTGGGCTTGTTCCACCTAAGCAGCATATTTCCATGAAATGCCCAAATACACCTTTTAAAACAAGGAAAGGGTTAGAAAAAAAATATATGCTTGTATGCATAATCTATTAAGGTTTTATTCTTCCCCTCCTCAACACCCACCTGGCCCCTTTTTGGGCAATTGGTCATCTCAACAGAATTCCTATTAAGGAATGTACTTTTAGAACAAAACATATCTGCTTTTGAGATCAAAGCAATTAAGTTATTTGTCACTTCACTGTAATTTACCATATTGCAGTATATGCTTTCCTTCCAGTTACTGTACATGTATTGTCACACATACTTAATACATTTTTTTTCCAAATGTAATCCCAGCTGTGACAATTGTTTTCAACTTAATCACTGTAAGTTATCAACTAGTAACTTTAAAGGATCTTTCATATGTTCTCCTCCAGGATGAAAGCCCATATTTTTTTGTGTTTTATATTTTCTTTTTAACTCTATGACTTCCATATATAAGCCACAAGCCATTAAATCTTTTAAAACTTTTGATGTGTATTTGCAAATCTCACCAAATGTGGTCCAAAGCTTGAGCACACACAAAGCTAGCAGCCCAGTGATGACTGCATATCAAAATCAGAAAATTAACTTCCAGCTATCACAGAATTAGAGAATATTATTAACTTAGTTTAATGTTAGGCTATTTATAAATCTATGTGAATTATATTTTTCCTGTTTAAAGAAAAAAGTTTGAAATCTTATTTTTACAAAGAAAAAATCCAAATGTTTCTTCCTTTTCTTCTTGGAAATGCATAAGACAAAGATCTGTAATCATTCCTTTCAGCTAAAAATACCATTTAACTTGCTTGTATGTAATTTCTGCCCTTAGCTGGAAAGAACTTCAGAGTTTTACAATATTTTAATAAAGTTATTATCTTACACTAGATTTTAAAACTAAAGTTCAGGGAATAATATACAGAATTAAAATTCAATGTGAATGATTTAAAAGACTATATAGGACCATTAAAGTTTTGGACTGTACAGTAGAAATCTTCCACTCAAATAGCTTTTTGCTGTGGCCTGCATTGGCCCTGATGCCCACAGAATGGCATGTATATTAGGGAAAATGAGAGAAAACAATTGTGTTCTTTCTAACATAGGCACTACACAAGCTAAAAACACTATGTAGAATAATAATAACATGAAGTAAAGAAATCGCACATTAAGGATTCTTTTTACATTAGAATCATAGTTACAGCTTTGTGTGACAGACCCTGTTATTAAGGTTTCATGAAAGCTAAAAAGGAGATTGACCGCAGCCTATGCATTTTGTTTTAACACCAGTAAGCTTTATGTCAGCACTTGCCAATCATAATACCTTGAGATTCAAATTACATAATAGCATATTCTGCTTTGTTCCAATCATTGAAACAGAATAAAATCACTAAGTCAATATTATTTTGCATTCTGCAGTGTTTTAGAACAGAATTAATAAGCTAACATCCTAATTCATCAAAAAAGGGAAAGGGAGGGAGAGATAAGGAAGAGAGCAGGGACAAGGAAAACAAAACAGTTCCGTGGTTTGAGCCTGAAGGCTAACATGCCTCATCACTCAAGGGAGCTATCTTGAGTGAGCAGCCAAAAATTGCTTCCCTCTACATTATGCAGTTCTGACGCAGGGATCTGAAGACACCATGCCTGAGTAGCACAGATATCAGCCATTCCTGCCATCTGCCCCACAGTGGGAATACCAGATGAAATCAAACCAGTTTGCTAACTGAACATAGTGAAAGGCAGCTCCCTACAGCTGATGAACTGTGGAAAGATTTTTGAAGTTGAGTATTAGCCATTAACAGAAAGCCAAATACATCACACTTCTAAAGCCAGAAAGACCTAAAAAGTAAGAAATATAGTGAGGGCAGTGACACAAAGAAGTAAACTTTTTCTCCGCCCCCCCCCCCCCAACATTTAATGGAAATTAGGAAAAAATGAGAGTGATTACAGGAAACTTACAAATAATCTTGGGAATAATTAGTTGTTAATGAAAAATTATATACAATTCATGATGACACTTCTTTTCTTTGACAGAAAATAACTGATCACTATCAACTCTAGAGACTTGGGTGCTCCTGGGCCTCAGGCCAGCTGCTGATTCAAGCTGTGGCTGATGAACATCAGAAGAGTTAATCTCGGTTTTGTTCTTAGAATAGCAGAGTAAAGTTTTTCAAACGTGAATAAGGAAGTGAGAAGATTAATATGACACATAATTCTGAAGATTCTTCCAATCCCAGGAGAACTGATGGGCACGGAGTAGTGTAGTTTGTGGCCAATATCTATCAAATATGAAAACAGTCAGCATATCCAATTTAGCAGTTGAGATCTTGGCATCTTTGGCCTCTAGTGCATTGTGCAAGACCTATATGAAGATAGTGAAAGGGAATATTTGGGATCATGAATGACTCAAAGGTCATAGGCTTATGGCTTGTAATAAGGAATGACTTTAATGGGACATGGGAGTACAGTTAGGATTTTCAATTTCTAGTATGAAATGTCTGAGTTCTAATCTAAAGCTGAAGGCTAGAACACCAAAATGTCATGGGAAGGGAAGGGAAGGGAAGGGAAGGGAAGGGAAGGGAAAGGAAAGGAAAGGAAAGGAAAGGAAAGGAAAGGAAAGGAAAGGAAAGGAAAGGAAAGGAAAGGAAAGGAAAGGAAAGGAAAGGAAAGGAAAGGAAAGGAAAGGAAAGGAAAGGAAAGGAAAGGAAAGGAAAGGAAAGGAAAGGAAAGGAAAGGAAAGGAAAGGAAAGGAAAGGAAAGGAAAGGAAAGGAAAGGAAAGGAAAGGAAAGGAAAGGAAAGGAAAGGAAAGGAAATCTAGAACTCATTCTCTAGTCCAGGGGATACACTTGCCCTCATGTATATGGGACAGCTTGCATAACCTCACAGCTCCCATTGATTCATGCTACAGACTCTTAGAATCACAGAATGGTTTGGTTTGGAAGATCAGTTAGTCCGCCCCCACNGGAAAGGAAAGGAAAGGAAAGGAAAGGAAAGGAAAGGAAAGGAAAGGAAAGGAAAGGAAAGGAAAGGAAAGGAAAGGAAAGGAAAGGAAATCTAGAACTCATTCTCTAGTCCAGGGGATACACTTGCCCTCATGTATATGGGACAGCTTGCATAACCTCACAGCTCCCATTGATTCATGCTACCGACTCTTAGAATCACAGAATGGTTTGGTTTGGAAGATCAGTTAGTCCGCCCCCACTCCCCACCATGGTCAGGGACATCTTCCTCTAGATCCATTGCTCAAAACCCCATCCAACCTGATGCTGAACACTTCCAGGGATGGGTATGCACTTCTCTGGACAACCTGTTCCAGTGTCTCACCGCTCTCATAGTAAAGATTCTCTTACCTACATCTAATCTAAATCTACCCTCTTTCAGCTAACAACAGTTTCCCCTTGTCCTGTCACTACTGGTCCTGGTAAAAAGCCTCTCTCCATCTTTCTTATTTCTTATTATACCCCTTTAAGTATTGAAAGGCCACAAAAAGGTCCTGGAGCAAGGAAGCCCTTGCTTCTCCAGGCTGAATAATCCCAACTCTCTCAGCCTGTCCTGAGGGTAGAGGGGTTCCTCCCTCGACCTGCTGGCCACATTTCTTTTGATGTGGTCCAGGATACAACTATTTTCTGGGCCACAAGCGCACATTGCTGGCTTATCCTCAATTTTTCATCCACCAATATTCACAAGTCCTTCTCTACAGAACTGCTCTCAAACCGTTCATTACCCAGTCTATACTGATACTGGGGACTGCCTCACCCAAGTGCAGGACCTTGCACATGGGCCCGCTTCTCAAGCCTGACAAGGTCCCTCTGGATAGCATTCCTTCCCTCAAATGTATCAACATCGTCACTCAGCTTGTGCCATCTGCAAAGTTGCTCAGGGTGCACTCAGCCACACTATGTCATTAATAAAGACACTGAGCAGTACTAGTCCCAGTGCAGACCCCTGAGGGACACCACTTATAGAATGTGGGAATTTATGAGAATATACTGAATACTGAATATGCTACTGGTTACTGATAGGGGAGCCTGTGCTTCTCCTGCCAGTGCTTACACACACAGGGACACATCTTCTACCTTACAGAAAATCTTCACTCATTTAGTTTCAACCATAACCCAGATATTTCAATTGGGGAAAAAAAAAAAAAAAAAAAGTAATGGAACGGGTTAAAATTTTACTTATGCTGTAAATGCTTGTAGTCATAACATTCTTTTTTATCATTGTTCTCAGACATGAAAAATCCACAGACACACTTGCCTTCCTTGCAACTTCTGCAAGACTTCAAATGGAGCTTGCAATATTCACTGAGACATTCCAAGAGCTCCCTGAAGTTCAAGCTTTCACATCTAATAACTCCCAAACTTACAAAACCATTCGTAGTAAGACTGTCTTGTTCTCCTGCTTTAATCGATTAGTGTCTCTTCTGTCATACACATTTGTGAGGAGCATTATGGGGAACTGGTCAGCTTCTACTTTGACCAGCTCACTTACCACACAAAAGAATGTCATGGACCACTACTCAAGTAGCTCACAAATTACTTCTGGGATGCATTAATGGCTCACAATCCTGGGAAAGAAACACCCAGTCTCCACAGAATTTTCCCCTTGGTGAATTTTAATACCTAGCCTAAAGAATTAAGTGAGAACTAAGCAAAATGTATTCTCCTCCCAAGTATACACATGCTTAAAAAACCTACTAGTGTAGACTTGATATTTTTAAACTGTTTTCACCATAAATGACTTCTGTCTAAAACCAAATTTCAAAAGTTGAAGCAGAAACAGAACTTTTCCCACTTCTGTGAGAAGGCAGCTCATCCAGAGATTCTAATTATGTCTACAATTACCTTTGCCTACACAGCATGATACTTGTAGTAGCTGCTTTTAACTGAAGTGCAAAAATGTTGACATAAAAGCATCTTTTTTCCTAGTAAAGAGTCGGGTGGGGAACAAAAACTGGATACTTAACACAGGATGGCTATCAGTGGTGTGGCTTCATTCATCTGCAGGAAGACTTAGTAGAAACTATAAACTAGTGGTCCTTTTGGTTCTGAAGTTTCAAGTCAACACATTTGTTGGTTTATGAGAAGCTACTTGCTTGTAGGTGTTGAAAAACAGATGTCATAGTATGCAGGCTTTCTACAACTCAAATAGGAAAACAGGAGGATGATGACAGTACAATCTTCTTTGTCAGAGAAGATAATAATGTTTAGCCAGAAACTAACAGCAAAAGCTATTGCAGACAAACAAAAAAGAGAAAAATTACAGAGCAGACAGTCAGCCAATGAGTTGGTTTTTTTTGTAAGGCTCAGGTTTTTAAGTGTCTCTTAGAAATCTCAGAAAGATGATTCCGTAGGTGAATCAGACCAAGGCATCAGGCTTCTAAAATCAAAACTTCCAAATGTTTCATTTGAGCCACATTCATCTAAAGAATTTCCAGTTGACCTCCTTTACACTATAAAGGGGAAAAAATATAGCTAGTTAGCAGAGATATACTAGTTGTAGCATCAAAACAGTGATGTACTGCTGTAGCAAATCTGAACATGTGCTTCTGTCTCCAAAAACTTACGTGTTTATCTTCCCCAAAACAATCAGTTTAATCAAATATGTTTTCTTTCCATACAAATCTTGCCAAGGTATTTTGAGGCAATTTATACAGTTTGTATAAAAGTTCTACTTTCACCATCCAAATGAGATAATAATAATTCTAAGTGCAATGATCACTAAAGTTTGGACTGAAGTTCTCAGAACTAGCCATATACCCACTCAGCCATGCCCAAAAGGGATAGTTGCTACTTTACAGACAGTTACTTTGGTCATCTTAAGATTTGGGATTTTTTGTGGGTTTGCTTTCTGTTTTATTAATTTCAAAATATTAGATTTTAGTTAAAAGAATCCCTTATGTTTAATTTCCACCACCACCACCTCCACATACAATTTTGGGATGGCATTCTCACTTGTATTGCCTCCCACATTGTTTGTTCTTGTAATGTCTAGGCAGCAATTTCAGAAGTAGGGCAGGACTTCAGTTTGCCATTCATTCCCTTTTAATTGTGCAGGTGTTTATCCTGCAAAACTGTTTCCCAGTTTCACAGTTCTGTCCTATTGTGACAGAAAAATAAGACAAAAACCAGTATCTCTATAAAACCGGTTTTCCTGATCATTTGAAGCATTCCCAAAGACATCTGGGCCTTTCTTATAGAAGGTCTAAAGAATATATGGTCTTAGTATGTATATCTTCTGGTCTTTAAAAATAAGAACCAGTCTTCTGTAGATATAAAGCAATGAATAAACAGCACTGAACCAAACCATAGTTTTGTTCTGTTTCAAGACCAGATTAAAAAATGGAAACTTCTACTTCTTCTGCAAGTGTTCTGCCTATCAAACACAACAAATCATGTGACAGTAGTCCTGATATGACATAACAGTATTACACTATTTGAAAAGTGGGTACAATGTATCCCTTAACAAAACAAGCAATCATGAAGAAATAATATGTTTTATCTATTGTTACTTGTGGAGCACCTAACAATTTCACTTATGTCTAGTCATTTGTAAGATTTGCCATTTCCTTACTTCCATTTTCCTGAATTCCTTTCAACAGCAGGACAAGTGACAACATCATCAGTGCTAAAAAGAGAAGGCAAGGAAAAAGGTAGGCAGAGAACAACCCATCCAGAGAAGAATCAGAATATTGGTGGGAGTGACAGCACTCCAATGTTTTCTTCATAACCCACAGTAGTTTCACTGACACGTGGAATGTGACTGCTGAATCCCAACAAGGCTTCAGCAAAAAGAAAGAACAGAAAAATGCCATAGCAAACCTTTGTGTACTGTCAGTAAGGAAGGAATCTGCATGGTAGAACTAGGTCTTTTAATTTATTGTACTAATGCTTAACAGAATCTGAATTTTCCTATCAAGATATTGCTATTTTTGATGAAATAAAAATTGGAAATTGTGTAAGAAAAAAAAAAAGGAGAATCCTTTGGGATAAATGGATAAATTTGGGAATGGAAGATTACAGAAGCCTTCATCAATGCTGAAAACACTTTGTAACTTGCTACAGCTTGATGACTTCACAGTCTATGTCAAGCATAAAACACACAAGAAATACAGAAAACGGAACAAAAAGCAAATGCTTTCATTTATTTCCAAGAATAATACCTTCCATCATGGTTTCTTGCAGTGGAGGTAGACACTAGAACATTACAAGCCTTAGTATAATTTTTTCCAATCTTGAGAATTTAAAGAAAAGAAAATGCACAAGCCAGCTCCCCAAAACCTTATTTTGAATAACAAATACATGCTAAGTTATTCTGTATTTTTCACTTGGTTTTTGACAATTAGATTGTAGTCAAATCACTTGTAAAGCTTTTGTTGTAAAACCATGAGGAGTATAAAAGTTACTTTCAAGCAAAAGCACACATGATCCTAAGAGTCAAAGCTTTAGAAAAACAATACCAAGAAAATCTCAAAAGTTCAGTTAAGGTTATGGGAATTTGCAGTCCTGTGAAATGCATAATAAGCTTCAGTATAGACTATAACTTGCTTTGCAAAGCAGCGCTTCATTTCCTCGAAGCTGGCCTCAGGCAGTGGGATCCATTCCTCTCCAAAACTGCTGTTGCAATCCAATTTCAGTTTCCATTCTCCTCAGAGACTGCATGGAATAGCTCACAACAGTTTTCCAGTAACAAACATACATACAGCACCATCCATGCATGTGTACACAAATATATACATTAGCAGTGAATCATGGCTCTGCTAAACAACGGAATGCAAACACAACAAAAAGGGGAAAATTATATATATCCCTTACACTTGAATTCAGTCCATGCTGTAAGTTGGTGAAGCAGTATCAAGTATGTGGAAAATTTTCTGTTATACTTGCCATGAATTAAAAAGATCTTGATGTGTTTGTCAGCTAGACTTGCCAGGGTGGGGGGGGAAGGAAGAGGGAGGGATCTGGCACTAAGAGGTCCTGCCACTGGTAGGACCACATTTCCATTTTGCCTTAACCATTTTGTACATACAGAAAGTATAGAAAGCAATTTCATTCACGAGGTCAAGGTAAAAGTTTTCTTCAATTCTCTACCACAAAGCCTTTGAGTGTTAAACATATGCAGAAAAAAGTACATAATGGCTATCTAGCAAGGTGATGTCATTTTGTAACAAGAATAATTGTTATTCTTGTAACTACAATTACACTTGCAGTGCAGTTTGAGAGTCTGCAAACAAAGGGAAATAAATGTTTTATCATGAAATGCCTATATATGATATGAATAATACCAGTCTATATTTGCTAAATATTTGTACAGATTGCTGCAATGACATTATGGAACTGTGATATTAATCAAAGTAATAAAATATATTGGGACACGTTAATATATAGCATTTTAGTTCAGATTAGGAGTACATTTTGTAAACAAAATTCATTATCCCCTTTTAGTATACCTTGGTTCATGTTGCAGAGTGGTCTGAAAGTGCTTGAACTGTGTCTGTTTTGGATGAAGCTAAACTGAAAGATGCTCTCCAGGGCTGTCCCATCCCAATTCTTAATGATCATTCAAGCCCACGGGACTACCAGGCCTTTACCAAGTAACTCCCTTTTGAAATGCTTATAGTATAGTCCTCAGAAATAAGCATTTTTCTAGCCTACCTGATTCAACTGAGCTGCACCACTGTCTTGCAGAGACTGTCTTAAAAGTCTTGTCCATTACCTTAACAAAATAATGTATTTAATAGATAATGTAAGCATCAGATAGCATCAGAGAAAAAAGGTAGAGAGAGAGAAACTGCCTTCCTGGGAAGAAATGCTTCTCTGTGCCAACATAGATACAGTACTGGCTTTGCTAAAAAAGCTTATTTTGATGTGTAGACTTCTAAGTGAGCCTTTGCAGAAAATGTCCAGTGCCTGATGATGTTCCTGTTCAGAGAGTTTCAGCAGTATGTTAGCCAGTTATGGTGTCCCCTTCAACTACACCTAGAAAGTGCTATGCCCAGCAGTACAAAGAGGAGCTGCTGTTACATCTCAGAGCAGAAAAAAGCATGTGAATACCCTCCTCCACCAAAAAGCCTGGTTCTGATTAGGAGAATGTTTATGCTGCAGTCATTTCAGAAGCAATTGCAGTGTAGTGCAATTTCCTAATTTGTACTCTTTTGCAGTAGACAGAAACACAAAATAGCACGAAGGAGCTTCAACTTTCATACTTTCATACTTTCTCTACCAGGAAGCCAGAAATGCAATGTAAAAAGTTACAATTGTAAAAAAATGAAAATATGAGTTTTCTTACTATTTCCTTGTATTTTTCTATCCTCCATGAGGACAGAAACCACATAGTACATAACTCAACCTAAAATATGCCCAGTGTTCTAACAAGCTCTAACTCTTTCTTACCTCTTCTTGGGTTTGCAGGTTGTTGTCACTGACATTGTACCTATCTTTAAATATCATCAGAAGAAAAGAACAGTTTGTTTAATATTCTGCTAATTAGTCATGGTCCTCAATCTCTCCTTTTCTTTATTTTAGAGCCTTTAAGTTTATTTTTTTTCTATAGTCTTTACCATTCCAAGCACATAATTTATTCAAGCATGACTAAAATGGTAAAAATAGATTCCTGAAAAGACTTTAAAAAACAAAAGTAAACTTTTCCTGTTGTGCTGTACTCTGTATAGTTTCAGTATAAGATTCTTTCCCCAAAAGTATTTATCCCTTCTAAAAAATGGTTATTAAAAATAGAAAAATTCTTGTGACATTATACAGTGGTGGCTGCTTTATGTATGTATTGCAGAACAAGATAAATCTGGCTAATTAAATAATTTCTTTAAATTACTTCATGATTTCTGAAAAGGCTCTTTATCAGTACTTGAACCAAGAATCTAAAATCCAAAGACAGATTCTTCTACATCAGGATATAGCAAAATGGATATTTTCCTTTCCAACCCTTCAGCCCTAAATGGGCTGAACTATAAAGTATCTGACATAACTTCAGAACACTACATCATAATGGACCTTTTTAAAGCATGCCTTTGAATTAAGGCAGACACTGCAACAGCACTATAGCAGTCCTGGGATTCAGGAAGCAGCATTTTAACAGCAAGTTGCCCGTATTATCATGCTGTGAACATATTCACAGCAGTTCCATGAAAGTCCCAGGACTGCTGGTGTAGCATCTGTTCCCTACCAACAAAGACTTGGATATTACACAAGAGTCTGTTTTCTATTCATCAGCTCCCTTTTTACAAACACAGGACTTCTATTGCAACAGGAAAAATTTTTACCTGGGTTTTCTCATGTGAACATGCAAACACTCTTATTGTTAAATATGTATCTTTATGATATTATTGGATATTTATTAGGCTAGAGCTACTCTCAGGATAAACAGGGGCTCTTAAGTTTATATGTTATCCATATCCAAAAACATATACATGTTTCCAAAGATTTTAAGAAATCATAATCTTGGAACAAAACGTCTTTCATTCAGTGTAACTGAGTTGCTAATGCCCCTCTTCTCAAAGTGGTAATTGCATGTCACAATTCAAAATACTTGGACTGACCTTGACATTTACTATCTTAGACCTCACCCAATGATGAAGAGTGCATATGTATTGGTTCCGTATACAGATTCAGATCTTGTTTTCTTGCTATTATCAGCCAGATACACAGAGCCATCAGTTTCAGTGGAGTATTCCCAGCAAACAATTTTAACAAGAGTTGTCCCATGCTGCTTCTTGAGCTGAGTGCATCACTTGCTCCAAATAATTTAGTTTTATTTGTGTTTGGGTGTGCTTACTTTATCGATTAGGCTCACTTCATGGGCTGGTTCAGGCAGGATCACAGTCTGCTCATTGCATTGCAAACCCTCTCACTCTCTTCCAAGGTCCCTTCTGAGAAAGAGCAATCTGGAGCAAGCTGATCAGTCTCCTCCAAACATGTGACTTGAGCACAGTTGACGTGGCAGTGTATGCCAGGATCACCTCCAGACAGACAGTATGGATGCAGATAGGACAAGTATGGCTTCCTTTTCTTGGGACAGCCTCTCCACACCTTTTTTAACAGACCTCAAATTATATGAAATGAAATGAAATGAAATGAAATGAAATGAAATGAAATGAAATGAAATGAAATGAAATGAAAGTGCGTGACTGGTCATCTTTTCTTCTCTTACTACGTAGCTGCCGAGGAAAAAACCTTCAGAGGTAAAAAAAATAAACATCCACACACCCATATACATGTGATGTGCACAAGCACATGCACGCACATACTCTGCACTTCCAGAGCCAGACATTTTCTCATCAGGATTGTAAATACAAGGATAGCGGAATAAAAACAAATAGGTAGTGTGAATTTTTTATTTTTCTTTCGCATTCACATAAATTCTGGTCAACGCACACTTCAGTGGAAGAAAGCAAGGCAGCTAAACTAGGTACATTAGTCACGGGCAACCTGCCTGAATGTTCTCAGGCCAGGAGGCAACCAGGTTAGAAAATCCTGTATGTTCACACTGAGGTTATTGAGAATAATTGTTCATGGATTTTCAGAAATCAGATTACCCCATAATCCAATAATAACATTTGTCATTCTACACAGCATTAAGAAGCCACTGTAAAATTGTTAAGCAAATTAGATATTCACAAGTGAAAGTGCAAAGAATAGAATACCCAGAGAATTGCGTGGTGATATGAAGTAGCTGAGCAGTATCTTTATTATTGCCAATTACATACCAGTCTAGTTTTTGAATGGGATTATATTTCTGAATAGAATACATTTCCAGCAGCTCCACTGGACATCATTAAACCAGTAGCAGATTCCATGTACAATCCTTTCTAAAAATTCCAAAAGCCCATTGCACTTTCATGCTTCACTCTTTTACATGAAAGACACTTACCAGCCATTTTGTTCAGTACTGCAGAGAATACTTACATAGAAGAGAAAAAAATAATGCACTTTAGGACATACACTGAGAGCATGGATAGTTTTGGAATAATAATATTGCTAGATAATTGTTAGAGAGCTAATCAATTCAATGTCATCACTTAATTTTCACATTCTTGGCCCCATCTTGCTCACGCTCTGGTATTGCTCAGATAAAAAGATTTTCCCATATTGCCCTTCCCTTCAAGTTCCATACTCACAGGCACTGTTTTATGGAGGGATTATAACATTACATTGTGTGAAAAGCGTGCAGACAGACATCGATTCTTCTTGTAAAAACCAAACCTGAAAAACACCAAGCAAACCGTTTGCTTTGTATTATTGCTGGTGCAATCTATTTTGGCTCAGTCTCACGCCAAGAAGGAGACTAAAAACGTAATTCAATTTTGAAAAGAAATGTTTTTGTTGATATTTAACTGCAGGCATCATCTTTTTGCCAGCATAATGAGAAGGAAGCAATTTCCAAACGTGCTGAGAGCCCTTTGGCTGCTCGGAAGGAGTGCAGGTTGCCATGGCAACCGCCACACCACCCTCTCTGTCTGTTCGGAGCCAATGGCGCATCCCAGTGCGGCTGCGGTACTGGTGGAACCTATTTCTGCTCACGCTAAACACAGCTGCACACCTCTGCTGCTATTGTTGCCAGCCGGACTGGAAATCGATGTATAAAAAATAAAAAAAAACCCACCAAACAACCTTCAAATAGGCCTTATTAAAATACTAAGAAACAGAGTCTGTAAAGTTGCGGTTTCATTTCCTGCAAGGCACATGTTGTCTGTTGTGATGACCTTGACACTCAATTTTATAATTTCCCCTTGGGTAAGAGAATTTGCAAGGGCATATTCTCTCTAGGTTCAACGTCTTCCATTGCAAATGAGATTTGTCTTCCCAAAGCAGCAGCAAATCAAATTCTGTGCTTTATCAGAGCTGCTTGTATGCATTTGCAGGATTATTGATTTGGAAATCTAACATCTGCAAAATGCAAAACCAGCCAATTAAGCTTAGGAAAGGCTTTACACATCAGCTGATCTCCCCTGTTGTATGCAGGCTAGTGGTACTTACCCACATGATTGTGAACTAGTCTGGAAAAATGAGAAATGTCTGTGATCATTAATAATGTCATTATCAGACATTAAAAAAAATACGGTTTTTCTAACTTGACCAGGCTTCTACAAGTATCAGTGGTCATTGTAGAATTTATTTCCATGGTACAAAAATAGACACCACCGCCTCTTCTCCTTTTTCAGTCCATCACTTCTTAAAATCAACATCTAGAAAGAGAAAATGTCTTTTATTTGACCAAAAAGGTGCAGTCAGAAAGAGGGAAAAAGCAAGCTTTAGGGCATACAAGCCCTATCTCAAGCATAATATGAGCCAAGCATGCACTGGAAAGAGTTACTCTGGCTGCAATTTAGCTATGGGGGAGGGAAGGGAAATTCAAACATCAAAACTAAATTTTTAGGAGATTAGTTTGCTTACAAATATGTATAATATTACAAGATAAGTGAAATTCTGGCCTAAAATAGGGGGAGTTTTGATAGGCCACTAGAATTTCCTTCCTATTTTATATGCTTTGAATTCCTCACCATTTTTGCATGCTACTTATTGTTCACATGTGCTGGAAATAGCACCCATTTTTAGAATAAGCATGTGCATAGGCAGTCTTTCTTTCTCTGTCTCCCTAGTTTTACTATTACTCTCAACATTTTCTAGATTATCAATATATTTCAATGATATCCAGAGCAACTACTACTCACTTAGTTTAATGTTCACTCGGTCTTTACCAGGCCTGAAAAAGGTCTTAAAAGCTTCAACCTTATGTTCTTTTTTAAAACTACCTCAGGTTGCCGGTCTTATAACCTTGGTTTTCACAGCTACATAATGCTGCTATTAATTTTGGTATGTTTTTATAGTAAATAAACGTGTTCCATGAACAGCAGAGAATCCATTATTCAATCAAAAAGGGAGAGTATGATCCCAGTATTTACACCCTCCTAACATTTAATAAAAGGAGAAAAGAAAAAGAAGAATCAATCAGAGATAAACAAATATAGATATAAATTATTTTTATGGCTGTGCATCATTTCAAATCTTTTCTCAATGATTTTTAATATAATGTTAGAAAGTATTCTTTGAAATCAAAACAATGTTTTCTATGCAGTTAGGATCACAAACACACTACAAATCAGTATAATGTGCAAAATAATGCCATTTATACACACACAAAATGAAGTGTATTTTGATAAATCATTTTTAATTAGTACATTTAACAGGATAATTCTTAGCAAATATGGTCAATTACTCATTACCAGTAGCTTTTTCCAAGGCAGAATCAACTAGAAAGATGCTTCATTATCCATTCAGTATTAGACACAAACTCATTTTTTTCCAGCTCACATGGTTCTGAGGACATTTGAGAGCAAGAAAACCATCAGTCAGTCCAAACTTATGTGACAATCTTTTATCTACATTAGCATCAGTAAAGCTAGTAAGTAAGAAAGTTTACAGAGGCTAAAATACCGTCGTCCAGTAAGAAGCATAGCTACAGACACTGAATTATTGAAAATACTGTAATTTTTGCAGTGCTTAAAAAGTAAATGACCATGTCTTTTAGAAAGACTGTGCACTAAATTGAAAAAAATAGATTAAAACATGGACTACCTAAAGCTCTGTATAAGTTAAAGTTAAGAAACTTCCCCAAGCCAGAATATTACTTCAAAACACTGGAACACTGGGTGGAAAATAAAAATCATCAGATTAGATGCTATTCTGTATTTCATCTCTGGAACATCCATGGGATGTTAAGCAAAACACATGAAGTTTGGCAAATTGCAGCATATAACATCGATGTCTCCCTCTGACACTTCATTACGTATTATTGTTAATAATATATTATTATTATTATTGGCACTAAATAACACATAAACTAAAAGCTTATCATCCAGATGTGCTGCAAGATTTTTCCTTTAGTCTTAACCTTCTCTGCCTGAGGTTGACTCATCCCCTAAAAGCCTTGTGAAATCTTGTTAATGTCATTAGAATGTGGTCTCAGAAGGAAAGGAGATCGCATTTCAGCAATATTTGCAAAAAAAAAAAAAAAAGCAATTGCAGAACAGAACACTTCAGTCCTTTTCTTATGATATGACTAAAAGTCTGTTACACAAAAGTAAATGCCCCCACCCTTCTCTTGGGAAAAAACAATAAAACAAAACCCCCACATATATACAAAAGTAAAAATGCATTTTGACTGATGTTGAAGATTTTCTAGTTCTATTCTGATCTATGTTCCTGTGCAAAGAATCTACAGCATTTCCTATTTTTTGTGGTGTCATGTTCAGAAATGGTTAGAAATCCAGACTTAACTTAGGTGAATTAGTTTATTAAGATTTATAAAGGCCTGCTTGAATTCAGACATCTAAATAGAATATGTTGGACTTTTATGCAAGGTGGCAGGTGCCAGATCAAACTTTTTCACAGAATTCCATCCCAGAGAAGTTCCATTTGTGGCATGATAATATGGAACAACACAGCCATGAAAATCTGGGTTGGGACCATAATATTACCCATTAAAAAATTGTCCCTATTTTCTGTAAATCCTATGGCTAAGAATATACACGTGGCTTCTCTATGTGGGTCACGTATGTCTTTCTGCCTCGCTACCTTCATGATCACAGCAGCTTCCAGTATAACTTTATTCCTTGTCTACAACTGTTTACTTCTTTCCAGGTTTTTGGGCTCATCAGTATCTTAGGTTTGTTTTGAAACCTACTTGCAATACAACAAAAAAAAAAAAAAAAAAAAACCAAAACAAAAAAAAAAAAAACCCAAAAAAAACCAGTTGCATCTTGCTCTTTCCCAGTAGCACGGTATAACTTCAAATTTCACTATGTGAGGAACAGGGCAGGGAAAGCCCCAAAATGCACACATTTGCAGAGCCAGGGTCTGACAGACTCACAGTGCGCAACCTGTGGAAAAGCCAGAGAGAACTGCAGGA
Organism: Chionis minor; assembly: GCA_013398295.1. Taxonomy (NCBI): domain Eukaryota; kingdom Metazoa; phylum Chordata; class Aves; order Charadriiformes; family Chionidae; genus Chionis; species Chionis minor. The sequence goes on along the minus strand of VZSF01010382.1, from coordinate 249,720 downwards.
CTCCTATATCTTTATCATCGAAGCACGTGCCTCAGAACCAATCAACACTGTAAGCCCAAATCATGCATCTTCCTGCTGGAGAAATCTGTCTCGGCTTCCCTTTCAATTTTAGCCACATTTTGTTTGAGCTTTATTTTCACTGCTTTCTGGTACATGCTGTAGTTTCTGCTCTCCCCTATTGTTTCCAAATTCTTCTCGCTCTTAAGAACAGACACCACAGAGCTTGCAAAATTACAATTGGGGCCGTAAGCAACCTTTTTTTTTTTTTGGCTTAAAAAACAGTCATCTTGGATATTTTGCTATAAAAGAAAAAGAAAAAATAGATCATGCTTTTAAGGCTCTCAGCCTGTTCATACAAAACAGAGCTTACCTACTAGGTATGGAGAGTTATTTGATGTGAGCAGCAAAAAGTTTGAGGAAAAAAATGAGACTAACTAATGAACTACTATGGCATTGTGTTAGCTAACAAAAATAAGGAATTTCCTTGAGGAAAAACTGCAGAAATATAGCTTGTCTTTATAGAGACCTTTGTAAGGGGGGTTTGTATTTAACAATCCAAGTCTCTCCCATATTTCTCATAATAGTATCTAGGACCAGAAGGACTGTTTCCAGAAACATGTAACAGTGAGGAAGTGGTCAGAGACTTGAAAAACTTGCATATCAGGAAGGAGATAAAATCACATCCCAGTGAAGATCAAGATCTTTGGATGGACAACAAAGACTACTGCAGAAATTTGTTCATGGCAGGTATAGAAAATATTCTGCATACGTTCCCAGTTGAAAAAAATTGACTCAGAAAAATTATTGAAAGGGCAGATTTGTTTTTGTCCAAGAATTAAGTAAGAAAAATGGGATTTGCTTGATTTTGGGAAGCATTACGAACCACCTCTGTTTATTTCAGTAAATCAGACCACGTAGAGTCTTTCCTGCTCTTAACAAAGATATGTCTTACTGGGGTATCACAGCTATACTGTAATCGTGAGAGTCACCTGGCACACTCTAGCAGAGGATGCAGGTTATTTCAAGTTTGAGTGAGGAATCTGGCTGCTCTGCATGGAGAACAGATGTGGTAGGACTGGTACTGTGCTCGGTCTGATCACAAAGATCCAGCAAAGATCTGGAAACAAAATAGGCTTAAGCAGGAGACTAACCAAAATCTTCCTTGTTTTGCCTCTACAAATGAACTTCAACATGACAGAAAATGTGATATATGACTGCAATTGTCTGATATAAAAAGTAATGATCACTCAGGTCCCAGGACACAGATATGTACTTTCATTTGTTCAAAGTCCAGAGGTCTTGGTCCGTGTCTTCCTTTGAATCTACGCTCCAAATGAGAAAAGATGTGTCTGAAACCACCTTTTGGAAGAAGACTGAAGAACTTGTGTAATACTTGCCAACAAAATTTTAATTCAGCGAGGAACACCAGATCGGTGACAGAAATTTGCATGAAAATGGAAGAACTCTTTGGTTTGTAAGTCAAGTACAGCCAAATTAGAGGGACATGTTACCACTGTTAGAGCAGTGGTAATAAGACTCCAGATCATTTCAGTTATAAGCAGGCAAATTGTCAAATTAAGGAAAAAAAAGAATGACAAAACAATGAGCACTCCATAGGGGAGGAGCAGATTCTTGTTTGCAACCTCACCAGGTAGGTTTTCCCTGGCAAGTCAAAGGGGATCCCTCAGGAACCCTGCAATTCCGATCGTGTTTGTATTTCACCTCTTGTTTGTAGGGTTTTTCTTCCAAATTATATATTAACATCAACCTGACTATATTTAAACGCCTTTGCCATGAAAGAATACAGATGAACTATCTTCTGTCTACTTTTTATCTTCCTTTCTGAGAAATTACTTCTTTTGTCACAGTACAGCTCACAGCATTCGTCAACTGTGTCTCAAACTTGTTCATTCACAGAACCCCATCCAGCCTGAATGTACATCTCTTCCAACTGGTATGGGAGGGGTAAGAAAGACAGACAGACATTGCAGTATGCAACCTGCTCATTTATGTAAGACGGTGTCTAAATACACAAAATTGTGTTCTTCTATCTCCGTTCAGGTCCAAAGACATTGGTATTTCCTTGCAGGTACTTACGCAGAGCCTGTAAGAAGGTTCATGATGGTGAAGATGCAACATGCCCTACAAGGATCTCTGCCAATGTATAATGGTTGACTTGTAGGTCTGAGTAAGAACAGAAAAAGAAGCCATGAAACTGAAAGTCCTGGGCTACTGTGCAAGACAGTTGTACTATTGTAAAATCAAATCCACTCCTCACTCAGCAGCACTACTGAAAACTCACCTTGAAGTCTCAAGTGTCCAGGATATGTAAGAATACAACCATGGAACTCTGTATTCTGAGAAACGGTCTTTTAATGAGCCAGTCTATGGGATATGAGTTATATATCAGTTAGTGCAAACAGGCCCATCAAAAGGCTAAAATGCACGATCTGGCAATGTGAAAAATCAGCTTGAGGCATTTGCTTTTTGAATCAACACTCTTATCACTTCCTGGGCCTGAATTTTCAGATTTCTTGAAAGAGCTTTGGTCTCCAATCTCGTTTTTTCTATCTATACATAAAAAATTATTGCTGTAAAACTTTTTACTTCTCAAGGACAGACTCTGTGTTCCCAGGCCTGAAACCAGATTCAGACCAAAGCATGCCCTAGTGAAAGGGTTCCCTGAGAAGAAAAGGAAGGACTAAGAAGTGGAAATCCTCAGAAACTATATTGTATAGCACTTTGTGTCCACAGCATCAGTTACTCCCTAGAGCACCGTACTACATTAAGTCAACTTTCATGTAAGGTATCTCTAGGAAACCCTAAGAAGAGGAGCTCTGAGGAGCTCAGCTAGAACAGCAGTTTGTTATACCCCCAAATAATTTCTGATTCAGAATGGAGAGTTGTCAAAAATTACATTTTTTCAGCAAGATATCAGTCTTATGACACTCCTTGATGCATGTGACTCTCTAGGCTATTAGCTGATTTCTAGGAGAGAAGCTGTAGATAACAAAGAACTGTTGCATTACTTGTAGAAGAGATCTGTTTCCCCTCTTGGCAATAAGCAGGGTTGGTTTTTTTAATCTATTCTTTTGAATAAATGCCCAATAAAAAGTTGAATTAGACAAGTTATATAAACTTGTTCCTGTAAAGTTGGATTGAGTGAAAGCAATGGATTCAAGGTACAGAAATGGAAACAGAGGTCTACCAGTGTGCGTGACTGTTCCGAGCAGCAAGAAACTTGGTGTGGCCACGGTTCATCATAGCAGCTCCACGATGACGCTGAGTCGTCCTATGATCAGACTGTGGTGTCACACAGTTCATGGACACTGAAAGGAAACTCTACACAAAAGACAGCTCAATCCTCTGTAATGTCAATCTGTAATGTCCTCCGTGTCTTTAAAATAACTAAAAAAACATGTCCTTTTCCATTTTATTCCAGTTTCTAATAACTAGATCATGCACAAAAGTGAATTTTTTTTTCATAATGAACAGTAGCTGCTTTTCCTGACCCAGATCCTCAAATCTAATGCTATAATAAATAAAACTTGATTTATTTCAACATTTACTTCTAATCAAAATATGGATTAGAAGACATTTTTATCACACGCATGTAATGACAGTTTTACTAGTTTAAGATTATCTGTCCATAGAAGATTAAAAGAAAAAGCACCAGGGGAACCTAAAGTTCATTAAGAAATATTTGAAGCCCTTAATATTTTCCTGTCCATTCTCCTTCAAAAGAGAGCTCTCAAAGGGTACAGTTTAAAAACTTGTGATTTTTTGACTGTCCCTATGTGTGATACTCTTATGAACAAAGTAATAATGTTACCAGAAGAAAAATGCTTAAAATAATGATGTTTAAACACAAGTTTTCTATAAATCTGGCTATCCTTATCAGGACTGCTATTTTTAAATAAAGAATAATTAAATAAATAAAAATACATGCTATCTTAATCATCTGCAATAAAATTTTTCATTTCATTTTCTTTCCAAAGGCTTCCCAACTATATGTGAGCCACCTAAAAAAATGAAGTATAATTCTGAAATGCTAGTAACAAATAGAATTTTCTTTTATATTGATGTGTATAAAATCATGTTGATAACAAAAAAACATGCACCTTGTAAAATGATCCACAATTACTGCTCAGAGACAACCAATTGTAAAAAAATAGCATTGGATTTCATAGGTCAGTTCATAATTCTGCTTTCTTTGAATCTTTCCATACCACTCTTCACCTATTTCTTTACTTGGTGTTACATTTAGGAAAAATATATCAGGAAGGAGAAAGCAATATTCTTAGGGAATTAAAATGGAACATCAATAATTTACCAACAGTTAAGCTGAAAGTACTCATTTTCCCTAGCATAAGGCTGCCAATTTTAATTCAATTTTTAAAACCAAGTCTTGCAATCAATATAGGCATGGAAGTCAAGACAGAACAATAGCAGGACATTCTTTTTCCATATTTTAGCAACTCAGTGACCTCTTATTAGAAGTTTGGAAAGTATGGTGCAGGTTCAACAATATCTCTGTTCACAACCTATCTGTTAGCATATGACAAGCCACACTCTCATCTCAGGAAATCAACACAAGCTAAAAGGCATTGATAACCGTTAATGGCTCAACGACTTCGAATCAAGCATCTCAAATGAAAGCTTTTTGGCAGACTCAGGAGTTAAGGGTATTTTCCAAGCTTGCCTTTGGAGAGGCAGCTCTGTGGTGTGGAAACAGGGCTGTCATAAAATGCCCATTAGCACGTAATATAATGTATGTTTTGCTAGGCTTACTTCTAATGAAGTTCACAACTTTTATAGCCTCAAATATTGTTTTTATTTCCCTGGTAAACATTAACACATTTGTTCAGGGGTTGGTGCTCAATAATACATGCTTTTATCAGAGAGACGTGTTTTCCTTCCATAATTAATCCGTGACTAGTACAGGCCTACCCTGCGTTAGTCCTACCTAGCTTAAAGATTTGATGATTGGAACCCTTAGTTTCTACTTGGAGGACAGCAAAAGCAACAGAGAACAATTTCTCCTTGTCTAGATCATGTTAACTCACCCTCACCCTAAGAGTAGAAACTGTCCAGGATGTCAATTTATTTCCAACATCAGTTCCCCCAACTACGAAATTTTACCCACCTATATGAAGATTTAACGCTTTCCTAGGATTCTAGGAACTTTTTATATTTACAATGGCATAGTCCTGATAGTTGGAGCATTTTCATATTTCCAGCCTGGACTTTTTATTCGCAATATTTGCCTCTAGTTACAAGCAGTAGAACCAGAGATTCTTGAAAGTGCAGAAGCAAAAGAGAAAGGTGGTCATTACCACCTCGCTAAAACTTTCTTGGACTAGAAATAGAATAGGATCTCTGTTGTAAAGACACCAATCAGCACTACCATAATTTCTTTGAGAAATTATGAGAAAATTTGAGAAAACCGTAAAATGCCCATCACTGAAGGTCCTTAAGAATAGATTATATGGCCATTTCATCAAGAATGATATAGGTATATTTGATACTTCCTTGAGGAAGCAAAATTGACTAGATTATTTCCTCAGGTACCTTTCAGCCTTATGATCAGACCTGATATACTCCAAAGAGATTTAAAAACATATTCTGTAGTTATGGAAACTTGTAGAATGTACTTGAAATTCATAGAATGCATAATAGATGGTCTTGTAAAAGGTACTCAATTGTCCGTAAGTTCTTTTTCTTGATATATATTTTTAAGGAAAACACAACTTAAAAAAAAGTTGAGCTTTTTAAAATGATGTAGTAACCATGTGGGAACTTATTAATACCCATTGAAGTTATTAATATTAAAGGTAGTAGTTTGATTTTCAGGAATCCTGTCAATAAGAATGAACAAATAACTGTTTCGTTAGCATTTTTCGTATACTTCTGTGTATGAAATCAATATTTCACATGTGCCTTGCGTGGCCAAACATGATCTGTGTATGATCCGAACTTACTAATTCTGCCCTGCAAGCACAGAAACGGTATCGCCTCATTTGGGGTAAGCTGCCTTCCCGAGGACTGCTGTACTGTGCACGGGCTGCTCGGCAAACGTCACCGAATAGAACAACACGAAAACCAAGCACAGGAAAAACAGTAAAAATTTTGGGCTGTGCGAGTTAATGTAAATTAGAAAGCAAAATGCTGCACAGCTCAGCTTCCAAAAGCGCAAACATTATCTCAAAATTCAAGTGGATGTTCGATTTGTTTAGCGTATAAGTCCCACTTCATTTCATTCAGATCGTTACAGTAATGATACGTCATCATTCCCGGGGTTTTTCTCCAGAATATGACACTTTGGGATTGCTCTTGGGCTGGGGTTTTGTTGTTCCCCCCCCCCTCCTTCTTTCAATCTGTGACACCGAGAAAAAACCCTTCGTTTAACATTTTTATTTATTTTATTTATTAAAGCCGGTGCATTTTGCTGTCCCTGTGTTCCTTCTGCGCGACGCCTACTAAAAAGGTAGGTTTAAATAAAAAAAAATAAGAAAAAATTAAAAAAGGTAATTCGGGAGCAGTGCCGGGAGGGGCGGGGATGGGCGTGCCTGGAGGGGGAGGGGCTTCCCTCCTTGCCCAGCCCCGCCCCCCTCCCGCGGCAGCCAATGGCCGGGCCGGCAAATCACCCGACGCCGGCGCCCCGCCCTGGAGCCCCGCCCCTCCCGGCCCCTCCCGGCCCCCCTGCTCCCTGCGCCATCAGATTCCTGCCTGCGCCGGGCTGCTTCGGTCCTTATGCCCCCTCTCCCCGCCCGTCTCCGCCCCCCGGGAATTTTGTCAGCCCCGGTGTGTTGCGCGGGGCTGGGGGGGTGTGTGTGGGCGTGGGGCTGGGCGGCCGCTGCAGCGACATCTGGGCAGAGGTTGGCTGTGAAAGGGAAGCGGGTATTCAGGGGAAAGGCGTGGGAAAAAAAAAAAAAGGCTGGAAGCTTAAAAAAGATGTTTGCTGGTAACGAGAGGAATAGCGTTCTTCAGCAGCCTGCTGGCGGAGTCGTGTGGGAAAGCAACTGGAACAATTTCACAGTGAAGCCCCTTAACTTTCTGCGGCTTTTTTGTGATGTTTTTGGCTGTTTCCAGCAGCAGAGAACTAAAATCAATAGCGTAGAAGGTCCCTTCCAATCCTAAATCGCCAAAACAATTACAGCGGTCAAAACATTGAATTACTTTCTAATACGGGGCGTATTTAGGCGGCGTGTGCTGAAAGCGTTTCTCATGTCTTTGCTTTCTGTACTTGATGAATCAATTAGCCTAATATTATAGAGTGTTACTTTTTAATTGAAACAGCAGTATTCATCCTCCCTAATATTTAACGTAAAGCCCAACAAAAACACTTTAGTCAGACAAAGTACTTTAGAAATCACTGCATCATATACTTTCATAAGGTTTCAACAAGATCTAAAACTGCTTTGAAGCTTTTTGATGCCATAAATGGCCAAGCATTTGACATGAAAAATCTAATGCAATTTTCAACAGGAAACCAAGAATATTATTTTAGCTTGACCAAGCAAGAATCTATGGACATAGATATGCCCCAAGTGCTTTAAAATTACAGTGACTGCTTAGAAAGCAAAATGTGTAGAAAAAATTACAGCTCCTGCACTGCATTATTAACATATATGTAAAGACAGCATCTTTATTTTAACACAAGTGCTTTAAGGAGGAAAAAAATTGTAATATTTTAGTAAGGAAGTGATAAAAATGGGAAGTGAGGCATCATAAGGGAATGGCAATTTATCTTGCAAAGGGAAGAAAAGTGACAATATGCATGGTAGCAAGCAAGAAAGAAAGCAAATGGGAACAGGAAAGAAAATCCACAATTCTATTCACTGGAATTGTGTAGAGAATGTATTTTTCTAGTGTGCTTTATTGCATAGTATTATATAATTTTGCTAACAGTCAAAATATGGGCTCTGCACTCTATTTGTAGAGAAACTGTGGCGGCACAGTTCAGTTGCTAAGCACTCCTCAAGAAAAACTGATTTACTGACATGCTCAATGGCCATTTTAAAGCAGAGATGAAATGCTGGAGGCATGCAAACACGCGCACACATACACAAAGGATGTTTATCTTAATATGCACCTGGGAAATTAATGTTCCCCAGACAGAAATAAAACCAAACTCCCTACCTCACTTCAAAAATGAGATAAAATTCACTAGTGGGGGAGCAGATCCGTGAACACTATCCGTGAGCTAGACAGTTCTGGTTACGTCAGTAGACTCACGTGCCTCGCTCCAGCTAAGTGGAGTAGCCTGCACAATCAGCTCCAGAGGAAAAATGGTTGTACGTAGACCACAGTCTGAAAACAAAATAAAAAATAAAATAAAATAAAAATCTGGTTTGCAAAACTTTCATTGGGAAGAATACCGTGCAAGGACCCCTGCTGACTGTCACAGCTCAGTCTTAATTTTGCGGTAACAGGAAACATAAACAATACTTTTATTCCCTCCAGTGTATCTTGTTCCCCACCAATGAGTTGTATTTCTTTTATTACAAGTAATGTTCATTAATATTGTGTAGCAAGCAAAACCATGGAACATTTCAGACAAATTAAGTACAGTAAGCCAAAAATACTTTATTATACAGTACACTATGTCAATTTTTTAAATACTGCATGCTAGAGAACTTCCAAGTATTGAGACCTTCCACATTCAGGAACACTGAGATTTAGCACATTCCGAAGCCTCTGTATTTAGCAGTTACAAGAAACCTAATTAACAGTTTTACCATTTTATTCATCTTTGGGTTTATCGGTATAAAGAGAATGACATAGTAGATTTTTTTTGGCCCAGCCATGAAAGTCAGACACGTTCCTCCAACAAATTATTATGCCTTGGTCCTCTAATGACTAAGCACTAGGTAAAACAGGAAATTATTAGTAGAATTAATAAGTTTAAATGCATTTTGTCTACATTGGCAATAAAAATGGACTTTTTAAAGAACAGTTGAAAAAATCTGGCTTCGGTCTTTCATTGTTCTTTTTAGCAGTACTAGTCATGGCAGAAGGGTAAGAGGAATGCAGAATCACCACTTTCTTCCACCACTTCCTTCTCTTCAGTTTAGATCAAAGTTCTGTCCATGTTTAGGTTTTGGTAGGGGAGAGGTTTTTGGGGGGAGTGGAGTGAGGACAGGAGAGAAGAAGAAAGCAGGGAGGAGGACATTGTTAACAGTTCAAAAATTGAATCTCCTCACCTGTCAACATTTCTGATGAAAGGATGTGTAAGGAAATTCCAAAGTGTCAATATATGACCACACAGATTATACTATGTGTATTTTTCCTGCGAGTCTCAATGCACATTCATCTACATACAAGCTTTATATTATAGGTAGTAAGCATTGAGATTGACAGCAAACACACAAAAATTGAGATGTAGGAGTATTTTGGCAGAGAAGTGCAGTGGAGGTTGTTCAGTGATGAAGTAACAATTTTACTCAAGCATACAGCGAGGGCAGGAGGATTTCCATGGGCTAGATACTCTTTTTATAAAGATTCTGAATTCTGAGCCACTTCTTAATCTATTAGGCATTGCCTGCCCACACAGCAATTCCAACTTGGCCTCATTTACACAGCAGAACTCCTTGCTAAGGGCATTTCAGCTATCCACCAGAGGAAAAAGTAGTCTGTTATTTCTCAGTGGTTTAGACAGTGAAGATTAAGGGGAAAGCACGAAATACAGATCTGGTGAGTTCAGTTATTAATTTAATGTAGAGAGCAACAGGGAGAAAATAAAGCCCAGAGTTATAAAGTAATTGCCTGATTTTTAACTAGTGTGCTTCCTGTGCATTTCCCTCCTTAGCATGGAGTTAGAATGACATCTTAAATTTCCAAAAGGAGAGGTACAGAGAGATGCTAGGAAATGATTCCTGGGGAGCTTCCATACAAGTATTTGGTTACAGTAGAGACAACTGATTTCCTAACTTATGCTGAATTAAACAAAAGCATTTTTATAAGTCGTTAAGCAACTGGTATATGTAATTATTTCCACCGTGCACTTTCATAACCCATTTAGAAGTATTGGGTTCAATTTTCCCTGTTTTTTGCTCTTGCAACAAATCAAGCCTAGTTCTTTAAAAAAACAAATAGCCTTCAGAAAAAATGTTAAATACAGAGTGAGTAAACAAACAAAACAATGTTAATCATGGAACATTGAATTAACTAAAAAAAACCCCCAAACCCAATGAAATTTGGACTCATAGGCCTGTGCTAGGAAGGGGACACAGTCCACAGTACACTTAAGAATCTGTCCAAATCCTCAAATGGACTCAACCACTTTTTTTTCCTGAACATAATTAAAATAGTCCTTATGTCTTTTTACTGACCTGAAGAAGATTCTCCATGATTCTTTTCAATAAAGTTCAGTCTAATTAAATTTAAGAAAAGCAATGGAGACACCATGGCCCAGAGTAGCAGAATTTATTAACGATTTTTTCAGTAACTCATCCATCGTGCTTTGTGGATTCTATCAGTTCTCCAGGGTAGTTGTTCATTTCAGGAGCCACTGTGAATATATTACGCATAAAGCAAGTAAATAGCACAGAAAGCCCCCTAATCCCCTGATGAAACATTGAAGAGACACATTAATCTGGGCTGGTAAACCTTCTAGTTTCTTGCATATATTGAGATTTGTGCAAACTTTAAAGTCAGTTTCATAGATTCATAGAAGAATCATTTAGGTTGGAAAAGACCTTCAAGATCATCAAGTCCAACCATTAACCTAGCACTGCCAAGTCCAACAATAAACCCTTAGCACCGTGACCCTTCATGTTGAAGTCCACCATGAGAACAAGGGCTAGTGATTGTGTGACTTCTCCCAGCTGCTTATGGAATATTTTATCTGCCTCTTCATCCTGATCGGGTAGTCTATAATAGATTCCAATCATGATATCTGCCTTGTTGGTCTCTCCCTTGATTCTTACTTATAAGAACTCAACCGTCTCATCACCTCATTAAGTTCTAGACAATCAGAACCCTCCCTAACATAGAGGGCTACTGCACTACCTCTCCTTTCTTGCCTATCCTTTATGAACAGCCTGTAGCCATTGATAGCTGCACTGCAGTCATGGGATTTGCCCCACCAAGTTTCAATAATTGCAACCATATCATAGTTTTCCAGCTCCACAATGGCTCCCAGCTCCTCCTGTTTTTTGCCTATGCTGCGTGCACTGGTGTAGAGGCACTTCAGCTGGGCTGTTGGCCATGTCACCTTCTTAGAAGAACACTGCTTAATTCCTCTGAGGTATTTCACTGGTGTTTCCCTGTTGGCTCCTATAACCTCAGGAGCCCCTGGCTCACCTCTGCAAGACATCAAGTGTGCTGCAGTGTAGCCAGCACGTCTTGGAGCAACATGCTGAGGGCCCTCACTAGTACCCTGTCCCCCTAACCTAAGTGTGTCATCCTACAGCTTGTCATGGGCAAGCTTAATATTATCCCTCTCCACCTTCAAACCTAGTTTAAAACTCTCTCGATGAGCCCTGCTAGCTTGGCAGCAAAGACCCTCTTCCTTCTTTGAGAAAGGTGAATCCCATCTCATGCCAGTAAGCCTGGTGCTGTGTAGGCCATTCCATCATAAAAAAAAAATAGAAATTGATAGTTATTGGGCCATGCTCACTAGCACTATTTCTGTGTATGTCAGACCATCTAAGAACACAAATTTGATCAGTATTGGGTATGAACAAACTATTGCATTTCTGATGAAACAGAGCACGTCCTGCAGAGACTATGTTGATCCTGGAAGGATCGCCAATACCAGATCCAGTATAAATTTACTGTCATAAGCAGCCGTTACCTCAGTCATTCAACTTGCCGATGTGAATTTTAACCAGCAGGATGAATTTATATGTACTAGGATGGTGATTTGTCGTGTGGCCATAGCATTTTCCTTACAGGCAGCTACCATAAGCAACTGCTGACTTTGCCTACAGCTAGAGCTTGCATTAAACATGCAGTTTAGAGGCAATTTGCAGGACCACATTTTTGCTGACACTTCTACGAGTACTGTCACAACAAAAGCAAAGCCAAGCATATTGCCAGCCTTTGTTCCATGTTCCCTTACCCTCCCCCCTATTTTAAAACAAAAGAATTTAAAACCAGTTCCAACCATTGAAATCACGTAAACAGTGCTTGTTCTAGCCTGCTTATTCCATCCATATACTACATGGAAGCCACAAACCATATAAACATAGTTTCTTTGCAGCTTTGCCCCTGAAGGCCTCAAATGTTTATCTTAAGGTTTATATAGGGGGTTTCTCACAAGGATATATACAGGTGTATACATGCCCAACATTTAAGGTCATTACTTTTTTTTTTCCTTTTTCCCAAAGGCTCAAAGAGACTCCATTTCTAGTTGCAGGTTATTATAAAGACTTCGAAGGAAATGTCATTATGTTTAGGATTAGACTGATCCAGACTGTTTTTTGTCAGAAATAGCAGTAGACTTACAAAGAGAGTTCCCTTTTCATCCCTCACAAATTCTTTTCTGTAAAGTTTGTTAATCTACCTCTTGTATGAAATATTCATCATAGTTTTAGTCTCAAACACTGTCTTTCTCTTCCCAGACCATCCAAGGACAGGAGCATGTGCTTAATGTGTTCACTTTGATACGGAATACACCTAGCCCGTTTGCTTTCAAAACGTTCATCGCTCGGGGTACATTAGCATCTGGTGTCTCTGACTGTGTTTAAATAGGTGATGTCAAAACTCTGTATCTTTCTACAGTTCCCTGTTCTTACAACCTTATCATTTTCACAATCAGTACCAGTTCTTACAGCCTGCCAGAAGATCTATCTAGGATCAAAACATTAATCTCTGATTCAGATTTCTGTCTAATTTGCCAAGGCACTCGGCGGCTCATGAAAGAAGAATGCATCCAATAAACCCAGTGAATTTTCTCCCTCCTCCCAGGACTTTTGCTCAAGACTGTACATGAAATTCCCTCTTCAGGCAGGAATATTTTTTTACCTTTGAGTCCTCAGGAAAGACAAGCAAGACAAACTTGGAAAACTTGGAAAAGAAGTAAGAGCCACGTTGAGAATTAGCTTCCTCTTGTCAGTTGCTCAGGCAATTAGGTAAAAACCTATTGAACTGAGGGAAGGTGTCTGTGACTTCAGCCAGGTGTCTGAATGATGGGTGTCTACTTGCCTTTTGATGACTACAAGTCAAAGAGATGAGGAGTTTCTTTTAACACAAAACGGTGTTTACTTTGGGTGGTTGTGGCATTAGAATAGGAATTGTTATTCATTTTATGTCATTCTTTTATATACCTTAATGTAACTTTTTTCTAGTCAAAATGTAACAAAGACTGCTTTTGATTAACAAGTATTCTTTGCTATTTTTAATATTTCAAATGTCATGGGAATTTTTACAGTGGGAATTTTTATTTATTAAGATTTGTTTGTTAAAAAATCGTTTTAAAAGGCTTGCTGTTAAAATATTTTTAATTGGAGAATATTAGAAAAGAACATTTTTTAACTGCTTTGACAAGGGCGAGATTAGATACCTGCCTGGCCTCCGTCCACTCTTGTCTAAGACCCGCTTCATGGCTGTACAAAATGAGCAGAGAACACAGGGAAGTTATGTTCCCAAGTACAAGGAATACAAAGCCCCCAAAAGTGGTCTGACCCCTCCTGGTCCACCAGGCATGCATGGTAGGAAAGAAGAGTCTGTTCACACATTCTCCGTGTCTCTCTACGCTGAAGGCGGGATTACACAATCGGATAGGAGACAATGCAGCAAGCCACTAATAATAAATCAGATGCATTATGTGGGGAGGAGAGGGAGTTTGGTGGAGAAGGAAATAACCAAAGCCAAATGGGAGCAGACAGTGGTTTAGGAAGGAGACTTCTGAGCGCTCCAGAACTGTTTCTCACAATGTAAGTTTGCCATTTGACAAGCTCAGTGCCTTGGCAGAAAAGGTCAACAACAACAAATGAGGAGGAATTTGTATTAGTGATGCTTTATCTACCCCTCAAGAATGTATCAAAGAGTGTATTTCATAGCTATAACAAGGTAAAAGCAAGCTTTTGGGATTTGTGATCCTGACCAGTAGCTGGAACTGGATGCTGCTGTTTAGATACATTGCTATAAAAACAGTCGCTGTTGGTTTCTGAATCTTCACTTGTGTGTGTTTCAGAGGTCAGAGAGGGCTCAGGTTAGAGTAATTGTAAGCATTGTGAGGAACCACAAGTTAATCTTACAGACCTTACCTGTAGACGTTTCATAGTAAATATGTCTCTGTGGTTACACCTGTAATGGGAGTGTCATGGCAACTGGGTGATATTTCCTGCACGTGCCACGATGTTAGCTGTTAAGATTAAAGCCTTAATTAGCTGCTTATTAAAGTTTATTCTTAAGCAATACCCAATTTCTGACCTTTGTAGGGTATCTATTAACAAATAGCAGTTACAATATTTAAAGCACCTTCTGCATAAAAATTGAGAAAAAAATCGAAATAAGTGACAGATTCTGCCACCAAAACTGATGGCCTCAGTGTATCACACTGAACCGTACGAAACTTTGAGCTTTCAACTCTTCCATTAGAAAAATAATCTTTTTGGAGCAACACAGGACTATTCACTGGAGGTTGGACACTGCCTGTGGAAGACAGTTGCTCAGAAGCTAACAGGACTGCTCAGACCACCCCATCCTCCTTCAGGTAAATGTGGAAGGGGAGCAACAGCAGACCTAGCGTGCTCGGTGGGGCTGCCACTGCGTAGCCCTGCTCTGTGCCTGTGGGCCATAGCGAGGGGGAGAAACTACTGCAGCGTCTCCACATTAGGGGCAGAAGCGCTTCTGAGAAGCAGGCAGGAGGGAGGAGAGCTTAACTGACAGCCCCTGAACAGGCACAGATTAGTTACGTGAAGCAGCAGTGATAGAAAAGTGCCAAGATAACACCTGGTGCAGCAGAGCAAACTGATGTTTAGGCACAGGTGTCTGACCTCTAAATTTGTACGCCTCCCTCAGTAGTTCTCTCAGAATTATCTTTTAGGCTTCTCTAGTTCAGTATCTAAAATCCAAAAAAAAAAAAAAAAACCAAAAAAAAAAAAAAAAAGGGAAGAAAGAAATGGTATACACAACAACTACCGTATCAGTCAACGCCAATTATAAAGCACACAACAAAACATCTTCCCCAGAATTTTAAGCAACAGTGACTAAGGCTTGGGAATGAGGGATGAGGGAAAACCAGGGAACACGTTAATACAATTGATGGATAAACATATTAAATTAGTAAAAATTACAGTGAACATTTGCAAATTTTAATACATGTATCCCAAGAGAAACAAACAGAACAGCTGCTTAATTGAAAATAAAATTAATGAAAAATAATCCCCTTTTCCCCAAAAGCACAAGACCCTTTTGTTAGCATACTTAGCATGTTATTATGAATCATTATTTTGATAAAAAGAAGAGCTGAAATGGATTTTTTTGTTCATTGTAAACCACTTGTACTTTATCACATCAGTGTAACACATCAGGTGTGTCATTATTTATCTTGTTCTACAGTAAGCAAGCTCCATATATTTTCAGGCTTCAATGAGCTTTGCTGGCATGCTGTATCACAAAGATATTTCAAAAAATCATTCTGGCTTCCCTCCATTTCCAAAATGCTCCCTGAGAATCGTTT
Source organism: Chionis minor (assembly GCA_013398295.1). NCBI lineage: Eukaryota > Metazoa > Chordata > Aves > Charadriiformes > Chionidae > Chionis > Chionis minor. The sequence goes on along the minus strand of VZSF01010382.1, from coordinate 234,086 downwards.
TTTATACTCACAGTTAAGTTGGGCTTCATGGATGCTTGGAACATTTTAAGGGCCAAACGTGCTAAGGGCAGACTAACTACATAGTAAGGGTAAAGGAACACAAATCAGATGCAGTCAAACAAAGCTGGCTAACAAATTGCTGCCTGTCAAGTAGCCACAGTAGCTGTCAGCTTTTACTGCTTTTTGCCAGCTTTTTGCAAAGTAGGGCATATTAATGCAAGTTCATTCACTGAAGTGTTCTTCCTCTCAATTGCAATAGGCTAAGTTTACACGTGCAAACAGATAGTTTGTTTAGCCCTGGAGAGGCAAAATCTCAAAACTTTTCTCACTCCATCATGGTCAGTTGTGTGCTGACAACCAAAAGCAATGTTTTCCAAACTGTTTCCAGCTCCTTTCCTAAACGCACACTGCCTCCTGTCTCCCCTTCTCCCAGCCACCCACAACTAGTGTGTTCCAGTTCTGCCGGCAGAAGTAACATGCACGGTCATTTTTGCACTTCTTTTTCATTGTTTTCCTTTCTCGGGAGGTAAAAGCCCCCTGTCATTTTGGGAAGTACTTTGGGTTTGCCTACATCATGCAGTGAGCCATTCTGCTGAGACCTTGTGTTAGTACCAAGTGAACTAATACTGAGAGTAGAAGCAGGATTTCAAAACTGGCATAGCGCAGAAGGCCTTTAACCTTGCTGAAAAGACAGGGCTTGAGTTACTCTATCACGTTTGCAAATAACTCTTCACATACTATGTTGCTTTGCCAAAATGATGCTCAACTAAACCATAGAGATGTTCTGGCTTCCTATAACCTACCACAGCTATGGAATAGCACTAAGGAGATATGTCCTGCGTGTTGGTGGTCTAAGGAGAATGTCAGGACTTATTAAATATGTCACTTCTGGAGTAATTTATTTTGTATTTGCAAAAATGAATAGAGATGCAGCCTGTTCACTGAGAGTAGAAACTTGTCTGGAAAGTCTCTCAGAGCAGCTAATAATTTTACCTTTACAGCCTTTCATGAGACACCTAGGTGAGTGCAGTGGATTATCTCTCTGGAGAAAGAGGCTAAACAAGAGACTGTTTCCTTTACAGTGATTCATTCCTATGGATGAGCTATTAGATTTTCTCTAGGATTAGTTTGTAGCACTTAAACAAGAGGGCCAAGAGAGGAACTGCTAATAGTCTCAAAAAGGAGAAAAGGAGTACAAACACTGCCTGTATGTGTCATACTAGCTATACAACTTATAAAATCATATGTTGTCGAGCTGATGCTATTCCATGAAATTCCAGAAATAATCACAGGTGTAATCTGGATGGCCCTGAGCCCTCCTGCATAGGACTACTAAACTATAGGGAGCTCGCTTTGTATCCTTGCCCCTCTGTTTATTTGCCATAGTCACCATCTGCTACAGGACATGTCAAAAGGAAGACTGGAGTCATGTCCCAGGGACTGGCTCACAGTCTAATCTGCTTTTATCTTTTTAGGGCTAGTTTCCAGGTGCCCTTACTATACTGGAGACAGTGCCAAACGAGCCCTTTCTCTTACTGCAACATCTGTTTGTCAGGCAGCCAGTATCCGAATTCAATATTTCCTGAAGAACGATGTTTGGAGCTTATCGACAAGTCTGCAGGTGCTGCTTTTTCTCAAGAAGCATATCTGGCCAGATGAGGCTCACAGCCTGTTCTCCTTGCTTCCTGTTGCTTATCAACCAAATTTAAGCATCAGCCACTGCAATCAATACAAATGTTTCCTTGTTAAATGGAACAGGAGGTTAGAGAGGAGTGTGCATCCTACCCATCCAGCAAGTCCTGAGGCACCAGCTCTGTGACTCTGTGCTGTCAGACCTCTAAATGCAGTGCCCTGTGATGCAAGCCCAAATTCCCACAGCCCGAGCTCCACATCAGCTTCAGTGCCCGATGTTTGCCCTTAGCCGGATGATTCAGAAGATCCGCAGCCAGACCATGGGGAAAACGAGCTGCAGGAACACAGGGGAAATATCAGCAATATTTCCAGCCCCTGACACTACTGTAACCACCTTTTTCTCAATGCACTTTTATCTACAGAGTCATCTTAGAAGCTGTTTCTTTACAGCTTGCACATACAATAATCTGGTTTTTGTCATTACCCTAAGTCCAATGAAGATTTACACAAGTATATCTTTCTTGGGCCTGTCTTTTGCACACAGCGTCTCATAGTAAACAGTCTGGAGAGGCACCTTCAACTTCTGAGCCCAACAGGAAAAATTTGCCCCTACTCTGCTCTGACTAATTTTCAGTAAAATCATAAAATGGAAGATTGTTAAAACACATACTTTCCTACATAAATACTGACGAAGTACTGTTAGTCTTTCACTCAGTTTCCTGTCATATCTCTCTGAAACCAAAGCAGAACATACACGGTCCTGGGTGAAGAATATACATTTGCTGAAGTTTACCTGGAGGGCTACGCAAAGCGCAGAAGAGAGTGCAGCTCCTGAGGCATATGTACACAGCCTTCTTGTTACTTTAAAGGCTCAAGCCTGGGGTAAACTGCTTGATGACAACCCCTAGCAGCTAATTCTAGAAGAAACCTTTTTAGGCAAATATGACCAAGCAGGATTACTTACTCCTCTTTGCCCACTAGGTGAAGTGCTTTCTAGAAGGCATCCAAAGGAAAGTATTAAAAACCCTACCTGGTGGGGTTTGTTTGTATGTTTTTAAGTGGGTAGGGCCCCAGCTTGTCAGTGGTGTAGCCTTGGCCATTTGCTTGAAAACACATGATGTGGCAGAAGCATCTACCACCATATGAGGGAGACAAGACCCTCTAGACACACTAGTAAAACTTACTCTGTATGCCACAGAAGTTTTATTCTGAGTAGCTCTAGATCTGAGAACTTTGTTGGTGCACCTGGTCAAATCGTTTTGTACAGATTCTTGTACCAAAGCACAGTTAAAACATCTCTTCAAAGATAGGCTAAACTAATCAGATTTTAAAAAAGGAATGGGAAGCTTACTCAGCATGTTCTGGGAGGACTGAAAGCAGTATCATAGAATCTCCGAATGGCTGACTTTGAAAGACAGCTCTGAAGATTATCTAATCCTAACCCTTTCTCGAAGCAGGGCCAACCAAAGCAGTTTGTTCAGGATGATGTCTAGTCAGGATTTGAATATTTCCAAGGATGGGGACTCCACAACCTCTCTGAACAATCTGTTCCAGTGTATGACCATGTTCACAGTAAAATATTTTTTCTTATGTTTAAATGGAATTAATTGGATTTCAGTTTATGCCTATTGCCTCTTGTCCTCTCACTGGGCACCATTGAAAGGACCCTGGCTCATCTTCTTAATTTCCTCCCCTCGGGTATTTATACTCACGGATAAGATACACATAGCCTCTTCTCTGGGCTGAGCAAGCCCAGCTCTCTCAGCCTCTTTCCATATGACAGATGCTCCAGTTTTGTAATCAGATTTGTGGCTCTTTGCTGGACTTGCTCCAGTACATCCATGTCTCTCTTGTCCAGAACTAGACCCAGCACCCCAGATGTGGCATCACCAGGACTGAGCGGAAGGGAAGGATCACCTCCCTTGACCTACTAGCAATGATACTCCTAATGAGGCCCAGGATCACAGAATCACATAATGATTGAGGTTGGAAGGGACCTCTGGAGGGCATCTGGTATACCCCACCTGCTCCCTGAGGGACAGCTAGAGCAGACTTCCTAGGGCCACATCCAGATGGCTTTTGAATGTCTCCAAGGATGGAGACTCCACAGCTTCTCTAGGCAACCTGTGTTAGTGCTTGGTCACCCTTCCAATAACAAGTGTTTCCTGATGTTCAGAGGGAAACTCCCGAGTTTCAGTTTGTACCTATTGCCTCTTGTCCTGTCACTGGCCACCACTGAAAAGAGACTGGTTTCAGAATGCTGTTGGCATGCTTTGCCACAAGGATAAGCTGCTAGCTTGTGGTCAGCTTCATGTCTGCCAGGACCCCCATGTCTGCAAAGGTGCTTTCAAGTCAAGCAGCCCTCAGCAGGCACTGGTGCAGTGGGTTCTTCAGCCCCAGGTGCAGGATTTGGCATTTCCCTTTGTTGAACTTCCTGAGGTACCTGTCAGCCCATTTCTCCAGCCTGTCAAGGTCTCTCTGAATGGCAGTATGACCTTCTGGTGTGTGAGCCACTCCTCCCATTTTTGTATCATGTACAAACTTGAAGAGGGTACACGCTGTCTTTCATCCAGGTCATTAATGAAGATACTAAACAGTATTGACTGCAGTATTGATCTGTGGGGTAGACCACCAGTGACTTGCTTCCAGGGGACAACCCTATTAAGCCCAAAAGTTCACCCAGTTTCAGTCCCCTTCTCTCTCTATTTATCTAGCCCATACTTAGTCGGTTTGTTGGTGAGAACAGTTATGGGAGACAGTGTTGAAAGCCTTCCTGAAGTCAAGATAAACAATATCCACTGCTCTCTCCTCATCCACTGAGCCAGTCATTTTGTTGTAGAAGGCCATCAGTTTTTCAGACATGATTTCTCTTTAATAAATCCATGCTGACTACTCCCAGTCGCCTTAATGTCCTTAATATTTTGGAAATAGCTTCCACATTATTTTCTCCATCACTTTTCCAGGGACTGAAGTAAGGCCTGTCATTCAAATAAAGCTCTGAAACTCAATTTGCAAGCAACCTTGCTTCTTACAGACATCTCACTCAGCTTCTGTTAGAAGCAATTTTAATTTAACAAAGTTTGTATATCTTTTGTTTTAATAGAAATACCACAGATAATCATTTCACCACACTATTTATCCAATAACCAGTTTCAATTTACAGAAATGTGACATCTATCTACAATTTAACATGGATGTCTGTGATTTCACATTTCTTTCCTACTGTCTGTATGTGATGTACACATCTCAGTTGAAATCTACTAGCGTTTTGATCGAACATAAAAATATTATGTTCAAAGGCAATTTAACTTCCTGTGGAAGTCTATAATTAAAATTATATATTAGACTTAGAAAAAGAGAATTTGGCAGCAGAAAATGATTTTATGACAACATGGAAGTTTTCACTAAATAGCAACTGTTTGTACTGAATTCAAAAATTTACTACACCCTCCATCCCATATATTTCTGTACATAGAGAATGTCTTTTCTATCAGATTTTCCACTGAAAGAGACAATAAACTGTCTTGTTCGCAGTTTTATTCTTATGGAGTGACTGGCAAAGCCGGTTTCTCAGATGGTCTTCTAAATTGTGCCCACCTCCTCTTGTAGGTTTCAGAACAGTACATTTATACATTTGAAATTGACAGTTAAATGCATGCATGCTTATTTGATTTTTATAATATATAATGTTTTTTTCACTGAATCACTACATATATAATCATGTATATTGATGTGTGAACACCAATTGCAATGTATGGATAGCTAAGAAATAAACAGAGAAACCAGTGAAAGATTTGATGTGGGAATTGATAGACTTAAATAGTTGCAGTTTACAGAACAGGTTGCTTGCTCCCTTATTCAGAATGCCAAGAGCATAGTTAGCAAAGAAAAAAAAGTTCATTCTGGAAGAACTTAATCTAGGAAAAATATATGGAGGGGGTTTCTTGTGTGGCTTCACATCAAACTAAGTAAACTACCATCTCAAATGTCATTTTGAGAACTAGATTCCTCTGTACCGGTAGGACTTCAAAGATTAAGACACTGTCCCCACACTGATAAGGAAATTAATTAAAATAATAAAAGCAATCCTGTTAGCTCAAGTTCTTGCAGTCTTTGCATCTGGACCAGAAACACATCAGCTCTTGTCTTGATTTTCTAGGTGTAAGATTGTACGCGGTGTTTGTAAGTAGCCCCAGGTTCATTGTAGCCAAATTTCTAAACAAAGAATACTGTGATTAACACACCCATAATAATTTTATTGCTATATATATTTTTATTTTTTTAAAAGAAAAATGGATGTTGTGATCTTATGTTTATGTGTAATTCACAGTCTTTTTCAAAGTTTCATGATGATTTTATGTTGTTCTGGAGTAATGTATAATAACAGTATAAAACCAGAATATAAATTCCTGTAATAATCAGTGTAATACTTAGTCTCATGCTGATAACTGATTTCATCATCTATTTTTCTGGGCTTTTAGCTGCATTGGATTCATTTGAACATCACCAAGGGTTAGTACCCATGACAGTTCAGGAGCTGCTGCACTGGACATTGATCAGCTGCACTGTGAGTGTGAATTTGGCTGCTGTCAGTTCTCTTCTGACATGGAATGAAACTCCTTCCCCAACAAAATTAATCTGAAAACTGCTGTGGGAAGTTGTCTATGGCCCCAAAAATACTGCTGAAAGACTGTAGAAAAATTGCTTATTGCAGTTTATGAGGCTTTAGCCCTTAGGTACAGATATTCCAAAATCCAAAAGAAATTATTTGAAGGCATGAATTGTTACTGGTCCAGGGAAGAGGCTGGAGGAAGGATTCAAAATGCTCAGGAATGCAGAGCTGAGAGTGGTTGAGGTCATGTCCTCTGCAATTATGTAAATTCCAGCTCGGTGAAAAAGTTCAAAAAACCCAAATTGCTACACTTGGAACAGTTCTGGCCCTATAGTTAGAGGCATGAAATACATAATCCTACACAGGCAGCTCAACATGGTCAGCACACCCGTTTAGCAGCTCAGAAAATCAGTTTACTACAGTGATTCTGAAGTTTAATACATTGTTTTCAGCCTTTTTCTGGTCACTCTAATGAAAATTTCAAACAAGTGTCTCATGTTTCTGTCTGTTTCAAGCATGTCTCACCTGATTTCCTTAAGCTGTCTGAATAAATACAGTAAAACTGAACCAATTTTGAAAAAAAAAGAGTATATTAGTATAATAATGTGAGAAAAGGAAAAAAACTCCAACCGATAAGTCATCTGAGGAAGCATTCCAGGAAATCCCACTTAAGAGACATTTCTGAATGCTATTGAGTATTTGTTGCCAGACAGGTTATTTCTTTCTGAGGCAAAACTGGTTGGTTTTTTTATTTTGCTTTTATTCTTTAGTGTATTGGCTAGGTACAAGTTGCACTTGAAGTGTTATGTTCTTCATAGTGCCGTGGACTGTAGGATACATCAAACATTATCTAAACAATAATAAACAAGAAAGTCAGAGACCCAATAAGAAAATAGCAGATGGAGGAGGAGGAGGCAGGTTTTTTTACAGGACACACTACCCAATGTAGTACTAGAATTCCAAATACCAGGCTATAATCATAAAAAAACTACAGCTACAAAATAAAACAGAATCTCCAGGGGTAGATGCGAGATGAACACAGCTCAGAGCAGAACCCATTCAAGAGCAAATGTCAAGCAACCCTGCAGAGCAAACCTCTGCTTAAGCTTAATAGCACAAGATCATGGCTGTGATCAAATTTTAAATTAAATGGCACAAGTCATGAGGAGAAGGTGGGTGGATGACCACCTAATAGCTTTTCCCACTCCCTCAGAAAAAATACAGTGAAGGGCTTGTTCAAGAGTGAAACAATCATCTGCTGAAACACATTAAAGATAAGGAGATTCAGACAATTAACTTCATCTGCAAGGAGGAGAGAAACAGTACAGAGGCAGTGAGAGCACTGCTATGTCCATAATGTCCATCACCTAAAGAAGAGTTTCTGAGAAACCTGAGACGTGACAGCGTATGCTGCTTTCAGCAGATTGCATATAAGGCACACAACTGTCAGCACACTTAAAATGCTATTTTCCTTACTGAGATGGTGTTGATCCCAGATTTTTCTTTTTCCTGATTTCTTACCACAGCTGGCCAAGGTGTTGACTTTAACCAGAGCACAGCTATGAGATTATCTACTAGTGACAAATATATTGGTGGAATGAAAATTCCCATTTCTGGCTTGTGAAGAAAACCTTTCAAAGTTTAAGCCAGACTAAAAAATGTTTGAAAACTGAACCAAGCAGTTAAAATACTCTCAAGTTTAATTAGAGAGACACTGGGATTTTTGGTATGCAGAGACTTTTAAATTTATCATCCTGATTTGTAACAGAGCAGGAAATAAAAAAAACCCGCAAAACAATCTAACATTTTAATGGAGGACCAGAACTAGTTTTTCCTAGAGCGGACCAAGACTCTTTTGATAACAGGCAAGTGTACTTTGTGTAGCTTGTCATTTTATCTATTCTTATATGCATACATACACACACACTCATATTTGCAAGACACTTCAAATATAATTTTTATTAAATTTGAATTAAGCACGATTGTTTTATATAAAAAACCATACATACTTCAGGTATATAATTTTACTTGTTGCTTTCATGATTGTTAGTGGAATCCTGACAAGCCCCCAACACTGTTCACCGTGCCTGCAGCAGAAGAGCAGGTAGTATCAAGAAAGGAGCTGGTGGGCTGCCCTTTGGGCTGCTGTTTGACAGTATTCATAGACAGACCAATGACATAGCCTTGGCTAGTGGAAGTCCTTGTCAGGCTGATATTCTGCTTGTGTTGACAAGAGGCCCACCGTCACATGCACTGCACATGTTGGATGTTTTTAATTCTCTCAGTCTCCTGGAGCTGGAGATCTCTCCTCTACTCCTGTTCTTGGCTGTGGAAAGGGGAACCTTCAGAGGCCCATGGTGCCTAAGAAGACAAGCATGTAAGCTCTCAGGATGTGCCTAAATGGGATTGGTTGCTCTAGACATGCAAGATCCCAGCACCAGCTTGTATGGAGCACAATGGAGCACCACATGGGGCACTGCCTGTATGGGCTGGTTTTGCAGAACCATTATGAATGCATTACCTGGGTGCTGCAACATCCCAGAGAGGACATCAGGGAGTGGGCAGTGCACCCAGCCAAGGGCTTTGGTCATTTTGGGCTGTTCAAGCACAGAAGAGGTCCAAAAACCAGAAGGGAGCATTTTGATGATTCCTTCGCAGTTGTTTCCTCTTTTAATGAAGTAATGAGACCTTCCCATTTGTTTTTAATCTCTTTTCCCATCGGTTGTCTCTTGCTCTCTCCCTAACTTACCAGTTTTAGCCAGCACATCTGTCCACCATGTTCACAGGATAATGCCATCTACAGGTTATTGCTGATGCCTGCAAATTCTGCACATGCCTGCAAGTTTTACTTGCGTGACCTAGCAATTAATTTATGATTACACCAGAATAAATAACTTACATCCTTGTACTGCACTATTACATTTGAATAAATGAAAAATACTAAAAAATGTCCTGTGCTGATTAAAAATTATATGAGGGAAGGTGGAAAGAGATGGTTTAGCTCACTTATGTCACAGTCAGCCTAGGCAGATCTCCTCCTACTTGTGTGATAAACATTTTCCATTATAGTTATACAATCAAATTGTAAATTATAATTAATTATGAATGCACTTCAGGATCCACTTGGAAAAAGGGAAGCAAAGGACTTTGGTGACAAGAAACACAGATAGGCTTTTTAAAGAAGCCATCCCTTTGATTTTATTGTCACAGTCATCGCACCACATTCCAATGCGAAAGCCAGAAAAATCAGCTCCCTCTGGGGTACAGAAGGGTCAGTGAGCCTGCAGCATCCACTGATATCAAAGCAGCAGCTCAGGTATTATTTATCATTAAGAGTTGGTGGTGGCCCTGCACGGTTGACGTACAGCCGCACACGAATGTGCCACCTGCCTCTCCTTCCCAGAGTGAAGGACTCCAGTAGGGTTCTGCAATGTTAAAGACAATATTCCTGACAAGATATTTCTAGCTTCAACATTCAAGCTGTCACAGCTGTTGTCAGTTCAAAGCAGGCTCTCTTTCCTCTCGAAGCATTACATAACCACCAATTTTGTTTTCCACATTTACCAGAAGCTGCCATCAAGAAAACAATTCAGTGGAGGATATAGCAGTTAAAATATCAAGGCCTGGCTTTTATTTCTCTTCATTTTTGCCTCTTCTCTTATTTTTCTCTCCCCACACAGGTGACCAGGAAAGGACATTTATCATTAGATTTGCGGCTATACATCTGACATTTAACTTCAAGTACAGTAATGTCATGAAATGGGGATTCATAACCAAGGAGAAAGAAGGGAACCATAATTTGGAAGAAGAGTGAAATCTGTTGATTAAAAGATGCAAAAGCAGCAATTTATTGTAAGGTCTGAATCCCTTACTAATACACCAGATTCACAAGAAATATACTGATGTTTATTTAACGTTATTGCTTAATTTGTGATCATCTGGGAGTAAATATGGCACTTCACAAAACACATTGCAAGGTAAACCCCTGCTCAAAAATCAAACAAATCGAAGGCCTTTTTATCATGCAGTTGAGATGGCGGTGGGGATACCGCACCTATGAAGAGCTTCACTAAACTTCATTTAGAAAGATGAGAGTAATGAGGAAAAGGGAAGAACTGCAGCTTTGCATTGTAAGAACTGGTATCTGCCTTAGTCCTGCAAGTTCTCCTTGCATTAGAGCTCACAGAAGCTCATACTAAAGCTTTGCAAGTGGAAAGGTTCAAAAATATTTAGATTAATATGGGCAAAAATAGTTGTATGAGAAGTGTTTTCAGTTCAGAGTTGGTGTTACTGCCAAAAAAAAAAAAAGGGGGAGGGGGTGGGGGGAAATCCCTCAGTATGCTAAATGCCTTCAACCTCAAGTCAATTTAAAACTTTTTTAGGTCCATATACAGGCCTATTACAAATGATCTACAAGCAACTGTAGACCTTTCATACTCAGGGAACTCCAATCTCCTTAACAGAACAATAGAGTTTTCATGTCAGGTTCTCTTGTATTATAATTCCCCAGGACAGAATATATGTACAGAATTGAATAACATGGGGTCCTGGAAGATACTACAATAAATACAGCTCATCTTAAATGAGGGGCAAGGAGACCTCTCACTGGGCTCCATGGCAGAGTCTGATAACACCAAAGCACATGGATTATCTTCCTAGCTGGGAACTGCAGCACACAGCACAGCATGTCTTACACCAGATGTCACTGTATCATGCATGATGAATATCACATCTCCATTACAGTCTTTCCCTGCTAAACTCTGTATATGTATGTGATGTTGCAGCAAAAAGCATCACCTAACATTCAGTAAATCCGTTTCCTCGTATTCTGATTAGCAAAGCAAATTTTCTGAGACCTAAAGAAAGCGCTAGCATCCTTCTTTCCTCCCAGCTGTGCAAGATATTACTGCTTTTTAAAACAGGATGCAGCCTGAAAATGAGAAGCTGGTTATGTCAGGGCTATTTCTATTTTTACTTGGAGAAATAAAATTTTGCATTTTTCCTCTTTTCTCTCACTTTTCCTCTCCCTTTCACACAGGGAAAGCCATCCACTTACAGACATAAAATGGACACGCGTTTCTCCATTTACAAAGGGCTTAATTTAGTCCTTGAGTATGCACAGAAATCCTCCCTGCAGCAAAGTGATGTCAGACTACGTGTACCCCTGCAGTATATGGAAATCCTGGTTACCATGAGAACCAGACTGCTTCTCTGCTGAGGTTTCCGCACACTGCTATGAAGGCGTGCCTCCATTTTGCCACGCTGAAGTAGCTGGGCTGCAGGATGCCCTGCGCCAGGCTGGGTGGCCCTGACACTCCTACCCTACTGCCAGTGGTCCTCAGATAGCTCCAGCCCTGCCACTGAGATGTAAAAGTGTCCAATAATCAGGATTACATTTCTGAAACAACATCCTTCCCAACTATATTTCTTCCCCTCCTCTGCCCTCCATCCTGGAAAATAAAATAAAGTAGGAAGCTGCTTGGACTTGAGGCGGTGTTAGAGCACAGAATATTTTATTGTATTAGGAAAGAAATCAAAGCTATACCACCACAGTGAGATCTCAGGGGAGATTTATGTCTCCAAGCAGCCATTTTTCCAAATGCCGCTGCGTACACGTATAGCCTTTCTGAACAAAATTAGAGCAAATACTGCTGTGCTAAACCACCTTTGTGCTTCCATGCTAAAGGAAAAGGTCCGTTTCCCTTTTCACTGCTTTGTTAGGGATACAAACCCAACTTCTTCAGATACAGAAGTGCTTAGAGCTGATCAGGAAAAATGAAAATGCAGTGTTTTTTCCTCTGCAAGCATGATCTCTAGAAAAAATCTTTGTGGCAAGACACTGAACTACATAATATGCATAGGCTGTAATGAATGAAAAGCCTTTATCATGTTCTGTAATTAAAAGAAATATAATAAATACAGCAACAGGCAAGCTAATATTCATTAGAGGAAAGTGCTATGAGGGAAATAGTTGTGTGTATTGCTGTTGCCTAACACAGAACTGAGGGACCAGACAACCAAACCTAAACCAAAGCATAATGCCCCAAAAGCACTATGTATCAATGTAAGCTATAAAAAGACAGGTTTAAATGGCCTAATTGCAGGATTTAATATTTCCTTAACACTCTAGAGAGTATTTGGGAGCCACAGAGACTCTTTCACTGTTTTACAGGGAGCTGGGAGCTCATACATCTACCACTGCAGCCGTATTACCTGAAGCTATCAGCTCTGTCCTTTCTCTAAGGAAGCCAGTCAATTAGTAATGAGGTTAAGCTCAGGTCACCTGTTTTTAACATGTGCTTTACTTGCATGTTTTGGCTTCCTTGTCAGACATGATGTAGGCTTCTGTGCCTGAAATCTTGTCTGTTTTTTCTAACTGTGTCCGCTAGCCTAGCAAAAGATATTAGCTCACTCTTATAAACCTGACAGCTGATTTTAAAAAAAGATAAATAAATTAAAAAGTCTTTCCTTTTAACATTATGGGAGAATGAATGCCAACAGCCATGAGCACGGTTGACTCAGGACTAGTTTTCAAATTTGAATGAATAGCACAGCAATTTTTTTCCTGTTTGCCCAGTGCTACTCAACATAGAGCTGCACAGTTCTTAATTCAACCAGTAGAGGACAGTGGCGAATATACACACTATCAAGCCTGTCACTCATATTTTATGTATATAAAGCAACTTCTCTGCATAAAGTGCTGTGTTTCTTGCCATCTCAGAAGTCAGTTCACATTTATGAAATCTGTACACGTCAAAGGAATGCAGATTACAAATGTAAATAATTATGCTTCATGTATGTGGAGGGTATTTCTTATTTATGCAAAGCACCACTTGGGTCTCACTCAAAGATCTTGACTTGGTCTTTGTTCAACAGGCTTCAAAGGTTTTCCTAAACAAAAGACAGACCTACGCTGCAAATCCAATAAGCATTTTGCTTATGTTAGGAATGCAGGACAGGCCTCTCAGTGTAATTATTTCTGTTCTTTAATATAATCCAGAGTCCAAGAAGGCAGTGAAGTTGCACAAAAGTTCACAGAGCTTTAGCCTGCATCAGGAGCAGTTGCACTACCCACACCTTCAGGAACAAGTTATAGAAGAATACAGGTCTATATAGTTTTCAGCTTTTCAGAAAAATTCTGTAGTTGCTTTATCTATCTACCTCGATCCAGACTGTATGCTTTTAGTGAAAGCCATTGTGATTTCTTGTTCAAGTACACCTGTATCTAAGGCCCCTGTACTGTGAGTTCACTAAGCTAAAGACTATGGCTTATTTTGAAATGTAGAAAACATTCCCACTAAAAAAAACCCCAAAACAAACAGACAAACAAACAAACAAACAAACAAATCCAAAAACCAAACTCAAAACCAAACAAACAACTCAAACTTGGCTGCCTGTTCCATGATCAGTGACAGAGCTGTAACATATTATCGATACTTGCAATATTAGCTATCTTGGCCTTGTGGCCTGAGGGTTTTTGTTGTGGTTTTGTTTTTGCCACTTCAATGCCAAGTTAAGTAATGTAAAACTGAGTTAAAAACTTTATATGATTTCACAACACAGCCAAAATATTTTGTCGTTTCGCTCACTTAAAGAATAGTAGCTTGAGGAAAATACTCATAGAAGTTACAGGCTACATCAACCAGAAACAACATTTCAATGTTTATGTAAACTCTATTGCATGAGAGAGCACAGCTCACCAATTTCCATCATGTTACATTTTCAAAGTGACATTCTACAAAGCCCTGAAGAGACTAGCACATAATAAAGAGTGTCTCCCAGGGTCCCGTCTCTTCAGATCCATCTGCAGCAATACAAAACACCTATTAATGGAATATGTAAAGAGTGCTTGTTTACAAGGGGAGATGATCAGGAAACAATTTCCAAAGACCATGAAATAAAGGGACAAGACTTCACTCATAGGAGCATTTAATCAACAAATATCACAGAATCATAGAATCATAGAATGGTTTGGGCTGGAAGGGACCTTAAAGATCCTCTAGTTCCGACCCACCTGCCATGGGCAGGGGCGCCTCCCACTAGAGCAGGTTGCTCGAAGCCCCATCCAACTTGGCCTTGAACACTTTGAGGGATGGGGCCTCCACAATTTCCCTTGGCAACCTGTTCCAGTGTCTCACCACCCTCACAGGAAAGAATTTCTTCCTAATATCTAAGCTAAGTCAACCCTCTTTCAGTTTAAAACTGTTACCCCTCATCCTATTGCTACACTCCCTGATAAAGGGTCCCTCCCCATATTTCCTGTAGGCCCCCTTCAGATACTGGAAGGCTGCTATGAGTTCTCCCTGGAGCCTTCTCTTCTCCAGGCTAAACAACCCCAACTGTCTCAGCCTGTCTTCACAGCGGAAGTGCTCCAGCCCTCTGATCATCTTTGTGGTGCTCCTCTGTACCCACTCCAACAGATCCATGTCCTTCTTATGTTTAAGTGCTTCTCCATGCAAATATCTAGTTCATATTCTGATCTTTTAGAGTGTTGAAAAATATCTATATTCAATTAACACATGGCATATTGAGAGTGTGATTAATATTTTCTTTTCAGGAAATGGAAAATTCACCAGCTACAGAAATAAATGACCCTCTGGTTTGCTTCAGCATATATTTGGATTTTGAGCTTTGCATTAGGTTGATGTTTGATTCTTTCAAAAGGTGGGACAGTAAGAGGTATAGGATCAACTATAATTGCAGGAATAGGGGCCTGACAACAAACATGTATCAAAACATAGGCATTCCAGAGTCTACAGAGTGTCTGAAGTCCCATGGATCTTGGAATTATGCCAGAATCTGAAACTGCCTTTCAAAAATTGCATGCATCTCTAGACTTCACAGCTGCAAAGGTAAAGAGAGTGCAGCCAACTCAGTGGCACTAAGTGAGCCTGCAGACAGTCTGAATAAATCACACTTGGAGTGGTGACCTATCACCAGCATCTCCCATCCAAGTCTACTTGCTCCAGGCGCTCCTGTCAGCAGCAGCAGACTCCGAACGGCTGGGCGGACTCCTCTTACAGACAAGCAGAGCACCTAGCCATGTTAATTTGGTCCCAGTGGATTTTGCCATAACAAGGAGTTCAAAAGTGCCCATATGACCTTCAAATTAATTTGTATTCTTGGCAGGTGCAAATCATTGCATGACTTTCAGTAACTTGATTTGTGGGTCTAAACCACAGGGAAACCATGTAGTAGCTGAAATCTATTTCTTATTCATATGCTTTTCCTCATCTAGCAGTACTTAATAGTCACTAGGTAATATTTGCTCTGCAGAAGTTTTTCTTATATCTGTATAAATTACCCATATTTGTATCTGTAAGCTAAGGATTTATGTTATTATTATTGATAAAAGGAAAAACCTCTGGCATTGATGCAGAGGTCGAGGAATAGCTACCCTAGTTCTTCCTCAGTTTGAATTCTACTATCCCATTGCTTCTCTGCACCGCAAAGAAACTACCAAATGCTGTTAATATTGTCTATATATCAACCCACAGGAACAGAAAAAAAAAATCTTAAACCTTGTGTTTTTTCACGGTAGACTGACCTGTGGAAAAAAAGGGGGAGGGGGGCGGGGGGAAGAAGAAAAATTAGCACCTCAGATTTTCACCCTTTTCTTGTTTTTACTCCTCAAAGAACAAGGGTAATTGTTTCCTGGAGTGAAAAGAAAAGGTTTAGTATCTTTATACCATGAAGAAAATTCACTGGAGCTGTTTGTGAGAAGCAGGAGGAGAGAAGGGGGCTGCCTAAATGCAAAGAAAGAGACACTTGCTCTGCCATCTGTTCCTGTGCACTGTCACCAGGCTGCTCTGCAGTGTAAGAGGCAGCTGCTCCCTTTTCCAAGACTTAACAGGAGATACTGGAAAGAGAACACCCACCCTCCAATTCTGACCATGCCCACAAAGGAGCACAGTGGTAAGTTTATGGTACCCATTTATTTGTGATGGTAGAATTCCTCTGACTGTGCTCTGCTGCCTCTTGTGACAGTGGCAAGCTGTGTTTTCCTCTTAGGAGCAAACGCAAGTGGATTAGCCCTGTCATACTCTGCTCAGTAGTCTTGGCTTTTCATACATTACCCTCACTGTGTTTTATGTCAAAGATGATCCAGCAACTTGGTCCTAAATTCAGGAGCAAACAAAGGGCTGCTTAAAGGAAGGAAATGAACAAAAGCCCCATTTGTTAAAAGGGAAAATAAATAGCAGTCTGGCTGTTAAATGAAAGGAAGCGAGACCAATGAGGGATACAACACTTAGGATACCAGCTGCTAGAGTATCAACTGGAACTAAGGTTTGCCTTTGCCATCTGCAGAGTGCATTTCCTCCGCCTATGAACTGGATCTTTGCTTTGCCAATATCACGACATCCAAGTATAAAAACACCTTTTTGTTTCTTTGTTTTTTTAAAGCGTTCAAAGAAAGTTCATTTAATGCTATTCATTTAGAAGTCTTTGTCCCTGTCACTTTCTACCAGCTTTCTTATCTCTTTGTTTCTAATAGCTCAGATTAAGTTTTCTCCATTGAGTAATCAAGATTTATAGGAATCACAAGCTAAGACTTTAGTGTTCGGTGGCTGAGGTATTTCCGTCTTGCTATATTTTATTTCTGTTCATAATTATGTTTTCTTTCTTTAAGAAGGCTGGATGAGATGACACTTCTTAAAGCAAAGAGGTAATTCCTTCTTCTGGAGATCAGCTGAGCTTGCCCAGAGAAAAGACAGCTTCCAAAACAATGTGCTGCAGGAGGCAAGAAAATACTACTAGTCGTCAGGATCCTTGCATTGGATTTACATGGCAAGGTTTTAGCAGCTGGGCCAGGGGCAGCTGCAGGGATGGCTTCTGTGAGAAGACACTAGAAGCTGCTCCCATGTCAGACAGAGCCAGTTCCAGCTGGTTCCAGGATGAACCCACCACTGGCCAAAGCTGAGCCCATCAATGTTCTCATGCCAGAGAAGGTGGATGTACCCTAAGAAAGCTGCAGCCTGTGGAGGGCCTACACGGGAGAAGGCTTCTGAAAGGAACTGTGCCCCATGGAGAGGAGCCCATGCAGGAGATCGTGACAGATTCACCTTGATGCTTTGAGCACTTAGACCCATCACATCCCTCCAGCTCTGCCCCACCAGTCAGTTGTGGACATCATACGATGTTGTTGCATAGCTTTGATCATGAATTGCAGCTGTGCTTCCTTCCCCTCCCCCTGTCCCTAACACTTAAAAACTAGATTGTGTGAGACACCTAAATATTTGTATTTTGACAGTTTACTCTTCTATTAATTTGACAGAAACTGAAAGTTCATAGAAATTTACAGTTAATTTAAAAAATGCTTCCCAACACCTATCTACATATCAACTTCACTAATTTCACCAACAGGGAAACTAAATGTAAGGCACTTCTCAAATAATCATACCTGGGGTGTACATCCTCCTGCTTTACACTGTTTCATGCCTTCACCAAGACTCCTGGTAGGAGTATTCTCTGCAGTGGCAGTCCTAGCCTAAGTGCCTCTCTCAAAATATTCAAGGCTGAAAAATGGAGCCCAGAAGGCCTTTCTACCTTCATGTGGAATTCCCTGTGTCTCTAGCACCAAATAGTAGTGACTCCCTTTCTCACCCAAAAAAGCCTGTAAGTGTGTGATTAAAGATGCACACAATCTCATATGAATAACTGGAGAGGCCTTCTCTCACAACAGATGAGTAAAGGATTAATTTATTACATTCACTTAGATCAGGATGCATATGGTCCCTGTAGCCAAGACGGGAAGCATGAAGGCTTTTTCTTTTTCACAGAATCACAGAATGGCAGGGGTTGGAAGGGACCTTTGGAGATCATCTAGTCCACCCCCCCCCCGCCAAAGCAGGTTCACCTGGAGCAGGTTGGACAGGAACACATCCAGGCAAGTTTTGAATATCTCCAGAGAAAGAGACTCCACAATCTCTCTGGGCAGCCTATTCCAGTGCTCTATCACCCTCAAAGTAAAGAAGTTCCTCCTCATGTTTAGGTGGAACTTCCTGTGTTCAAATTTCTGCCCATTACCCCCTGTTGCTGGGTGCCATTGAAAAGAGTCTGGCCCCATCCTCTTGATACCTGCCCTTTAGATATTTATAAGCATTGATGAGAACCCCTCTCAGTCTTCTCTTCTTCAGGCTAAACAGACCCAGGTCTCTCAGCCTTTCCTCGTGAGATGCTCCATTCCCTTGATCATCTTTGTAGCCCTCCGCTTGACTCTCTCCAGTAGTTCCCTGTCTTTCTTGAGCTGGAGAGCCCACAGCTGGACACAGTACTCCAGAAGTAACCTCACCAGGGCAGAGTAGAGGGCGAGGATGACCTCCTTCAACCTGCTGGCCACGCTCTTTTTAATACACCCCAGGATACCACTGGCCCTCTTGGCCACAAGGCCACATTGCTGCCTCGTGGCCAACTTGTTGTCCACTAGGACTTCTGGGTCCCTCTCTGCTTTCCAGCAGGTCAGCCCCTAACCTGTACCAATGCATGGGTTATTCCTTCCTCGGTGCAGGACCCCACACTTGCCCTTGTTGAACTTCCTCTCCACCCAACTCTCCAGCCTGTCCAGGTCATGTTGAATGGCAGCATGGCCTTCTGGTGTGTCAGTCACCCCTTCCAGTTTTGTGTCATCAGCAAACTTGCTGAGGGTACACTCTGTCCCCTCATTCATGTTGTTGATGAATATGTTGAACAATACTGGACCCAGTGCTGACCCCTGAGGAACACCACTAGTTGCAGGCCTCCAACTAGACTCCGCGCTGCTGATCACAATCCTCTGAGCTCTGCCATTCAGCCGGTTCTCAATCCATCTCACTGTCCATTCATATAACCCACACTTCCTAAGCTTACCTATGAGGATGTTACGGGAGACAGTGTCAAAAGCCTTGCTGAAGTTGAGGTAGACAACATCCACTGCTCTCCCCTCCTCTACCCAGCCAGTCATGCCATCATAGAAGGCTATCAAATTGGTTAAGCATGATTTCCCCTTGGGGAATCCATGTTGACCACTCCTGATAACCTTCTCTTCCTCCACATGCTTAGAGATGACATCCAGAATGCACTGCTCTATCACCTTTCCAGGGATGGAAGTGAGGCTGACTGGCTTGTAATATCCCGGGTCCTCTTTCTTGCCTTTTTTGAAGACTGGTGTGACATTGCCTTTCCTCCAGTCCTCAGGCATCATCTCTCCTGTTCTCCAGGACCTTTCAAAGATGTTGGAGAGAAGCTTTGCAATAACATGTGCCATTGTTTTTCTATCCAGAAGGAAATGGGCATGTTTCATTTGCATAACCTGGTTCCAGAAGGCAATAATATCTGTACTGATATTTACCTATGCATTATGCTATAGATTGCAGTGGCACATATATAAAAATACTTTCAATGTGGATATTCAATTCTGGATGGTGATGTCTGGGGCTGTGAGTTCTGTGGAAATGCAGAAAGGAATCATTTATACTAATGCAGACCTATGACAATAATTAATGGTAATTCTGTTCCCATTTTCAGTCCATAAGAAGACATGTTTTACTGAATTCAGGGATGACAAGGCTTGGCTTCTAATGCAAACCTTACAAATATATGTAGATGCAAATAGCTTGTCACCATGGGGAATCTGCCAACCAATGTTTAGAATAGCCCAGTCTATTTCTAATATATCTGAACTCTGAATTTGTTTTGTTTCTGTGTAATTTCAAGTGAGTAGGAATTTATTTTGCCATTGTTTCTGGAACATTATTCAAAAGCCTGGTCTAATTTATATAATTACATACAAAGATATGTGTGCATGTGCATACATATGTGTTATTTCTCCCTACAAATCTTACCTCTCTTCTAACATCAAATCGTTAGCCTACAACACAGAACCATACATCGTTATCTCATTTCTTTTGCATGTTAAAACCTAGTTTGAATGGTTATTTTTTTCCAGAAGGGTATTGTCTTCTCTTGACAGTTGTCCTGTACTGGTGCAATTTCTGGTAGTCTGTGACACACGTTGGCAGTAACATTTGAACTCTCTTAGACTGCTTGTCTCAGCAATATCCATTAACTTGCACCTATAAATAAGGTTTCTTTTTAGAAATCTGGCCGGTTTTACATCCCCATTTCTGTTAAAGTGAGAGCATAAGGGAAACTGAGCACTTTGGTGCAGAATCACTCATACCCTGTAAGTTATTAACGTATTCTAGGACTGAAAACGATGTAGAAATGTAATGAGATGTTTAGTTAGTCATTAAAATTGTTTCATCAATCGACAAACCTGGGTTTTTTCCTGCATCTGGGATGTATTGTAGGTATCTAAGTAATTCAAAACCGTATTTTGTGACTGTCATTATATGAAGATGCTTGAACATATCTTGTGAAAATATGAATTGTATTTCTCCTCAACCCACACAAGTTTTCACATATTCTCATTTGCGTCAGCAGTATGGTACCTGTCCTTTGCATCTGATTTACATCCTGCTGAAGTATACTCTGTGAACTGTAGCCAACCCCGCCCCTAAGTTTTGGTCTTTTGTACAAATGTCATCACTTTATCCAGGCTATTATAACAACAACATTTATTCTGTGCAGTCCATACATGTAAAATTATATCACCTCACATTTCTCTGTATCTCTGTTAATGTCCTACAGCAAACAATCATGAATGCACTTTTTCATTTTTAGTTGACTGACATTAATACCATTATATAATTCTGTTTTACATACAACTTTTGCCTCCCATCTGTAGCATTCCAGTTGTATTTGGGGTATGACTTATGTCCACTTTATCTTACATTTTTTTCTGCTGCTTCTTCTCCCAGTGCCCCCCTCCCATCCCACCCCATTTTAGAAACCTTCATATTCCATTTTCACTGAGCAGCTTTTACTATCTATCTACCTATCTAATCATAGACTATCTGTCTACCCTAGCCCCACCAGAAAGTTTCCTTTTTCATTCCTCATTCTTTTATGAAGGACATGTTCTTCCTTGTTTCTTACAAAGGGCAGGACCCAGATTTTCAAAACAGGTGTTCAGAATCTTCCAATGAAACTTAAAAGAAAAAAAGGTCAAATTCAGCTACAATGTATAACATCTCATTTCAAAGGAAAGAATTTGATCCCAAATACTTTTGAGAGAGAGAGAAGGAAGGAAAAAAAAAAGAAAGAAAAAAAGAAAGCATGTGAAGAAAAGCATGTCTGGGTAAGTAACTTGCATTTATCAACTCTTTTATTAAAAAGGTCTGGAAGGTGACATAACAAGCTAAAGACTATAATATCCTTCAGTAAGTGGTGGTGATGTGACTTTTAAAAGATGATGTTTATGGACTTTTTTTTTAAGGATTCATTGGAAGGAAATTTAGATAAGAAGAAAATACTGGTTTGCTAAATATAGTGCTTGCCTTTTCCAGGTATGTACAAGTAACAACCTCCTCAGTACAGCTCAAGAAGAGAATTTGTATCCCCTGGGATAACAGATTCCCTGGAACAAGAAAGGAAGATGAGCAAATTCTGACCACTTCAGAGCTATAACTTTTTTTCAGTTACATCTCTCCACTGGAGAATGTCATGTAAGTTTAGATGACTGAGGGATCAAAAGATACTGCTTCAGCTACATGGTATGTCCATTGCTGCTTTACAGTCTGGGAGGATCGCTACTTTTACTATTTTAATGTTTTTCTTCGTGATTTGTAAGCCGGTATTCAACAGTGACTCCATTTTGCAGCTGCAGTCATCTTGCAGCTTCTGCTTAGCCTAGGACAAACATGTATGTAATAAAAATAGTGTAAAGTCATTTGAAAAAGACAACCAGATTCTGAATTACTTTAGACATTTTCCAGGGAGTAGCACCTAGAGAATAAACAGAAGCATGTGGAGGAAAAAAAGAAGTGAAACCCCTTCTTATTCCATAATTTCTTGCAGTTTACTTCTACTTGAGAATTATAGTTCTTGTTTTTCAAGCTGGTAGAGCTTGCATTTATTTGATTTTTTTCACTGTTTCATCTGAGAGAGCTTGTATTTTGTTATAAAACTACTGAACGAAAGAAATTAAGGCAGGATGATAGAAAGTTACTTCCTCCATCCAGTTGCCCCAGACTTCTCAAAAATGGGACATTGAGGACTGGACACAGTCCAACCTTTGTAGATCGATGCCACCTTTAATTTAAAACACCATATTCATATCAGCTGTTAATGATACATTAAGACATACCTGTACTGCATATTCCTAGTTCATTAGAAGACTCTGAGGAAAGAAAAAAACAACCGTCAGTCAGCGGTGGCATTCATTCAAATCATTAAACTATCCTTTCTCAACTGGGTAAAGTCTAAAGTAGGATAACGCACAGTGGTATTGAGTTACTGTACAACTCTCTCCTAAACTACTATACAACTGTAGACTGATGATGTAGCGCTGGGAGACTTTCTGATCTTTAAACTACTTCACTTTATCAAATATGACTAGGCAAAGGGATGTTTAATTGTATTCCTTTCAAACCCTGCAGTGTAATTAGGGGGACTAAATCTTGAACTCCAGTTTTCGCTTCAAATTTCACTGAACAATATATAAGCTGCATCTGTAATATCTACCAGCTGAGGTTCTAAGATGTCCCATGTAGCATCTAGAACATTAAATAAGTGTTTCTGCAATATCAGGAACACATTTTGATAATGCCCCAGTGAAGCTTAATGTTAACTGCAGTGATCTCTTCGCCAGTTCTATACAGAGCAAGTCCTGAGAGAATACATATTAAATAAATTAATTATACTTTAGCTATGTTAATTACATATTAATCTCACTATCTTTTCCCTCCACCATCTGTCGCATGCTATGGCACAGTTAGTCAAGTCACAACTAGTAAACAGAATTACAAAAATGGGATTTGCAAGGATTATAAAATAACTGGATAGTATCACCAGTGGCATTTACTGTACAAAACCAGGGGGTTTTCGCCATGCAATTTTGTATCACATCAGTTGCTTATCATGAAGGCTAGGTACGAATTTCCCCTATATATCCAAATAGAGAAATGACAGATTTGACATCAAAGACGACTGCTTTCCTAGCAGAATGTAAAACAGCCTAGGGCAAAGGAGTACAAATTAAACATGTAATGCATTCATTACTTAGGACTGCCATGTATTGATAAAAAATTGCCATTTTTCTTGCTTATGACACTATTCCTGTAAATTTTATGCCTCTAAACACTCTCTTTGAGCTTCGCTATAGGAACAATACGAAAATTGTAGAGACAGGCAAGTCAAAATCTTGTTCAGACAGGTTCCACTTGCAGGTGGCTATTCCAAATGGTTTTGGAACTTGTACGTGTTTGTAGCTGCAGCTAGCTTTCTGGCTGCTGTTTATGGATATAAATAGTGAAAACTTAATAACTACAAGGCTCCAAACAGACACCCAGTTAAAAAATTAGGCAGCTATATAACACCTCCCTCCTTATAAAGTCTGATTCTCTTTTAAGTAAATAAATGAATTCCCTTCACAACCTGCCTAAGGCCTGAATTTTGCAGCATACCCTAAAATCAGTAGGTAATTCAATGGGATAATTCACCTTTAGAATCAGAAATTCCATCTCAGTTGCCTCTGCTATAATTATATACCTAGTAGTGCTGCTCAGACAGAGTAGAGCAATCAAAATCAAGAACGAGTCAGCAGAGATCTCAAGGACTAGTGACAAGGGCAGCAACAGACAGATGCTGCAGAGGAGGGCCTAATGCACCTTGCAACTATATAATAATGTCAGGGAGATGTATTGGTGGGCTGCATACGAAGCTTGACAATAAAACATAGTGATTTCATCTTGCACGTGTTATTGGCCTTTATGTCCAAACCTTTTTTAGTAATCTGAGCAATGCCAGGATAGGTGTTCAGGCAGAGCAATTCTTCATACATAAATATAAATGGAATATGACTGCGCAATGTTCACTTTTTAGCACTGATCCTGGCATGATTTAAGATCACGACAACTAGCATTTTCTCAAACTTCCTAGTGTGGTTTTGAAGACAATGCAGGCCAGAGACTTACACCATTTCTAGTCAGTTTTACTGACCAGATAAGAATTGTTTTACTTTAAGCACACAAATAAAAGGTTTTGTTATAAGCACAGCCCTTGGCATAGCTTTTCCCCATCTCAATTAACATTTTCTCAGGCGATGCTCAAATAGATGCTCTTTGACCTTTTTTCCTACTCATATATAATATACATATGACAAACCATGATGAGCTTAAAAAAAGCCCAAGGTCACCTACATGAATTTTAATCTTTGCCAAATGTATATGGTCTTTATAAACAGAATTTGACAGGTTGGAATGACGATTTAACACCATTAAAAAACCTAGCTTATTAAAAGCCATATATGGCAGTGTTTCATTACTGCAATACGCTACATTTGAAATTCATGTGTTTTCTATTAATAGAAGGACCAATTCTTCAACTGCTACTTATTCATATTGACACTAGTGCATGCTAAATGGAGAGATGTATATCAGCTATGTTTTTTGTATAAAAAACTACTACTGATGAGACTGGAGGGCAATGGTTTGAATCTATAGATCTCATTTTTGTGCCTTTGTTTCCTTAGAATCACCCACGGTTATGGAAATGCTACAGATTTGCCTCCATCTTGATATAAAGGTTAAATCTGAAAGTGGTTAATTCAATCAAGCAAAATTTTACATTTGTTTTCATTATCAGTTCAGTTTTGAAGGATTAAATGTTTACTTCTAGTAAAGAGTTTTAAAACGGAATCAGATTAAAATACCTTTGCCATAAATATTTCTTCAGCTTGAAACTACAAACAGAATCAAGTGGTAATCATGGCTACAGTATGGCTGTTTAGTTGGAGGCCTGTTTGAGAAAGAATAGCACAATCTAAAATAAATTAGATTTCCTGGTTTTACTAAATTCTCATATTTCCACCATTTATGCAACACAAATTTTGCATGTTACCCACATGTGTACATATGTATTTGGACAATATTTTTTAAATTTGGTGATAGATTATCAAACAGAAGAAGAATGACTGCTTCCATAGCACATATGGAAACATACTGAAATAAAAAATTTCAATTGGAAAAACACTTTTGTTGGAAGAGACAGCTGCATCTACTACTAAAGTATCTGGTGGGAAAGTGTTCTGAATTTTTCTGTGAGAAGAATTTTTCTGTTAAAGACAGACATTGAGCTGTAATAATTTTAAGATTAATATTGACTGTTGTATTATGACATTCAATTAAATATGATGAAATTTAATAAAAAGTTACTGTGTAATTAAAATGTTTATTATACAGTGCTAATTCAAGAAATCTTTTTGTTTCATGATAAATTTTTAATTTGTCTTTTATTTTACATTTCAAAGTAAATTTTCAAATAATCAGGAAGGCAGTAAATAAATTTTGTATATAAAGGAAACATATATTTACAGCTTAATAAAATAAACAAGTTGGATCAGCAAAATCCAGACTATTAATGCTTTATTTTACTACCTGAAACTTTCTGCCTAAAACATATTTCTTCAGTACAACTGAAGCCACATGAACTTCAGCCTTCTTAATCCTTTAAAAATCCAGGTATATGCCCTGCTTGTAAATTTATGATAGCTTAATCTTTATCAGAAACTGATAAAGTATATTTGTAAAACAGAAATATACAAACGATATTTCATGCAAACATGTATTTTGAATGTACAGACTTCCTCTAGCACTCACAATTTTGTATCTTTTTTAAAAAGGGTTCACATAGTATAAGAACACAATCTAGCAATCTCTGTTGGCTTTCACTAAGTATGTGTTCAACTTGTATGTCACTGGGAATAGCATTCAAAGACCTACTGTATGTGTTCATCCAAGATCATGTGTTTTTTCTAATACATGCTTATTTTATTCTAAAATATTTGTCTTTACTTAGAAGATTATTTGTTCTCTTGTACTTAAATATTTACATTTGTCATTGTGGTTTCACTGGCAGAGAAACTGGGATTACATACATATTGCCATTTGTCAAAATACTGATGTAATATGTCAAGTCTGCATTTTGTGCCTCTGCCCATCAGACCTCTTTCAAGAGCCTTGTGTCCTGTGTCTTTTTAAAGACAAAGGTAAAGGCGCAGAAAATATTAAAATCGGTTTTGCAGAAAACTTGGTTTTGTGTAGAAATGTGATTATAGCTGCTACTTGAAACATATGCAACAGCTCAACAGAAACAAAAGGAAACAGATATGCCTATATACGCACAGCTGCACCTCTGTTTGCTTGTGTATACATCTATACAACATATACATATGTAACGCTGAGGACAAGAAGACATTAGGTCTATTGTTCTCTTTGTTTACTAGTATTCTATTGAAGTCTTCAGGCTTGGTTATTGTGCATCAGGTATTCCTCAGCAGTTATTCACTGGATGTCAGAAGATCAACTCTGAAGTGCAGATGATGAAAGAGTGTGAGTCTACTTTTAAAAAATAAATAAATAAAAACAAATAACAGAAACCCCATCAGTCATTCTCCTTGCAGGTAAATGGTCAATCCACAGAGAGTTTATTTCTAAAATAATTGTGGATGGCCAGTAGCTACTGACAGGCAGTGGAGGTGTTCTTTCTTTCAAAGTATTCAATTTAGCTCAAGTTTTGCTGGATATGAATATTTTCTACCAGATTTTAAACAAGCCAATGAAACTCATATTAACAGCTGTCCAAATTGTTATAGCTGTGGTGCCATTGCTTGTAAATTGGTGCATTTTCTTGTCAAGTGAAGGTAGATACATGATTGGAAACAGCAGAATTTCTTAGGTTTGAATTCTGAAGTGTCACTTATAATCAAAACTAACTCAGCAAGAAGCACTAAAACCTTTCTAGCTAATCTGCAGTAATTTCTACTACATTTTCTCATTGGGATGTATTGCCTTCCACTCTCCCTTTAGAGCATGGAAGCAGTAGCACTTAAGATAAATAAAGTAAAATGTTCAGAAATTCCTGAGATGAAAAGTACCTTCAGTTGGTTTCCTTCAAAAACAAAAAGTAAAGATTTTTGATGAATACATATAGCAAATAACATACATTAGAAATCGATTGGATACCATTTGTCTTTACAGGAAGCTCGAGGAAAAGGCTTATATTATTATAAAGCTAAGGAAATAAATTTGCAGACGTGTTGGAAGATCCTTCATAATGAGTAGAATTGCAATGGAAAAATAGGAGAATTTGAACTCTCTGGATGTTCACACAGGGGCAAGGATTATGTTTTAGTTCAAGCCTGGTGAATTCTGCAGGAACCTTTAATCATGAACATAACCACCCAAAGTACTAGCTGTCTCATATGGAAATTCCAAAAACTGCAACATGGCATTTGTTCAACTGCTCCTTTCTGTACGTTAATTCAGTTCCAAAGAGAACAGAATGCTCATCACTGTTTGAAAAGCAGAAACCAGGAAACGTCTGCCTTACAGAGGCAAAATTTCGTCAAATTAGCTTGTGTGATTTCTACGAGGGGTTATTTTTAGATCTAACTGAAAGGTGGTAACTAACACACTTTTCCCAGTTCTACCACTTCAATTAAAATGACACAGTAGTTTCCTGATAGAGAGTTGTGAGTAATTATGCAGTAATGCAGAGTTTATTGGTGAAGTTCTTTCCTCTTCATTTATCTTCAGTAGAATTTGTGCCTCCTGTGGAAGGTCCCACTATGCATGGTTAGTCGAGTAAAAAGATGATTATCACACTTTATAACATTAAACTGCTACTTCTTTAAGTCTTGTGACATCTGAAAGAGAAGCAAAAGAAATGGTTTACACACCTTACAGGCATTTAAAAAAGTATTTACTCCATTTGTTCTTACACAAATATTATTAATTTTCAAACATCTTTAGAACATTTATGATTATTTTATAGAAATTAAAATTTGAAGAGAATAGATTTTCAAGTTAATTGCTTATTTTAGAGCACCTAAATAGTTGCTTTAAAAAAAGAAAAGAAAAACAATGTTTTGAACTCCACCCAATTCCAAGATATTTGGACAAACAAGATGAGCTGGTGGTTTCGGATAGAAAACTTTTTTTTTATTTCCCCCAGACCAGTTTCACAAAATTTACTAAACAAAATCTGCTAAAAATACTTCTTATTGAATTTTTCCATTTGTTTATTGTTTCTGTAGCCTATGGGTCAGTAAGAAAGTAAGGCCATGGCCCAAACTTAGCCTAATAAAAATTGCATAGATTCAGAGTAACTCAACATGAGCAAATGGTTTCTGTTGCTTTCAGTGAAGTTCCTCTGCACAGACATTTTTGTAACAATGTCTACAAGCTGATTGTCTCTTCAAGGGTTGATCCTTTTAGCAGACTCTGGTTCTTCTAAACAATGAGTTAAGACACTCAGGACTCCACAGGGAAATAGGATAATATACCCATAACAGAAAGTGAAATAATATAAGAATTAAATCTATCATATGTTTGAGAAGAAATTAAAGTGTACAGAATTTTTAACATGATGGTTCTCTGCTATTCATTAAATTGGAAAACAAATATATAATGATCCTTTCTTGAGCTATGGTAAATTCAAACTCGGTATGATGAACTTCTGCTCTGGAAAAATTTTTCATAAGAAAAATGAAAATTCTCACCTGTCCACAGTGCTCACAGAAAGCTGTGCAGAATCTGGGTAATTCATGTGTGTGCTTTTTTCAACTGTTTGGAGCAGAATTTCCTTTCCTGCCTGTAGGAGTTTAGGCTCTGGGGTACTCTCCACTTTGTGGCCTGCAATGACAAACCTCAGCTTTCTGCCTAACTGTAACTTCACTTTTACAAAACAAAACAAAATCAAATACAAAAACCCCACACAAAATCCCTCACAACTATAGCAAAAAGAAAAAAGGGAAGGGAAGGGAAGGGAAGGGAAGGGAAGGGAAGCGAAGGGAAGGGAAGGGAAGGGAAGGGAAGGGAAGGGAAGGGAGAAAAAACCCACTTGTTTAGAAGTTGTGGTTCTTTAAGTGTCCTTGGTTGGCACCAGACCCTGAGTAATGAGGAAACGTCCAACTCAATAACTATAAAATGGATTGAATCAGCTCACAGAGATGCAATACTGGAAGAAGTGCTGACTTTGGTTATTTCACAACTGCCAGAAGTGTCATTATAAACTGGAAGTTAATCAATTCTGAAAGTAATTGTGTAGCACAGTTGGGAAAGAAAAGCTGACCTGAGGGGGGAAAGGCATGTTCTCAAGTGTTGAAAGAGGGACTCAGCACTTTATATGATTTTAAAAAAATTCTGATAAAGCAGATGTTCATATAATATCTGACACAAAATACTTATTCCTGGTTTACTGATGAACTAACTAGAAATAAACATCCCAAAGCTGCTGAAGGCAGTAGCAAACCATAATCCAGATATGAATAAACAAAACAAAACAAAACAAACCCTCTAACTTTTAAAAGGTGCACTGAGCAGATGAAAAAAAAAAAAAAAAAGTTGATAAAATTTGAATGTCCCAGAACTATGTAATTGGAACTGGAAGTACAAAGGTAGTTAACTATGTAGCAATTCTCTCCATTCAAAACAAGGGCAAGTTCCTCTTTAGAAAGGTACACATGTGACAAAAAGAGCCCAGGAACCATTTCGCCACAAAATTCGAGTACTTCTAAGGCTCCAATTACCATTCTGTCAGGTGTCTTGCAATACTCCATCTATTTATTTGCATAGGACATCTGCAACTCATTTCCCCATCCAAAAAACAGAAGCATGTTGTGAAAAGCCTGATATGCAAAGTTACACAAAAGCTCATGGCAAAGAGAAATCTCATCTTCTAGCTAGCTTTTTTGCTAACCTCTAGATTATTCACTAAAGTGAAGGAGCAAATGGAGTTCAGTATCAAAGAGATTTTTAAACCTAAGTTGATTTATTTCTCTGCTACATACACCAAATTATTGATGAAAATACTGAGTTTCTGAGAAGAGGCTTGAGATCAGATAATATAATTGGTAACTTTTAGCAACTGAGACTGAAAATTATATGGTCTCCATTCTTGGAGGTTTTTGAAACCAGACTGAATAAATTCCTGAGTAGCCTGGTCTGATCTCACTGTTGAACCTGCTTTGAGCAAGAGTTTGGAGTAGATACCTCTGAGGCCTCTTCTTAAACAACTCTAAGAATTAGCTGCAACCATCTCTCCAAAATCAAGCCCAAGGTCTAATACACACTATCTAAACACAACTTTTAAGGCAAAGTTTTCCACTTCCTATTTTAGGAGGTGCAGTCCAGAAAAATGTGTGTGGTTCAAAGCAATCACTTGAGAATGCAACATCTCTAGCAGTTTGTGGATTTCAGATGTAGTAGTGGAGTTCAGATCGTCAAAGGATCACTCCTTCTTGACAAAGAAGAGGTTATCTTCCTTTTCTGTATCCTAGTCTGTAAACGTTTCTGTTCATTTTAACAGGACTATCTGGTGAGCTAACAATAGCTCCATGTGTTTAAAAGGGTACCAAAAAGCAGTGATTGCAGGTTCTGCCACCTTATGTCCAAGAAGACTAACTATAGGCAGTAATGAAAAGCCAAAGAGCCAAAACTCCACTTGTATCTGTAAACACGCAGTAGCAGTGTCCACTAGTTCTTTCAGTGATGCTACTCACAAATGCAAACCAGGGTTCCTGAATCTGGTGGGTAATGTCTCTTATCAAAAGCTATAGTGCAGCACCATTTCTACCTTTTCTCTTGCTAAGCCCTATCATGAATGTTGCAATGATTCTAATGGAAGTGCAGAGGTGTAAAGTGCCACACAGCATGACTGAGCCCGTCAGAAGGCATTAATGTACTCCACACGGAAGCAGAGTCTGTGGTAGGCAGAGAGATGTGGAAGGCAGGATGCACCCATTTGGCCCTATGTAAAGTATAGTCCTACTTTTTAGGCTGAATTCTTTGACTTGCTCGTCTTTGTCATGGAACTGGCTAACACCTCATAAGCTGCTGGCTGAAAAATTCTCTCTCTCATGAGAGCCAAAAGGCATATTTTAGTACTAATGCAGAGACTTTTGTGGTTTTGGATAAAAGCTTGACTTTCCCCTTGACTTCCCCCAAATCTACCATCCATATGTTATTTATTATCCTGGGAAGAACTCCTGTGTCAAAAGTTCTGTTCGAATTAAACAATTTGTGAAAGGATAAGCAAAGAAAATGTCTGGTTTACTTTCTACATAAGGTAGTTTCATGTTCATCAGTTTTGAACTATTATTTCAGTTTAAAAGGACAGATGAATTTCCCAGGCTTGCTCTACATTTGAAGGTTTTGTACAATACAGTGCATTAGTTACGGACTTGAAAAAAATCATACCCTAGCTAAAGCAGATATACTAGCAAAAGAACTTTTGGCAGCGAAGCTTACTCTGTGTGGCAACTTGTTTAACTTATTCAGCAGAGTTCATTTACTAGTACGAGCTATATATTTATCAAGACCTGGGAAAGGTAGGAATACGTCAAGGTGCAGACATTTTTTTAAAAAACAGAAACCCTTATTTATGGTCTGAACTTTCCCCTATACAGACATGAGCTCAAAATCTCTTCTATGAAAGAGGGGAATTTCTTTTACTTGACTGCAGTGTTGGAATATAGTGAGTAAAATTACAAAATATTATTAGTGAAATAACTGTAATTCACATGTAATCCCAAATAACTGAGTTGAGAGTCTGTAATTACAGTGCAAAGGGTGTTCTCATTAAAAGCTAAAATATGAATAGAACTGTTCATAATTTTCTTAACTGATTGCCAACATTTGACAAAAAAGTATACTTGTGGGAATCATCATTTTTTGACATCTCTCATTCTAACAAATTTCCAAAAGCAGAGTAATGAACTAAAAGGAAGGAACCTCCTCCATGTCAACCTTTTCACAGTCAAAATAAGAAAATCCATAGCACACCTCATAGTACAAAGGGGAAAGTGCTACTCCATCCATTGGGCACAGAAACAAAACAGTGTGATAAATCATAGACTCACTCATAGAATAATTGAGGTTGAGAAGGATCTTTGGAGATGACCTGATGCAACCCACCTTACCCAAGCAGGTCTAACTTTGAAGGTATGGCTTTGCCCAACTGCACACTAGGCTGCAAAGAAAAGGTTGAAATTTGGCATCCAAAGAAGGAGTTAGCAACTGCTACCAGGGGGAAAAAACCATAAAATAGTAACACCTTTCTGATCCAGATATAGAAGTGGGTATCACCTCAACCAGGAGAGGAAAGCTTCTCGGACACAGTTGCAGACACTTACTTGAAAGAGTACCCTGTGCAGTGCTAGTAGCTGATTCACAAATGAAACATCAAAAGGTCCACCATGAATTTTAGTGGTTTTCAACTGTCAATTTGATTTCATTTAATTAAATATTATAAACAAATTACTTGCCACTTTTTAAAGAACTTTTTTCCACTTGCAGTCCTATAAAAACTATCAAGACCATTTTCTTTACAACTCTTGAAAGGTAAACAATGGGGTTTTGGATTTTTAAGATTAATTCTGAGTTGACATGTTATGTGCCACTTACATTTTTTATTAACCATCTCGCACCTTCAAGCAGGTTTATAATGGAAACCATTACAATGGTGCCCACTCTGCTGGATTCCAGTGCATCACTGAATGCTCATAAAACATAAAAGTGTATCAGAAATACTAAGAAAAGCAAAGTACAGAGTAATAATATTTGGGGTACTTTCTGGGGAAACAAGATTTGAGAGCTTAAATTTCTTCAGGCAAAGAAATTTGATGCCCCACACTCTATGCAGGTTGTCTACCCACTGGCAAGTGGGTCAGTCTTCTCTAAAAGCATTTACAAAGGCTCTTGAATTTTGTAAATTTATCCAGTGACGGTCTCAGGGATCAGTACTGAATAACATTAGTCGGACACCTGAAGTTTCCTGTAGTCTACTACCTCTCACCTTTAGTATCCAGTTAAAAAACCAAAACATTATATCTCCCACTTTGTGTTTTACTTACGGAGTTTTCTGCCTCAGCATGGTAAACAAGTAGCCAAACAGTTAATGTCCTAATTTTGAAGCTAACATTTTTTTAAAGTTGTAAAACAATGGCCAAAATAGAGCTATCAAAAAAAAATTCTGTAGTAAAATCCATAACTGGGTTACTTAGAATAGATGCCAGAGTTAACAGTAGCACAGAAACTGCTGATGTTTTCTTCATCAAAATTATGCAGTTTTACTGAATCATGGAACTGACAAGGATGAGGATACATGGAGTAGGCATTGTTTAGCACTTCTTAAGATAGAGATAATAGAAAGCAGTACTATAACAAAATGAAAACGCTTTCTGAAATATAAACCTTTATTTTCTGTTTTAATCTTTTCATATGCTATCTTCCTGATCCATCTTTATCAAACTATTTCGGATATTTTTGTTTTCACTTTATTCTTCTGTGTTACCTGACCTTAAATTCCTATGGTTCTGTCCAAACTTTTTTTCTTTTCCAGTAAAGAAAGAAAATAGTTTTCTGATATAAAATAAGTCAAAACTAGACCTTCAAAATATGTGGCTTGCAAGTTTGCACCTTCTTTGGACGTTTTCCTCATTACTGTAATGACTCCCTACGTAGTCCATACAGTACAAGTGCATATGGCAGTTCAAAGAGAACACTAGAGAGACAGAAAATTAAACTAACCTAAAATTTTGTTTGTGAAATGCTTTCTTCTAGTGGATACAAACAGCATTTTTTAGTATTGAACTTTTTGAGGAGATCAACATTTATTGGCAAGTAGTCTATGTTCTAATGAACTCATCTGCTTAAAATTTGTCTCATTCATCTGTTTCCTTCCAATCTTACAAGAATAACCAGATGAATTTTATCATTACTTAAGAAACCCTTAGTTTGAGTGATGATACTCTTTTAGTCTTAACTGGACTATGCTCTAAACAAATCAATATCTTCATTTACTGTTTTCAATATCAGTCCTAGAGAAACAGTCACAGTAAATTAAATAGTTTATATTAAAACAGTTCTACAGCTTACTGCAGAGGTGGATTATGTATGTCACTCATTTGGGGCATTTGTCTAAATTGCCTATTAGTTTCATTAAAAGCACAAAATAGCCTTTCAGTTTCTGCATTGGCTTATGGAGTACTGAAGATTTTTAGTACTGTTAGCAAATTTCATTCCAGAAGAACATTGGGAAAAGAGTGAAGTGAGATACTTGCCATTTTACCAACACTTTTTTCAGAAATGTCAAGTGTTACAGGTAGTGAGTGCTCTGCTGCATTTCCTTGCATAGTACCTCCCAAACCTTTGGTCACATCCTCTGCTTAAACCTGGTAGGACAGGTACCCCCCAGTCATAGGAAATATACTATTTAGGCCATTCTATCATAAAGCATACAAATGGTAAGATTAATAACTTGGGAATTTTAGCTACGGCTGTGCTATTAGTCACAAGACACCCGCGGAAAAACTACTGTCTGCCAGTGCCTTTTTGAAGCACTTAGGCAAGCCATATTTATGACTGTTTTCTGATAGTTAACTTCATTTCTGGCAATTGTCCTCCTTTTTTTAATTTGCATTTTAACAAAATGCTGAGAATTCAAATAGATATTTCCTCATTGCAATCATTCAGTGATTCTGCATATGCTTCTTACACTATTAATATTTACATGCATTTTTCTTTAAATACATGTTAGCGTACCTAGTGACAACATTTGACCGCAAGCTCAGACCTTTATAGCAATGCTCCTCCAAAGCTGAAGGAACCTGAAAGGAGAGTTCTATTTTTAAAGGAATTAGAAGGAAGGAAATCAACCCCAATCCTGCACACACTTAAGCACCTGCAGAACTTAATGATGTGAGTACTCAGTTGGAGATCAATAACAAGCATTTAGCATACAGTTAATGCATTCTTCAGTGATTGCAAGGTCAAACTCATGTCTCCTTATTTGGGTAATAGCAACACCTTAAAGATATGAGACACCATTTTAGCATGCATAGCCATTTCTGAGTACTACCAATACCAATACCAATTGAGGAAAAGATTGGTGTCTCTTTATTGCTTATATTGCTAGATCAAATATCACTTAATAGCAGTCACATTTGCAAACTTATTAACATCAGTGGAAGGCATTTTGAAATCCTCTTCTGGGAGATACCTGTATTTCCCTATATGACTGTAAATCAAGCTCTGACTAGTGTTAACTAGCTGTATTCCTAAAGAAAAAAAAGAAAAAAGAAACCCAAAAAAACCAAACCCACAAAAAAAAACCCCACCCAACAACAAAAAACAAACTGCCAAACACAGCCGACAAACAAAATCCCTATTTTTGATGCTTGTCTTTTCACCTGCAAGATACTTCTGTAACACTTCCTATAACGCATACGTAATAATCACTTTCCCACATTTCACAATTTTCTGGTCCCAAACCATAAATCACCCACACAGCCAGCAACCTCACTGGAATACCATTCATATAGCATGAAGCATTTTATCTGCTTTTATTATAAGCTTGTACAGTTGCAAAAAATATGTTTATTGGTGGGAATATTTAGAGAAAAATATTGATACCTCCTTTACTTTTGCTCATATCCCTAGAGGCACCACAGAAGTTCAGAACACAGATCACACTTTCCCATTCTGTGCAAAAGGTAAGAAAGGAAGTAACTGAAATTTGTCTCTGGGTGATGCAAGGAATCAGGAGAAACAGAAAACATTCAAGAACCATGCAGGAATTTGAGCTGACAATGACATCTTGGTAGAGAAGAAAAATGGCAACATGCTGATTTTTGTTCTAGGGAGGTTGAGAGTTGGCTAACTTTTCCTGCGCTCAGCGGGATATAATTGCAACACAGCAGAGCAAAATGAACAGCCCACCCACAAGTGACTTCAAGAACATATCATATTATTTGTTTTAGTGTAAGCATTCTTTTACTTGGCAGATCTGTACGTGGATTAAATATATTCAGCTCTTTCACTCTTGTTTCCTTTTCCCATTGTAGAATTTGAGTTAAGACATCAGCTCCTCCTTCATTGTTTGCCAATATTCAAGGCAGAAACATTGCACTAGAGGCATGATGGAAAAGAGGATTCATTGGCAAAAAACATCAATATACTTCTGTGTCCTTAAAAACGCATTCATAAAGGAGAAAGTGGGCTGCATTAACAGCATAAACAAATATATACTTAGCAGAGGAACACATTTAATTGTGCATACTTTCAAATATATGTGTACAATATTTCTTAATTTAGAAATCTTCAAAAGATTCATTACAAAATCACAAAAAAAAATCTCTGGGCAGAGTAATGTACAATACAGAGTTTAACAGTATACATGTAACTTGAGTTAAGACTAGATTAATTTAAGAAAAGGAGGCTGCCAGAATAGGTGGAAGACATACTCCCAGAACCATGATGTGACAAAAAGCCACATGCATTACCAGAATTGGAAACGGTTGTGGATTGATAAGACCTAATACTATCCTTGATATACTGTCAAAGAAAAATACAAATCCTATAAGGTTGTATCATTCAAATGACAGAAAGAATCAGAATTAAGAGAAGCGTTGCACAGGGCAGCAGCAAAAGTAAATCTTTACTTACCTACGGATCCAAGAAATATAGTTTTAAAGACTGTGTAGAGGATTGACCTTGGCTGGCTGCCAGACCCAGCCACTCTCTTACTCCCCGTCCTCAACAACTCAGGGGAAAAATAACATGGAAAAGTTGGTGTTGAGATAAAGTCAATGTAATAAAAGCAAAAGCTGCACACAGAAGCAAAGTAAAAAGAGGAATTTATTCTCTACTTCCCATCAGCAGGCAGAAGTCCAGCCATTTCTAGGAAAGCAGGGCCTCACTACATGTAGTGTGCACATAGTGTACACTTGCTTGGGAAGACGATTGCCATAACCAAGAATAGCCCCACGTCCTCCTCCTTTCCCTCAGCTTTTATTGCTGAGCACAACATTTCTTGTTAAGGAATATCCCTTTGGTTAGTTTGTGTCAGATGTCCTGGCTGTGCCCCCTCCCAACCTCTTGCCTACCCCCGACCTACTGGCTTTTGGGTGGAAAGGGGTTGGAAAGAAAGCCTTGACACTGCAATCACTGCTCGGCAGTAGCCAGAACACTGGTGTGTTATCAACGCCATTCTAGCTACAAATGCAAAGCACAGCGCTCTGTGAGTTGCTGTGAGGAAAATTGACTCCATGACAGCCAGACAGCGTTAATCACAGGAGAAAACATATTGTCAGAGAAACAGCATGATCCAAGGGTTTAAACAATATATATGTAATTGGTATTGCATAGCATTGTGCTGATAATTGCTTCAGATGCATATACACAAATGGATAATGTAGTTGTCAAAAGCTGCCAGTAGAGGTACCTTCCGGTAATCTTTCTGTCTGACTCTTCACCAAGAACTCGCTTCGACTTGGAGAGAAAGTATGCGATTAAAAGCTATCTCATTGCTTCTCCTCTTTTCCACAGAAATCATGGCTGTGACAGCCTAGGTCAAGGCAATCAAAGTACAAAATGATCCCTTTTCAACAAATCATGTCCTATGCGAAGCTACAGAAAAATACTCAGCACATATTCATTTTCTCTAGGTGTACCTACAGCCTGAAGAAATATAGTAAAGATCAAAAGATATGAGCAACAAAGATGTCCAAACTGAACGTGCCCAAAAGATAATGTTGTAGCTTGAGTATTTTGATTTTTTTCTCCTCTTGCTTTCAAAGAAAGCTGCCTTCAGGCTTAATCCTTGTTTATCAAAAGGAACAAACGTAATAGAAAATGTTTTAAAAAGAATTTTCACACTAGGAGGTGTTATAAGGTGCTTGTTTCAACCTCTTATTGAAAGGTTTTTTCAAGCCAAGCTTGTTTCAGGCTTGAGGTGAACGTGGAAATGTTCACCACACTGGTCTATCTCCTTGAGAAAATGGATATAGCTGTCTCCTCCCCATCTTCAGGGCTTTGTGGTCTGGGGACTCTGAGGGAGTCTGGGCCATTCTTGCACCTCTGCATCTCAACTATTCTCAGCATTAACAGAGGGACACCTGTGAAGCCTGATACTCAGCTTTTTCTTGTTGATTCCCAGGACCATTCCTACATCTTCTCTGTTCCTGTAGAAGCCTTTTTCTCCCCTTTTTCAGAGTTTCTTTCCCACATCTGTACAAAGAATTGCTTAAAATTCAATTATTTGGAAGCTGCTTCTCAATAGTTCCCCAGACTCTCTATCCCAACTCGTCCTCTGGAAGTAGACACTTACAATTCTGTTGATTCATTGCCAGGTCCTGGGTTCCAACCTCTTTCAGAGGCTGCCCTCTGTCAGTCCAGGCTCTGAAGATGCCAAATTTCCCTACTTACCCAAGGAACTGCATAAATGATTATTCCCTGCCCCTTACTACTGTGTCCCTCTTCTTATATCCATTAGAGATCAAATAGGGTAACTAAACAGGGCTGTCCCTTCTTCTGGAAATGACAGATAAATCTACCCCATTACAAGATCTTACCACGTCTGTCTCCTCCCAGAGGAGTGGGAGAAGTTATGTCCCGCTCCCTGTTTTTCCAAGAGTTCAGCTGTCATTGCTAGCTAGATACAAATAAACAACATAGTACATGCCTCCAGCTGCCCCTCAAACTTGTGATGACTTCCCATTAATATCTGCATAGTGAATTTATTACTTCCCTTCAAAAATCCACTTATTCTCCTATCCAGGAGATAAAAAAAAAAAAAAAAAGGCAATAACAAGGTAACTTAAACACTGTTTAGGACACCACAGTCCGCCTTACCTCACCAGTATAACCTTACATATCTTTTGTTTTCCATCAGTAGTTCTTTTACTTTACAAATCGTTTGACATGAATCTGCATCTTTGTTCTTGTGTTCATATAGTACACAGTATAATGGCATCTCAAGCCACACAAAGGATTTGCAGTGAAAACAGAAATACAGAAGTCTTATGGAATAATTTGCTAGAAAGGCTGCAGAGACATCATTACCCAGTTGTGGGAACAAAGCAGTAGTGGAGGAAGAGTTACAGTGGAAGTTCTTGCACTTCAATCTGGCTGCCAAAAGTGTTTATAGAGAGTTTATGGAAAACGGTACTGAGGACATAGTCTAGTTAAAAAAAATGTTTCAAGCAGACTGCAAGTCAAATTATACTCTAAAATCTCTGACTCTGTTGCTCATTACTGTGTTTGTGTCCTCCCCTCAGAAATTATAAAGCAAGAGTGTCAATAAAGAGAAATTAGGTAAGTCTGCAGCCACTCCAATATCTCAGTTAATTCTGTTGTGTGCTTCAGCTTTCAAAACTGTATTAATTTCTCAAATTTGAGGGTATATTGAGGTAATAAGCTGCAGAATCATCTGCCAGCCCATTTGAGTGAAGCACTTTACTTACTGAATTATACTATAGCCACTAATTTTCATCAGTCTTCAAAATTTGAAACATTCAGATCTCTTAACAGGTTCAAAGAACGATAACCAAAGTCTGACCACAAGCTGAATAAGATCATCACTATCAAACACAGAATTTGTCTCCAATATTGTCCAAGAAGGAGGCTGGAAGGGGAGCAGTATCCAGAAACATGGCTACAGTATTTTTTCTGTATTTATTATTAATATTGCAATACTAACAGAAATTATTGAGAAAGAAAATAGAAAGGGTATGCAAAATGATACAAAATAACTTTAGGAAATCCAGAGAAAATGTCTTATTACAAGCGAATTAAAGGTCCAATTTATTGAACAAGCTTTAAACAAGGTGCAGAGAGGGATTTGGTTGCCATGTTCTAAACAGCTTTACAAAACAGTTTTCTAGGGAGTGACAAAGTCCTTAATCCAGTAGGTACAGTTATAATAAAAATCAAAAATTTCAGTTTGAATGTAAACCACAAATTAGAAAAAAAAAAGTTGTTATTATTATTATATGACTAATTAGTCACTAGTGAAAGAAATATCAGATGTTTTCAAAGATTCAGTGCTTTGGGAAAAATAATACATGAAATACAAATTATTAGGCTCAGTAAAGGAATAACAGTGCAAAAGAGGACATTTAACGCACATGATTTCATGATTCCTGGCTTTAGGATATATAAGGATGTAAAAAGATAGCCAATGACTAAATGTTTGTGGATTGTTTTCAACAGAAAAGTCTCTCTATAAAGGGTCTAGAGTAAATGATTCTTCAGGGCCAGATATCAGAGATTTATATTAGAAGCTAAAGAGATCTCAATTGTTCTAACACAAGCTTCCAGCTTTGGCTAATTGCCTTTGAAGTTCCCCAGATACTTTAAAAGAAGGTTGTTCATAGGCTTCTGTATGTTAAGTTCAACAGTGCATTTAGATTTTTAATTTAATTGAATTTAAATTAAAACTGAATTTAAATGATTCTCCTGAAATGAACTGAAAGTATGATACGGATGTTAGGTCTATCCTAAAACCAGGTGGAATTTTTCTTATGCTAGCCAAGATTTTGCAGAAGGATCAATACCTTTTGCAAAGTAATTTTTAAATCCCTCATCAAATTATATCTATAGATTCTATAAACAAAAAACAAATTTCTATCATTTAAAAAAACCCTACTGATAGTCATTTTAGATAACCTGCAAGATTAATAGATAGCTATGTGAGCAACGCAGCCAGTTTTTATTCTTGCCAATGCAGATTGTACATATCCCACACATAATAATATAGTCTTAGGTGCATGCCAATCAATATCTTTCACATTCGGATTCTCATGTTTTACATTAGCTTTTTCATGTCAACAGGTGATCATCTAGTTACAGAAGACTTTTTCCAGAACTGTTGTCTCAGTCAAAGACTTTTGCATTCAAGGCAGAACCTACTACCTTACATTAGGTTGACTACCTTTACCAAACACCAGTATGCACGGGAGTTCGTGCAATGGGTGCGTACACTATTGAATTTATAAGCTTTTCTCTGGTTCCTGCCATGTCAGAGCTCTTATTTTGTATTTGGAGGGAAAGGGAGTTGCAAACAGGATTACCCCACTGAACACCATTGCCAGAAAAGTTCTCCGCCAATTGCAGGGCTCTCTCTGTTTAACCCTCTCTCACTTTGATATAGCAAATAGGTATTAGACCTTATAAATCTACCCCACCTGCTTGCAGACTGCCAGCTATCCCAGTGCCTCAGGCTTCTTTACCCACTTTTCCCCAGAGATGTGGTCCTTTGAGCTCCAGTCTCTTTGATCTCAGTTTGGATGAAGAGAACTGTTTTCTTCTGCAGTATTTTGCCCCTCACAGCTGAGCCCATTTTCATTTGCTTTCTTAATGCTGCCTGGTTTAAAAGCATACTTTCCAAATCTGTTATATATCCTGCCATAGGGGTAGTGAGAAACAGAAGTTGTTAAAAATTTCCTCTCTCTTTACAATTCCCCCCATTCACCCTATCAGATCTCTTTCTTTTTTGTGACTAAAATTACGTTACTGCTTCCAGCTGAGTTTCTAAGCTGCTTTCTCTGACACTGAGCTGATGTCTATGGCCTTAGATCCCTGGAATCAGCGTCTCTGCTTTCCCAATCTGTTGTTTCAAATACCATCTCCTTCAGATCTCCACTTGTCTGTGGGTGCTTGAGATTACTCATTAGTCAGCTGCTCTAATTAGACATCCTGAATATATACTTTGTTTCTCTCGTTAAAACTGTAATGTTAGGATAGCTACAAGACTAGCTGCATTTCCCTCTCTATAATTTTGTTGAAATAATTTAGAAAAAATAAAACCAATATTTATTTTTATTCATTTGAGCAGGACAAAAATATCTCAAATGGTTTCACTCAGCTGAGAACTCTTGGGTAATCAATAACAAAAGCAGCAAAAATCAGTTTAAACAATCATTTCTTCTCAGTTCCCAGTTTACAGATAAACTATTCTTCATTAGTATGGCTCAGTCACTTCCAACACTTTCATAATCCACCTTTTAGCGCAGATAACAGCTTCCATGCTCCTGAGAAAAGCATAGTCCCCAACTCCAGCATGACCCACTGTTTTTCTTTTTAGATGCTTCATTAAAAAATCTCCACAAAAATGTCAGAGTCCTGCTTAGATAATTGTCTTCCTGCAAACACCACATAAGTGATCTGATGCATCTAATTGGATCTGGCTTTATCAGAGGCTTAGGGCAGCTCACACCCTCTTCATGATGCTGGTGCAGGACACACAAGGGGCGTGTCCGAACCATTCCTTTAGAGTAAGGCTGTCTCTGGCCTATTGATCTGATACACATTACAGTTGTAAGCACACCAGCTGAACACGTTCAGTGGAGTTAAAACATTGGTTTTCCTTTAGAAATATGTACAATTTGGATAATGTGAAAAGAAGTTGATAAAGCTGCATTCTTTTCTTTTCTTTTCCTCCCTCTCATATTGGCTTTGCAGACAGACAGTTTATGTTTACTCCCTGTAGCCTCATTTTTCCACTGTGGCGCCTAGCTTAAGCTTTCATTCAGCAAAGTATTTAGATTGTTACTTCCATTTAATTATGATATTGTTTGGGTCAATAGAAATGAACTTCACTGTGTACTGAAAGATAAGCCTATTACTTACGAGATAATACTGCTGTAGAAAAGTTAACTTTGTGGTTGTTGAGTAACTCATCCATGGATTAAAAGATCTTGATTCAGTTTCTAGCTCTGCCGCAGACTTAATGTGCGGTGTGTGGCTCTGAGCTAGATATCCAGGCTTCAGTTGTACACACATTTAATTTGTAGTTTGGATAATTTCCCTGAGTTTTTTGGAAGCATATACATGTATAATATTGCGCAAACGTAAGTTTGGATAAGAGATTTATGTATAAGACTTTGCTGGGTATATAGCAGATGGGGATGAAGATCCCAATGCAGTTAGTGTGTACTAACATGTTTTTAAATATATGTACTACTTTGCTCTCAATGCTGTGTTAATCAATGTTGATTCTTTGCTTACTATCAATGGTAAGA
This sequence comes from Chionis minor, assembly GCA_013398295.1. NCBI lineage: Eukaryota > Metazoa > Chordata > Aves > Charadriiformes > Chionidae > Chionis > Chionis minor. The sequence goes on along the minus strand of VZSF01010382.1, from coordinate 190,941 downwards.
GCACACATTTAATATTTTGTTTTAAACATGATACTAAACTAAAAAGAAAAAAACCTGAATACTCCACACTCTCCAGTGCCTCACTATCCTTATGCTCAGAATGTTTTTCTTCATGTTTGTCCTAATGCTGTTTCAGTACCCTACTTTTTGTCCTGGCAGTCCTGTGTACAGAGAACCATTTATTCTTTTCTTCTCTACCACATGCTTTTGCATTCCTTTTCCTTCAAACCTTAAGCACGTTTAAGTGTTATCCACCTTGTAACTGGCTAGCTAGCTGGGCACCCATTTAATTCTTTGCAATACTTGTAGTTTTAATCCAAACACATTCTTAGAGACAGAAGAAAGAAGCATCATCATCATCAACAACAACAAACCAACCCCCTTCCAAAAAAAACCGGAAAAGCTTTGCAGATTTATTAATCTACTTTTGGTCATTATCAAAATATATTTATATGTAATTAAGTATTGCTACTGTCAAAAGCAATTACCTTTTGAAGACATTTGTAATCTTGATAAAGCTACTGTTCAGATTCTACAATGTTGGTCTAAAGAGGATCTTTTTTCTCATTTTGGACTTACTATTGTTAATATGCGCTTAGGGATTTACTTTTATTTTTCCAGTATTTCACTCGTGAAAGAATGGTAATCGTCACACAGAGGTTGTGATTTGGCAGGCACTCATACATAGGATAAACTCTAAGTTGTTCTAGGGAACTGTAAATGACAAGCAATACATAGGATTAATTTTGTGCTTAACATTAAGCTCTCCCATAAGTATTTAACAAGGCAGAAATGACTGGTCTTCAACATGCTTTCTTAGTTTAATATCTTGACACGTGTCTTTAAAAATCAGTCATTTTAGAGAATTCTTTTCAGTTACAGTGTGGTCACACAAACACAATGCAGTCTTAAATACAACTCTGTTATCCTTCAAAAACAGACATGTGAGATTCCTCATTCAGTTAATGCAGTTACTGAAATAATTATTTGTTCTATCAAGTTCCACTTCTATTTAATAAAAAACATGAGTGCATTTATCAGTTTAACTTTCTGTAAATAAAAAGTTTCACGTTACACCTCTAGTTATAGGGATATAGATGCATCTGTATGATCAAGCCTTACAAGCTTAAAAATTATTTTTATGAAGAGAATTTAATATCTTTATTATAGTAATATTATAGTGTTTCTTATGACAATAATATACTTATTATATGCGCATTCAATATATTATTATATGGGTGGGGGAGATACTGCAACAGATCACTAAACTAAATGTAACTAATGAAAGAGGTACGTGCAAAACCCTTAGCCAACATTCCTCTGCAATGTCTGTGTAACAGGAAACGTACTGATTTTGAAAGTTAAGTGCCCAAAAGGAATCTAAATTCATCATCTGTCTGAGACAGAAAAGAAACAGAAAGGCAATTGAATGACTAAATCTGGTATTGAGCTATTGTTGCTGGAGTTGGAACAAAAGTCTCTATGTGCCTTCCTCAAAGGATTGCAAAATGGTGTAATTATGAAAATGCAGCAAGTAATCAATAGTGAGAACCTGAAGTCAATTTACGCAAGAAGTTATTCCATTTGGATTCAACATACAATTATGGAATGTGAGACCCCAAATATTTGTCTACAAATTGTGATCAATTGAATAAATATTCCTACTGAACAACTCTTTGTCTAATACAAACCCATTTTGCCCATCATCTGCCAGTTTTTCCCACTATTTTATTTATGTGATTAAATTGAAATGTTTAAAGATACACCGTTCCACTTCCACTGTAGCTGTTCAAGTGATCCAATTAGGAGGTGAGGGAGAAATGCTATACAGCCAGTCACTTCCTCAGCAAAACAAGTTACTGTTAAAACTTGGCTATCTACATTTAGTATCACAGAGCTGTGTGGTACACAATACGATACAGTCTGAATTTCAAGTGTAATGGAAAGTTGCTGTTTCTGCGGATTTCCACAGGATGTACAGAGAAAGTAGTCCTGAACCTGTAGTGATCTGTAAGTTTTAAAAGGGAGCAAAGACCAAGCTTAGCAGAAAGGAGGGCAGCCTTATATGAAATACACGAACATAGATTCAGAAGCTTGTCTTGGACACCAAACTGGTGTCCTTTACCTTGAATACTGAGGATGAAGGCAGGCCAGGGTACATTTTGAAAAATACCGGCATGCCAATAACAAGAGGAATACATGCAGAAAAAATACATGTAGGGAGAAAAAGAACAAAACCCTTTTTTGTTGTTCCTTTGCTTTAGTTTTCATTGTTACTGAAAGAAGAACAAGAGCCACAATCAACATACTGTGCCTACTGTTTTAATTTCAGGATAATACCAAACACTGCTAAATTTAGCCAAATTTATGTTTTAATAAGACAGAGTATGTTATATTTTTTTTGTGTCCTGAAATTTCTTTGCTTATACTAAATTTTTGTAGAGATACAGGGATGTTCACTGAGGGAAGTCACCACAGTCTGGTAATTTTGCTGCATAGATTTACTTGTGTATCAAACACTTACATATTTACTTGTGCCTCAATTTTCCAAGCACTTCTTTTTCTGCCGATTAAGTCCTTCAAGGTTTGGTCAGGATGGCCAAATTATATCTGAGCTTGACAGCAATGAAATACATGAGATCACACTGTAACTGTATGTCACCAGAACAGAGGAAAAAGAGCCATAAAAAAAAGAAGTAAAGTAAAATATTAACACAGTAAAGACTAAAAAGAAAGGGGAAAAAAAAAAAGGAAGGTCACAGCCTACAAAATGGTCAAGCTTCCCTAGAAGAGTCGCAGGACAGGCAAGGTTTGCTCCTTCAGAAAATAGAGGAAAGACACCAGCAACGGTTTTTGCTGTGCTTTGAGGACAGGGAGAGGGAGAGGAAGAGAAGACATTATTTTACCTACTACTTCTGTAGCACACACCCGTGGTCATGCCAAAGTCATGCTGCCACATTGCTGCCCCTCCTCCTCTCATTCACAGCATGGTTGCATCTGCCCCATCCATTGCCTCCCATTCTTAGGGAAACACATCACTTTGCAGCTCTTGTTTCTATAATTTTTTAGTTATTATTATTAGCTTTACATACCTGTCTCAAAATTGATAGCACAAACATGATTTTAGAGGAACTGTTGAGCCCAGCTGATAGAGTTTCAGTGTTTGTAGGTCATGTTACAGTTTTGTAAAGTCTATCTGAATGCAATGATTCATGTTTTAACTGGTCTAACAGCATTCTGGTACACTATCTTCATTTTCTGACTTTTAAATGGTAAATAGAGAAATTCCTTATAAAGAATATCAAACATCATAATAAAAAAGACAGCAGGAGTCAAGTTGCTGTCTGCTTTTAAAAACATCAGTCTCTTATTGCTGTACAAGTTTTGCTTCATAAGTATGGAGACTACCAGTTTGTGCTCCTAACTGCTATTAAGATATTTCTAATGCCATTAATCTTGTCAACCTTCAACTGATAAAAATGCCTCTATATCTAAGAGTTAGAGAGTAGTTCACATTGTTATTAGGCTGATAAATAAGGGGAAATATTCTTTCTTCATGCTCTCTTTAACAGGAATATATATGTACTCAACTTTTCAAGTTCTAATGTCTATAAACAAAGTTCTCTATGTTTATAAAAGAAAAAAAAATGCAGAAATCAGGTCCACTAATTCCAGTCAATAGATGGGAGACTGTTAATTTGCTAAATATTTAGTATTAACTCACATTTGGCAGAAAAAAATATTTACTAAATAACAAAAAATGCACAGTTCAGTTTTCACAATGTTTTGTGTTGCACCTCATTTTGCACATTTATTTGTGACATGCCTGGTGTTCTGTCTCAGCAAGCAGGGCATCCTGAAAGTAAGAGTTTGACTTATGCTTGGATCAGAAATGCAGAATCATGGCACACATTGCTGATGTAATGTGTGCTACTAATGTAACATGTTGAGTTTGGCTTTATTTGATACAACTTTTGTCAAAATGTTATTTTCACAAAATTTCTCCTGCTGATAAAGAATATCCCACTGTCTTGATTTCAGATAAAGACATCTTAATATCATGTTTATTATAAACATTATAGCAAAGATGAAGATATAAATAACATGCCAGCTTCTGGTACCTCACTACTAATAGGTATGTTGTGTATCTGCAGGTAATGCCAAATTATGCTATGCATTAACCAAAGTCCTGCTATTTGAATTTTATGAGGGAGATACGGTGTTCAGAATCTCTTCTTAGACACCTTAAATATATTATTGTACGTAGATATAAAAGTAATATTTTATGTGATGAAATGAGGGATACAGTGCTGAGCATCATCACTGAAGACAGCCACAAGCTCAGGTAATCAGACTTGCTGGGCAACAGAGAGAGAGAGAAAAAAAAGCTGTAGTCATTTAGTAATAACATACAGTCTAAAAATTCACTTCTATATTTCTGTGTTAAACGCCGCTCTTTAAGATTGTTCTCACAAAACCACAGAATAGCTGAGTTTGGAAGGGATCTCATGAGATCAGGTAGTCCAACCTTTGCCCTGCTCAAAGCAGGGTCAACTTCAGCCAGTTGCCCAGGACTGTGCCCAGCCAGGTTTTGGGTATCTCTAAGGATGGAGACTTCACAACCTCCCTGAGAAACCTGTTCCAGTGCTTGACCACCCTCACAGTAATTTGGTTTTGGTTTTGTTTAAGTGAAATTTTCTGTATTTCCGTTTGTGCCCATTGCCTCTGCTCCTGTTACTGGTTACCACTGAAAAAAGCCTGGTTCTGTCTTTTTTGAACTCTACCATCAGGTATTTATACACATTAGTAAGGTCCCCCCCTGAGCTTTCTCTTCACCAGGCTGAACACTCCCAGCCCTCTCAGCCTTTTCTTACAGGAGAGATGCTCCATCATCCTCATTGCTCTTCACTATTTCTGAAATGCTTCACCTCAACTCATCTCAAGAAAGCTGGTTCCATGAAACTAATATTGGTCAGATGTTATAAGACAGAGGATCCCTCTTGACTGCGCTGTATCATCTCAGAGTGCAATGAAGTGGGTGCTCTGACACTGCCAAGCCGTTGGCAGACAATGCAGCTTTATTCAGTGTTCAGAAAATATTTGGAAAATTTAGACACACCTCCACTTTAAAAGAATTTTGCCTTTTTCAGGGACACGATTGAGTCTTTGTCAATAGTTTTCACATCTTCTTTATAACACTTTTCCCGGGAAAAGCAAGGGAGGAAAACTGTTATCTCCAGCATAGGCAGCAGTTTCAGAAAGCATGAAAACAGCTGCTGTGGTTTCTATTTAGTTTTCAGCTAGTGCAAAAGTTGAAAAAGTGCAGTGAAGTAAAATAAATTCTGCTGAAAGGGAAGAACCTGCCATCACTGGACTTTACAGGAACATATTGGCACACTACCCAGTGTAGTCATGGAACAGATTTTTTTTGAATGTGACAACCAAAACCATCATATCCAGGGGTTTAGGGTCAGCGAGAGTGAAAAATACATTTTTGAAAAAATTTGTCTCCCCACGTAAACTCATCCCCTATTTTTAAACAAATATGTCACTCAGAGCTTTGTTTTTCATTTTTATTAAGCCAGGTGGCTTTGCTCCGGTCAATGGTTATAAATCTCACAACATTTCACAGTTGCCCTCCCCTTCAGCTCCTCCGGCTTGGAGACGGAGGCTACAGGAGAGCTCATTTTCTATAACGTAGCAGGGGAATCCGTACTATTGTAATTGCCTGGAGGGTAGCTTGTTTGCCTGGGTCTGTTACTAGAACTTTTTGACCTTGCATATTAACACACAGTTATTGTACTACTACACATTTATGTGGGGAGGAAAAAGATTTCTGTAATTCAAAGGAGTATTTTTAACTTAACGTCCATAACAGTAAATTTAAATTCACCCATAGCAAAAACTTCCGTATTTTATATTAAAATTAAGGGATTTGGTACTTCTATTTGTGATTCACATATAGATTTTTCTCTTTCAGAAATCGGGAGAATCTTTATTTCAGTAACATTTCCCTCAATTCATTAGATGATTCATCAATAAAAGAAGGTTTGGTGTCAATTTGATGCCAATGACCAAAAAGAACTAGCTAAGAGTAATTATGGCTCCAGATCTTCCAAAATGGTTAGAGGCAAAAAAAGATTCCCCACGTAAAATTAATTAATATTAATATTAAATTACTGTGCCTACAATTTGTGTAGTAAATCAGTGAATAATTTCAGAAAAAAACTTGTTTCTACATAATCACAGCATTTTTCATTGTATGTCTATGCAAATAGTTACAAACAAAGCCTATTAGTTTGAACTCGTTGTTCCATTACTGTAGTGAAGATTCCAGACTAAAGTTAGCCCTAGTGATCTCAGTCTGGACAGACTGGACACGGAATTACTTATGTACTCATATACATTCCATTTAATAGCCTCTTCAGGGCAGTTTGTCAGAAGTATTTGATATTTGATACCTGCACTGCTTCCTTCACTGTCACGAGGCGTATTTCAGTTCCTTCAGCGCAAGCTCTTTGGCTGGGGTGTTCACACGCATTCAGCAGGGGATTACCCCAGAATATCAAAGTAGCCATAAACCTTAGCTGTATCTATATCTATATCTATATCGGAAGTTTTCATGGCCACAAGAATTAGTCCTAAACAGAAAATTACATCTGGGTATACAGTGATAAATATTTCAGCCAAAATACTTTACTGTGCTGACGAACATATTGCATTATGATAGATTGAAATATACTTTAATTCTAAAATTACCATTTTAGAATCTTAATTTTAAAACAGCTATTTCATTCTTGCTTAATGATCACTATATGAGGATGAACAAATCCTGCTGTCAATAATCATTTGCTGTAACCATCATGGAAGACAAGCATAAGATCATGAGGTGAAATAAGCTAAAAGGGAAATTAAATAGCCAAAGCATATTTGTTCCCATATAATTTTACTTAGCTACTCCTGTTGCATAGCTTTTGACTGTGGTGACTAGTTAAAGATGGATTTGCTTGAGTCTGTGCATTTGGGAACAATACTATAACTTCCCTGCAGGCAACCTTATTCTTTCTTCATGTGGCATAAACCTGTAGATTATTTGCATGGGTTCTCCTTTTTTCAGCACTTTTTTTTTTGTCTCATCTTCAAATTTTCCTCACATTCTCTTTCATACTAGCATGGTTTCTTCAAAGCCAGTCAGATGGAAGCTGCAGTCCTGAATATAGTGATTCTTAAATTATCATGATCTCATTCTGGTTACATAGCACTGCACATACATCATGCCTTTTCTTGCTAGCCTGCATAAAGGAGTGTAAAACTTACACCAGCCTTAACAAACAACAAAAAGCAACATATTTTTAATCCACTTAAAAGAATCATACAAAAATTTAAAGACAAAGTGGGATTACAACCAATAACTTTTTAAAAACATTCTTTGACTGCCAACTGCCTCATGTTCCCAATGGTACAATGAATTAAGAATACTCAGTATCTTCCAGGTCTGGACCTTCACATGTCAAAGTATATTGAAACTTTGTAGGAATTTATTCCTTTGGACTTTACTGGGTTTATCAAGTTCTTATTAAACAATTTTTTGTTGCATTTTTATTAGCGATATACATGGGAATCTCTCCTCATTATACCTGTTTCAGAGAGACAGGCATAAACCAGATAATGCTCAGCACTCATCTTAATTCTGTACTTCAAAATTCTCTGTAGGGCTTGTTCAAGACTGAAAACATTAAATAAGTCTGGATTTAAATAATTTAATTTTTTTACTACATAAAGTATGTTCTTTAAAGTTATTGACCAATTTAAAGTGTTACTCCCTGCGTGGAAGGAGGGTGGGATGAGAAATATTGGCAAGCAACTATCCATTACATATTTCATTCTTATGTCCAAGGTCTAATAATCCATTTGTTCCATAGAAATTAAAAAAATAGATGACTAGGCCTGTAAAAACCTTGCTTGATTACTATATGTGTAAATATATGCTAGCAAAAAGCTCAATAAGAACGAATTTTACATTCAACAGTTTTTGACGTATCATACATAGCTGCTCAAATCTTTTCATGTAATTATAATTATAATTATATATCTGAAATAAGTATCCAGATTGGATTTTACTAACTGTAACATTATTGTCCAGATAGAGCAACACAAACACTTAAGCAGGAAAAATATGTATTTTTTCACTTCCACAACATGAGTATTTTGAAACATAAAAAAGGAAGCTCCATCACCAGATTTTCAGAACCTGAACTTTTTCACCTTTGAGAATTTTCCTTCAATTTGTATGCCTAAGTTTATATTTAGAAGCCTAACTTCACAACACCGTATCTTAAAATATTAGTAAAATTTTCTGATTTTGTGTTTTACCAGAGAAGTGAAGTCTAATTCGTCTTCAAGAAATTAGCCATTGGATGATCCTCAGAAAATTATGTTAACACAAATATCAAAAAATAAAGTACTTTTCATTAAAAGCAACGGTAGGAACTAGAAAACATTGACAAATCTGAATAGATCTTGCTGTGAAGTTATCCTGTAAGTTTTTAATCCATTTGAATCTAGCCAAGGTCGGTGCAAATCCAAAATTGTTTGATGGCATTTCAGCAGCCTTCCTGAAATGTGTAACAGCAGTCATATTTACTTCATGGTCAGAGCCAACTGCCTGTGAACATGAATAGTCTGCATGGTGCTTCTCTGGCCTCCTTCTGCAGCCTTGAAATGACTTAGGTCTCCAGGGCTATTAAATATACCATCTCAAGCAACAGTGAGTGATGAGCACTGTCAGACGCAGAAATTAACTCTAGTGTCTAACTTGGAGATTAGAATACTATGAACATATGTATGTGCAAATGGCAATTTATTAATTAATCTTGATTCGCTTACTATTGGCACATATAGACCACAATTACTTCTATTTCTCAAGGCTTAATATGAATTTACCTTTGAGCATTAAATTGGTACTGATACAAATGTTAAGCACTAGATAACTAACAAAGCTTTTGTATGTGGAAGTGCCAACACTTAATTAAAAGTCTGGCAGGTTTTTTTTAATCAATTCTTAAATCATGTCAAAAGTAAAATGACATACCCAAATGTCACATTAGGACTGCTTTGTAATGTATCATACACTACTTAAGAAAGCAACAAAATTAAGCAGATCATGCACATCTTTTTATTACTTACACAGATGTAGCAGAATAAATGTTCCTCATCAATGTCTTATCTCAAGATAAAGGTCTAAATTAAAATCACTTTAATTGCTCAAAAACAAAGAACAAAGAAGGAATTTGAAAAATGGCAACTGCTGAATAATACCCATTTAAAATGCTTAGCTGGCTCCAAACTGGTGGAATATATTTATTTCAAGCTGTCCAAGATATTCCACTTGAGACAATGAAGGAACTGGAGAAATTTTCACACAAAAGGAAATTTTAGGGAAACCATCTATAATGGAGCCTGTAAGGGAGAACTGAACCATCATCTCAGCTGTGAACTACAGTATTGCTGAAACCATTATACTTGAAAATTCTGCTAATCAAATAGAAAAACCAAAAGAACACGGGGACATAAATATTTTGTATAGCATACCTTGCTACACTGTTAATTTTCTGTGAAGTCTCTAGTCCCTTCTGTTTGAGACTCAGCAAAGAATGTAATGGATCTTCTCTCAGCTCTTGAATTGTTTGTTGACAGAAACGGTGATATGCCATTGTGCTGCTGTCAGTGCTTAAAAATCTGAAAACTTTGATAGCAAAATTCACAAAGAACATGAGTGCTGTACAAACTAGGTCAGACAATGAAACTGGAAATGAGAGAATCTAGGATTCTGGATGATTATTTCGGTTGTTACTACTCTGAAGTGGAGAAATAGGGATCACGTATGCTAAGCTGACATGGCTTAAACTTTAAGGTTCCCAGGTACATTATTTGTGGCCTGAGTTAATGTACAGCATGTTTCTTCAAATTCTAAGCTAAGATAATGTCCTTAACAATCCTCCAGCTTTCCAGTTCATGGCATGGATATTTTGGACCGTTTGGCTCTGGTAAATGGTACTTCCAGGTTGATTGCAATAAACTACAAGTACGTTTGAAATAGGTGGTAACAATTTTCAAATAGAATTTCAAATGCTGACAAAATCTCACTGTATAGATGCAGTTACTGAGCTCACCAGGCAGTTTTCTGACACAGACTGAAGCAGATTACTAGTAAGTGTGATACATGGTTTCCTCAGAACATACTGGCACTTACCTTGAGACAGTGAACAGATATATCTTGCTAATCTTAGCTATATGTAACCTTCCAAACCACCTTCTGCACTTGTACAGAAATGGAATTGATATCATTATTTTTTTAATACATGTCATTGGCCATCATATTTTCCGGGCAACTAAATTCTCAATGGCATACTATGCGTATTCCATATCCACGGGTTTAAAAACACATATGCTAACAGTAAATGCACTTTTATGCATCATGCGGCCAGTAGTTCTGAATTTTATTTGTAAAAGCAATATTAACTGAAGATTTATAATTCCACACTTTTTGGCATGAACACATGAGAGGCCACAAACTGGAATGAGAAAAGGAAAATTTTCAAAAGGAGTAGATAATTATTAAACCTCAAAAAACAATCTCCTCCCTGCATGTAAGAACATAAATAGTAATGCAGAAATTCTAAAATATAATGGGAAGTCATGCAAGCTTTAGGGTAAAATACGTAGCAAAGTTGCTGGCTGTAGTCAATAATGCCTTCCAGTCAAGTTGTCGCCTATGTGTCATGAAAACAGCCTGACAGAGTAGATCAAGTTGCCAGATCACCTCGTCTGCTTTCCCATGCAGAAGCTAAAAAGATCTTTCTAATTAATTCCTAAGGAAACTCCATTTGATTGCCAAGTCTTCTCTGTATGGGCCAGCAAAATATGTAGACTTCTCTCCTTTTTTTCATTATTACCCTTTTGGGTTGCTTATGCCCAACGAATCAATCTGTCTCCTGTTCATTAATTTCAGCTCAGTAACTTCCTGTCCCAAACTGCTATGTTAAGCTGCTGTGTCCTGTTAGACAACTGTTTTTCACCTGACAGAAATAAAATGACCCCTAGGTGTTTTCCTTTCATATATGGGCTTTGCTTTTACAAAGCCTGCATAAGCCAACTCCTGTGGACCCCTAAGTAGGGCACCTCCCTGTCAGAACAAAACATAACAACTAAAAGGATGCGTTGTTGCCTGTAAAAATGAGTGTCTTAAAATTGAAACAATAATCTCTGTAGAAGCAAAGGATTAGTTTTCACTGACAAGAACAGAAAATGATCTGCATGTAGTGTCAGAGCTGCTGAGTGAAGTGATGCCATCAAAACCCAGATAACGTAGAACTGTCCACTGCTTGCCTCTCAGTATGAACGTGTAAAATTTTATTTTTTCCAGACGTCTGTAGTTTAGATCATGTAATGTCTAGATCATGTACTTGGGATGGAGCTGGGCAAGGACTTTGGATTTTAAAAGAATAGGATGATTGTTTAACCGTATATATGTTAGCACTTCTACTGACATTTACTTCAGGAATATTGAGAAAGAACTGAATGCTCTTTCTAAGGGGTAACACGAATGTTTGGGTTTTTTTGTTGTTTTCAGTTTTAAGTTCTGCCATGGTACCCTTGGACATTAGTATATAGGCAGTAATGTGTGATAACAGATTCTCACAAAGACGCTCTAGACATGTGGGTGGTTTGGATTGGGTTATTTTTCTTTTTGGGAAATAGAAGATATGAAAAGCATTGCTATGAGTCAGCCATATTTTGATGTCCTGTTTTCTAGTTTCCCTCTTAAGCAGTCTCCTCAGGGCATCAAATATTGTGGTGTCAGTTATTGCTCCACAATCAAATGACATTTTAAAATTAAAAATTAATATTAATAAGGGAAAATCTCAAAATTGTACTCTGTAAATCTTCTTGACTGGGAAAGCAAGAGCCATGGGAAGTCACTGCCCTTTGTTTAAATTATACCTAAAAAATCCTGTGGCATTTTTATTTTAAATGCAATTGCTTATATAAGCAAAGTGTTGGAAACCTGGCTATCACTTAATATTCCTCTGGGTAGATCTATAACGCATTTTCCTTAACAGGGCAAATAATACAGCACAGATATATGTGCTAGTCTGCTTTTATTTCCCAAGCTAGCAAGACTTCCTGAAGCAGCCACCCCCAGCTTTCTCACAAAGAAGCTAAAGCAAATTTATTCTGTAAAACAATACTGAAGAACTGTCTTTGAGATTATTACCACAAGAAGCAAAAAGTGAACAATTCAATATTAAAATTTTACTTAATGTTTACCACGTGGTATACCATCATAGGGATGTGAAAGGGAGAGGGCAGCAGATAACTCCTGCAGGCAATACCTTTCCCCAGCCTCAGGCCCTCCTGAAATCCCTTTCAGAAGTCTATTATTTGGTCTTGCTGGTGAGAGCGGAGGTGAAGGGAGGGCTGGAAGGGGACAGCTCTGCATATCAAGATGAAAATGGGAATAAAATACAGACCCAGATATGATACTGAAACAGTAATGTGTAACAAGCACCAATGGTACCTTTCAGACAGTGTGTTGTGGAAGGTGAAGAACAGCAGATGTACAGCGTGCCTGTATCTCTATGTAGCTTAGAAAGCGTTATCTAACATAACTCTGCCAAATACTTCTAGTGCAGATATGGTTTATGCTATCAAAAAGACTATTTTTGTGCCACTGCTTACATCAGTTCACCAAATTTAATTTAAACTGCATTAGCAAAACGGCAAATGCCTTTGTGCTATTACTCTAGCCAGCAAAATACCTGCTTCCCTAGTCTAACTCTGTCAGGAAAGTTGAAGGTTAGATCAAAACTAGTCTAAGTGTCACAGTGGTTTGGCTCAGCTGTTTTACAGCCCACACCATGCAGAGATCAAAGTGCTTTAAGAGGAATGCTGAGTCCCACTTCATCCAGTTTGCAGATGCTGAAATAAAGCCAATGCAATTCCGCTAAGGCTGTAAAGCAGTCCAGCAGCAAAGCAGCAAATAGAGCCCTGATGTTCGGCACATCAGCTCAGTACCAAAGTCATAGAATCATAGAATCACTTGGGTTGGAAGAGACCTTCAAGATCGAGTCCAACCATAAACCTATGCCAAAACCACCCCTAAACCATGTCCCACAGCACCACGTCCACCCGTCTTTTAAATACCTCCAGGGGTGGCCATTCCACCACTTCCCTGGGCAGCCTGTTCCAATACTTGATAACCCTTTCGGTAAAGAAGTTTTTCCTAATATCCAATATAAACCTCCCCTGGAACAACTTGAGGCCATTTCCTCTTGTCCTGTCGCTTGTTACTTGGGAGAAGAGACTGACCCCCACCTCGCTACAACCTCCTTTCAGGTAGTTGTAGAGAGTGATAAGGTCTCCCCTCAACCTTCTCTTCTCCAGGCTAAACAATCCCAACTCTCCCAGCTGCTCCTCATAAGACCTGTTCTCCAGACCCCTCACCAGCTTCACTGCCCTTCTCTGGACACGTTCCAGCACCTCAATGTCCCTCCGATACTGCGGTGCCCAAAACTGAACACAGCACTCAAGCTGTGGCCTCACCCATGCTGAGTACAGGGGCATAATCACTTCCCTGCTCCTGCTGGTCACACCATTCTTGATACAGGCCAAGATGCCATTGGCCTTCTTGGCCACCTGGGCACACTGCTGGCTCATGTTCAGCTGACTGTCCACCAGGACCCCAGATCGTTTTCAAGTCCTGGAGCCACAGGAGCTCAAGTTGTTGCATAGCTGCCAAGGTGAAAGACTGGCATTCCAGTCAGGCCTCAAAACCGTCACCTTTGGGCAATCTCTTTGCATTCAGCTCCCCAAAGTTTGTGCTACACAGTAGACTGCAGCGCACACGCCAGCACAGGGATGCGCAGCCTGCGAGGTGTCGTGGGACTGGGTAAGGAAGGCACGTCGTTTGTGCCACACCGTGCAACGGCGGAGCCACGCGTGTTGACTGCAGGAGCCAAAGGAGACGCAAGGCAAGAGCTCTCCAGGTGAACATCTACCTGGGATAATCTGTACAACACTGAGCTGGCCTAATGGCTACCAGAGCTAGCCATGAGCGTGACACAAACGTAGTGAGAACATAGGAAGTGGCTGGGAAATAAGGCCCAGAGATAATAAAGCGTCGGCTGTTAACATATCAGTATGCACATTTGCATATAGTCCAGACACCCTTTCTGCTTCATCTCCAAATGCAAAGAAAACTCACTTAAAGCAATGTCTCCCAAACTACCTTAGGTCAACATCATGTATCACATACACGTTTCTGAGGGCAGTTGCTGAAACCGGTGTGATAGTTCATTGATCCACATGCAGATAATTCAACCAAATCCATCAAAGTGTAGACACTTGTCTGCTTTTCTGCTTGGATGATTCAAAGGTTGTTTATCACCTTCAGAGTAACTGATTATTCCTACTCTATCATTTTCCTGAAGATGTCTTGGCTAGTCACTTTGACTGCATATTTCTAGTCAACATAGTTGCTAGTACTGGTTTTACTGTGGGCACGACAGTAAATGCAAACTCTTTTCAACAGCTCCTGTTGCACATGTGCGTCAAGTGAAACAAGACCTTGACATACCCCACAAGTGACATTTACATATTCATTTCATCAAAGAGCAGTGAATGTATACCACTTACTTCCCTGAAAATGATAGGGATCCCACCAAGGAGGTTTGATGTATTGCTTATCAGCATTCTGAATTCTAGCTTAGTTAATCATGTCTTTACTTTTCCGAAGCATTATGCTTTGTACTTCTCCAGCGTGAATTGTCACAGGTTGTAGGTTATAGAGGCATTTCAAAGACACATTTATTTTATTAACTCTACATTCAACTCTACTTTAAAAATTAGGCTGCAGCACACAGTCATACCACGTAAACATCTGCATATACCTGCATTCACATTCTTGTCTAAAACCTTTAGAGCTTATTCACTAAATTTCAAGCTTGGCAGAGGAGTAACTGATCTTAGAGATAATCAGGTCATTGATCCAGCTGGAATAACAACACACATACACACACAAATTAGGTTTCAAATTCACCTTAAGGCCATAAAATTGCTGGATCTGATGGGGTGGTAATGTGCAGTTGAAAGTGAGTAAAGAAACCGGGACTGCCTCTTTTGGCACACTCCAGTTAGAACATTTTAGGCATAATGTGAAACTGCATTTCAGTTAAAAAGTCAATCAAGAGACAGAAATCTGTAGGAGATCTGGCTTCATTAGTTCATTAGCTGCTCACAGAACTGCTTGTTTACACTGAACACATATTGCAGGCATCAGAAGTATTTGCAGTAACTCATCTGTTTCTAAAAGCTGAGGATATGCTGTGACTGCACCACCCTTCCCTTCCTCCATCGCATGCCCATAAATGCATCTGCACTCTTGTACATTTAGCTCCAAGTGATCCATATAGAATATATCCATACAACAAGCAAGAGAGGAAACACAAAAGGGAAAGTCTAGAAGGGATTATAATCGCTGCTATCTACTATGAAGGGAATATATTAAGTTCTGGATGCAAGTTCTATAAATAGCAAAATTCAAATGAAATTGATTTCATTATTTATGTTTGTAAATCTCCCAGCCATGGGGAATGAAGGAAAGATCTAAGTAAACAGTGACCATCTGGCTGTACAGTTCATTCAGCTATCTTCTTTCTTGAATTGGATGAGGCTATTACAGATGGATTTTAAATTTGAAAGGGGTAGGGAAATTCAGAGCCCAAAGAGGAATTTCAGTCCAGCAGTCTACCAGCATGCTCTGTCTGCTGCTCCTTAAATGTAAGCCATATAATATGTTTTAGAAATACCTGGCATATTAAGTACTGCAGGCTTTAAATGCAGAAAGGAGGAGAATGTAAACATATAATCTGCTTACAGTCATTAAAATTCTTTTCCATTTATGCTGAAAGGTCAGTCTGAAATACTCATTTTCATGAAGACTACTGTTGTGCTGTGGCAGAGACAGAGGCCACAGCTGAGATCAGTGACCTATTGTGCTAGTGACTGTGTGAGCACACAAAAGAGTCAATCCCTTCCCTTGAGAGTTACCATCTAATTAGAGAGAAAGTAGGAGAAAAAGATTTAATGTATATTTATTTTTACTCTTACATATAAACAGATGTTGCGGATTCCTCAAGGGAACTGCATATATGCTAACCATTAAGAACTTTGACATGCCAAGGACTAAGTTCCATTTTGACTACTACTTAAGTAGCAGTGTGAAAATTTACAAGGCTCAGGTTAGCTTAAGAGCTAAGTATGCCGTCATTCGTTCCCATTTCATAACTGTAGTAAATCCCAGTACTGTCTATACTCACCTATTTTGATCATTGATCCCAAAAGACTTAACATCCCACATTTATTTAAGAATATAGCAAGCACCATGTGTCTCTGTCTTGTGTCTTTCAGAAATCTGAAGTAAAATGAAGCTAGAATAATTCGTATTTTAGCCAACCAGATATTAAGAAGATCAGGAATTTCTTGGATTCTAGCAAAACACGGTTACCCAAATAGACATTAACTATCTACCTTGATTAGAAGTGATAAATCTTTCTTTGACCTCCCTGTAAGTTGAGGGAAAGAACATAAAGGACTAAATGCCAGGTCCACAAAGCTACTGAGCATCAAACTTCAGCTGCAATGTATGAGAAGATCTATACCTGTATGGAAGTTGGAGTACAAAAATGTTTGTGGACTTTCTCTCCACAGTCATGTAGAAAGGCAAAGGGCGCTAACTCTGGCACTCCTGAGAAGGGTCTCAGATTAGAATGCCCTATCTCTAAGCCCAACCTGCATCTCTACCAGTACCAATAATATTTGTGGCCCGCAGCCCACAATGTTCACCCCTGTGGGGCTCATTAAGGGAAACTCTGAGTTCTACTACATGGTCCTCAGAACCAGCCATTGACTAATTCATTAATATTGTTGTTAGCTCAGTATCTTTTAGACAGCGATGTCAGTGTTTCAGGTATTCACAGATGCAAATTTTCCACATTCAGTATTTAAAATGTTTTCATTAAGAGTGTACTGGGTTATACATCAATATATACTTCTGTAGTGCTTAAAGGATGTATTTCACTGGAATCATGAGTGTCTTCTCTGCTCATGTGAGGACAGAGGGATTTTAAATCAATAGCTATGTACAGGAGCAACAGTGATGTCTGAAGTCGCCCCATTTTGAATCACTGGAGCTTGTAGGTCAGTGACAGGATTTGAATGAGGAAACCAGAGATAGTTCAAGCTCATATATAATCATACTCCTGACGCTGTTAGCTTATTTAATGTTGTATGTATAGCTTCAACAAGGATGAGGATTTTTGCTACAATTACTGTCCTTATACCTTTTATGATT
The DNA here is from genome assembly GCA_013398295.1 of Chionis minor. Classification (NCBI taxonomy): domain Eukaryota; kingdom Metazoa; phylum Chordata; class Aves; order Charadriiformes; family Chionidae; genus Chionis; species Chionis minor. Next base: position 173,528 of record VZSF01010382.1, on the reverse strand, counting down.
AACATTTTATGATTTTTGCACTACTTTATAGCTGCAATATCATACATTTTCCAGGTGGACTTAAATCAGCCTCTTCCCAGTGCCCCATAGGTTGTGGCTTGCATTGCTAACCACTCTTTCAGAGCTGGGAAGGAGGGAGATTTTCTTGGCACTCTCTCACTGAAGAACTCATCCTTCCGCAACTTCCCTCATGCAGAAACTAATCATATTATGTAGTGTATCTCTGGTCACGTCAAGGGTTAAGTAAGGTGCAGTACAGGCTTCAGTTTGCAAGTTGTGTCTGGCTGAAGTCCCAGACTGAAGCCCCAAAAAGGGACATCTACAATGCCCTCACAGAGAAGAGGTGGTTTCCTTAGTAACTGTGAACAATGAAAGAAAATGTGCCCAACAGGTAAACTTATGCTGGACTTCTGAGAAAGATAACCACCTCCTGCAGCTGAAATATTCTCCCTCTGTGGTCAAGGGAGTGCTGGATAGGGATATGCTTATAAATCTCTGTCTCTCTGTTTCTCTCCCTCTTGATATGGACATGGATATTTAGACATCAAACCAATAAGCTCAACTTACTTGCAATATATGCATCTCCTGAACACTGCAATTAAAACATGGGTCCTTGGGAAGGAGCAGCAACAAAGGTTTCTTAGGAACAATTATTGCAGCGCGTGGGGATTGCAGGAGCCTCATTTATGCTCAGCTCGTCGTTCCTTTTCTGGAGCCACTTGACAATTAAATGGAAGCCACTTGAATTAAGACGTTTTCAGCACTGCTTCCTCTTAAGCAAATGCAATCAATCTCTCCACGGCACTTTAGTTAAAAGAAGCCAGTGTTTGATGCAAACTGCCTTTGTCTTTGCATTCTGTGCATAAATTTCTGGTTAATAAAAAAGGTTAAGTACCTTTCCACTAGAATTAAATTAAATCCCTCTGCCTAACTCTCACAGTGTATCAATATTAAATTATGGTTTGCATCCACTGTTTTGTCTCTTGGTGTTTATATTGAACAGTAGCATCCAAACACCACTCTGATCCAAAAAAAAAGCCCAAAGTAGTGTTTAAGTACATCTGAAAAAATGGGTCAAAATGATGACAGAAATTTAGAGAAAGCCTGTTCAAAGACAGTCTTTGCATTTGTTTCTCATCCAAGGTCTAAGTTCATTCATACCATTTGTGGACAAGATTTCTGTACCCAAGGACAAGATTTAGGGACTAAGTGGGACCATTCACCCTCCTGATGAACAGGTCACTGTCTGACTTTGGCCCCGTGCTTCTGAAAACTAGGAGAGACATGCATCCTAGCTTCTTGAGAAAGATATTCTTGACTATATCTGAAACACCAAACTGGGCTCTGTTAGATACACTGCAGATACGGAGTACAGAGAATTTTCCCACAGCTTCTTTTGATAACAAGATGAAAAAATGAATTTGATGTAACTCCACGTAATTGCTTTGGCAAAGCAAGACCACTTTCCAATAATCCATTCATGTTTCTTTGAAAAGCATTTTAAAGTGTCTTTACTCAGTTATATAGGCAACGAAATACTTTGTTTAATCCACTTAATAATTTGGATGACGTCAAAGCCAACTTACGATGTTCATATACCAATGCAGGAAAATTAAGCCATAAAAGGGAATGAGAAGAAATATATATATATGTCCCATAAGTATGCAGTACTGCAGAGCTGAGAGATGTATTAAAGTAGTATATTAGACAAAGACTCAAACTGATGAAAACTACATGGAATTTAGGAAAAAATGTATAAAAAGTAATGGCAATGGAAACAGCATTGTGATTATATTGTAAAGCAGTAAGTAGTAACACCATGGATCCATTGTTGTGGAGTAGTAGATGATGTCTGGTCTAGAATCTGTGGTCAAATGGAGATAAGAGTAAAACTGACAATGTAAATAGTATCAAGAACTACATGAGGTTAAGAAACCGATTTTGCAAAACTAGAGAAGACAAGTAGCAACAGTGTGATAATAGTAAAAAACAACAACAAAGCTGTTTTAAGTTTAAAAACAATAAATTAAGGAAACAGAGTGTCTTAAGAGTCAGGCATAGAGAAGTAATTATGGATTCAGTGATCATGAACGGAACTTCCTCTGAAAAAAATTAATTGTGCATGTAACTATTTTATTGGGAGAAAGTGCACTGACAAATTAAGGAGACTGAAGAGTTGAAGGTATAAATCTTCAGGCTTTACATTCTTCAAATGGAAAGTATAAACATTTTTCTGAAAGCTGTGTACAAAAAAATGAAATATCAAAACTATTCAAGGAGGAGCTGAATACAGCATGAATAACTACCATGCAAAAAGTAGGCAAAATACAGAGAAATGGCAAACAATAATACTTCAAAAGGTCAAAAAGTAAAGGAAAACCTATGAAGCAGTAGAAGTTAGTCTGAACTAAATCTTGCTAGGAATATTAAAAAGAATTAGCAAAATGGCCATAATTAACATAAATTAAGAAGTTGGAAGGGAAGACAGGCCATTATGCAGTAAGAAATCCCATGCATAAATAACAGGCTGGGAGAGAGAGAGAGAGGGAGACGAGAATGGATCAAGAACAGCACTGAGGAGAGGGACGTAGGAGTGTTGATGGACGAAAAGGTCAACATGACCCAGCAATGTGCACTCACAGCCCGGAAGGCCAACCACATCCTGGGCTGCATCAAAAGAAGTATGGCCAGCAGGTTGAGGGAGGTGATTCTGCCTCTCTGGAGGGCTCAACATAAGAAGGACATGAACCTGTTGGAGTGGGTCCAGAGGAGGGCCACAAAGATGATCAGAGTGTTAGAACACCTCTGCTATGAGGACAGTCTGAGAGAGTTGGGGCTGTTCAGCCTGGAGAAGAGAAGGCTCCAGGGGAGACCTTATAGCAGCCTTCCAGTATCTGAAGGGGGCCTACAAGAAAGCTGGAGAGGGACATTTTTACAAGGGTATGTAGTGATAGGTCAAGGGGTAATGGCTTCAACTTGGAAAATGGTAGATTTAGAATAGACATCAGGGAGAAATTTTTCACTCTGATGACGGTGAGGTACTGAAACAGGTTGCCCAGGGAAATTGTGGAGGCCTCATACCTAGAGATGTTCAAGGCCAGGTTGGATGAGGCTTTGAGCAATCTGGTCTAGTAGGAGGTGTCCTTTCCTATGGCAGGATAGTTGGAACTAGAGGATCTTTAAGGTCCCTTCCAACTTAAACAATTCTATGATTCTAAGAGAATGAAGTTAAAGGCAACTTATGAATGACTATAAGTGAATGCTTTACTTCAGCTTTTAAACATGAGTAATTTTGAACCTGAGGCACAAATAAAATGGTTTGTGGGAATGAACATATGCCTCAACACAGGAATTATCAAAGCTGATGTGGAAACAAAGCTGAGAAGTTTTGTGTGCTCAAATTGAGACAGATGGATATAAAAATCTTTTTCTGAAAATTCTTAGAACTGTTACATATTCCTGAAAGCTGGGAAAACAGAAATTTTAATGACCCATAAAATGGAGAAAGGGAAGCAACACTATAGAACGGAGGTTAAGAAAAGCTTTCTACATTTTGGTAAAGCCCCTCAAAAGTATAAAGCTTAGTAAACTTCCAACTGCAAGACAACTAATGTATCTTCCCTAGTATGTAAGGTTTAAAGCAAGTTTTGAAAAAAACCCAGCATTTTATGGCATCGAAAATATGATGAAGCATGCTAGTACACGCAAGCTTGTCTGATAAAATAACCAATCTTCAGATAAAAGAGGTTAAGAGTTTATTTGAATTTCATTAAGGGTTTTAACACTTCAGTGTAGGGGAAAGAATCAGCTATTAACCATGGATAATGGGACAGGTAAGATTTATAAGGCAGGCAAGGATCTGGGTGAAGGGGGAAACCACAGCAGCTGCTTCTGAAAGAAAATTATTAGGACTGGGTTGACCAACAAAAGCATTCAATTTTACCAGGAAGAAGGTGCTGGAAGGTGAATGCAGGCAGCGAAGGTGGTGAGAATGTCTCTCTGGATGGCTTCAGCACAGAGTTCAGTCCTGCTCACAGAGATCTTCACGTTTTTACAGTGCCACAACACAAACTTCATTAATAATTTTACTCTTTGCCTAGATTTTTAAAGTAAAATTTTGCTGCTGAAATTAGTAGGTGACAAAATGAAAGGAGCTTACCTTAGCAAGAGTGGGATAGGAAATAGGATGCACTTTATACCAAATGCCATGTCACACAGTGGTTATGGGAACTTGTCAGCTGGAGGTCATCAGCTAATAAGATCTGGAGAACATAAGTTCAAGGATGACTGTAACATGGCCAGTAGAAAGCAAAGTGTTATCTTAGCACCTCAGCACAAATTAGATGAGGCATTTCCCAGCAGAATTAGAGGAACATTTATGTAAGTATGCTAAACAGTACTGAGACCTGGCTGTGCTGTGTGCACTTTTCATTGCCAATGAAGATGTATTCAGGTTATTTATGAAAAGGGTATGTTTACAAGTGCGGCTAAACCATTTTATAGGCCAGGTTTAAAGGCTGAGAGGGGTTTGACTGGTCTCTATAAACGCATCAAATGACTAAGCACAAGGAAGAGAGAATTTAAAAGACTATGTTTACATGAAAAGAAATGGTTGCAAACTGACTGGAAATTAGACGGGTTCTAGAGAACGGAACAGAAAAGTTGTACAACAGTTTCCCATAGGATTTGAGTGGGGTGGAGGGGCAATATACATGATAAATACCTTTTCAAGGTAGTGTTTGATCACATTATGGAAACAATATATAACAGTAAGTAACTGGCCACTGGCCACTGAGCTCTGCCCCTGGCTTTTTACACTTCTGTGTTGCTAAACAGTAAATGCCTCTGATAAAAAAAAAATAGGCATTTTATATAAGACAGAATGACATGAAACTGCTACATAAAAACAATGTGCAGGAAGAAAAGGGTTTCTGATATTTGAGGCATCTTTTTATTCCTTGGGGCACAAAGTACTTTCTGAAATAGAGTATTTCTGCAAGGTGACTCATTAATTCTCTAATAAAAATCACAGACTTGCTAATGCTAAACTGGACTTCATTTAAGATCACTGGAAATGGAACTTGGATAATTTGCATCTTCATTACCACAGAAAATGAAGATTTTCAGTTTACACTTCTAGAAGGAAATTTATATTCATTGAATGGAAAGTCTGAAAGGAACAGTATATCTAACTTTCTCATTTCCCTGTAGTAGGCTAGCACATATCACTTTACCCTACACTGAGCCTGATAGTATATGACTGACTAAAGCACAGACTTCTCTTCAAAACCATGCTTTGATGAAATTAAGAGATAGAATAGTTGTTCCAAGAGGAAATTAATCACGATGTTACCTATTTGTGGTCATTTTAATAACCATTTCCAGTTTTCAGATACAGATTTCCTTTCTGAGCTCAATCTCCAAGCTTAGTCCAAGCTTTTTAACCTAAGTCTAAACCATCACATCCTCTTGTGACCAAGTTAAGCTGACTGAGATCTTACAGTCTGTCAGTCATCTGATATCCCTTGTAAAATATAGACAATAAAATTAGACTTTGTGGTTTGGTACCTCTACAAGCAACACTGTCTGCAGAGGTTGAAGTCTTCTCCAGCCTATCATTTCCCTGTATATATATAGAATCATATAATCATTTAGGTCAGAAGGGACCTTTAAGATCACCAAGTCTAATCATTAACATAACATTGCCAAAACCACCGCTAAAACATGTACCTAAGGACCACGCCTATGCATCTTTTAAATACCATCAGGGATGGTGACTCAATCACTTCCCCGGGCAGTCTCTTCTAATGCTTGACAACCCTTTCTGTGAAGAAATTTTTCCTGATATCCATCTTAAACCTTCTCTGGAGCAACTTCAGGCCATTTCCTCATGTCCCATCACCTGTTACTCAGGAGAAGAGACCAACCCCCACCTCGCTACAAGCTCCTTGCAGGTAGCTGTAGAGAGCAATAAGGTCTTCCCTCAGCCTTCTTTTCTCCACATGAAATGTTCTGGTTTCACGTCACAATTCTCTCAGCTGCTCTTCATAAGGCTTGTTCTCTAGATCCTTCACCAACTTTGTTGCCCTTCTCTGGACACGCTTCAGCACCTCAGTGTCTTTCTTGTAGTGAGGGGCCCAAAACTGAACACAGTATTCCAGGTGCAGCCTCACCAGTACTGAGTACAGGGCGACAATCACTTCCCTAGTCCTGCTGACCATACTATTCCTGATACAGGCCAGGATGCTGTTGGCCTTCTTGGCCACCTGGGCACACTGCTGGCTCATATTCATCCTGCTGTTGACCAGGACCCCCGGATCCTTTTCAAGCAGCTTTCCAGCCACTCTTGACCAAGCCTGTAGCTCTGCATGGGGTTGTTGTGACACAAGTGCAGGACTCAGCACTTGGCCTTGTTCAACTTCATGCCATTGGCCTTGGCCCATCGATCCATCCTGTCCAGATCCCTCTGTAGGGCCATCCCACCCTCGAGCAGATCAACACCACTGCCCAACTTGGTGTTGTCTGCAAACTTACTGAGGGTGGAATCAATACCCTTGTCCAGCTCATTGATAAAGATATTAAATAGAACCAGCCCCAATTATGAGCCCTGGGGAACACTGCTTGGGACAAGCTGCCAACTGGATTTAACTCCATTCACCACTACTCTTTGGATTCACGCATCCAGCCAGTTTTTTACCCAGTGAAGTGTATGCTCATCCAAGCCATGAACAGCCAGTTTCTGTAGAATGCTGTGGGAAACAGTGTCAACGGCTTTACTAAAGTCTAGGTAAACAGTATCCACAGCCTGCTTCTCACCCACTAAGCCTTATCATAGAATGAGATCAGGTTTTGTCACGGAGGAAATCTCCCAGGATCACGTTTTCACAGTGGAAGCTACTTCCTGCTACCGTCCTCAAACTACAGCCTCCTCGGAGACTTTTCTCCACTGATTCAAATTGCTTATCTTCCTTTTCCCCACCATTGTGGAGCTGCATATACCACAGTGAGGTCTTCTGCACTGCTTTGCTGAATCACCTTCGTAAGCACTGCACACCTCGGCTCAGTTGTTCTGGCTGTCCTTCAGACTCGTACTAGCAATCTGCAATTTGCAAAGCAATCAGAATATTTCATGCAGTTAAATGTATTTGCCAAGGAATCAGGAACAAAATCAGATTTACAGCCTCTTCTGGCATGGACACTTTAAGAGATAGTGTAACACTATCATTTGTATAGCAAATACCCCTTTTCCCTTTTACAAACTGCATTAGTGTTGTGGATAAATCCTTCTTTACTGAATACGCAGAGGAAATGCCTAACAGTCATCGTTTACTGCTTTAGTCTCCAAAAATATCTGGCAGTGGTCCACTTTCAATACTTTCCTGAAAGTAGCTGTCAGCTTTTTCTCCTAATGAAGATTTCAGACTAGAAATGAGATATAGATGGTGTGCTGTTAGGAAAATACCATCAATCATCAGTTACTACCACATGACTCTCATTTCTAATCCATAATGAACTTGTCACCTATAACTTTCTAAAGCTTTTCTTGCTATACTTTCAAAACAGAAGTAGAGCTTAAACTCATCCTTAAAACAAAAATTCTCTGTAGTAAGGGCAATTCTGTATTCTTCTGAAGTGGATAGGGCAGCTTCCTGAGATTCTGTTAATTAGAAGCTCAGCAAACACAGATTTGACATATGTTACTTCATTAGGCAAAAAGTGTAGCTGTAGTCACCTACTCTTTTCATTAATGCGTATGTAGCTAAGTGAGGGAAAAAAAATTTAGATGACCTATGCACTGTATGTTATTTCATAGAAAAAAAAATCAAATCAAATCAAATTCTATTGACAATAGAATACTGAAAGGGCAAACTACATTAACTATAGCAATGCAAACATGCTAGATCTCGGGAAAAATGTGCCTAACACCTAAATACGTTAGGTCTATGTTTTACCATGGTATGAGTGCTTAATTCTGTAAGCAAATACACAGACCCTTGCTGGAAAGCAAATAATTTCTTATTTCCAACCACCTGAAGCTGCTTACTGGAGATTTCCTTGGACCTGCATTCTTGCTGCTCTTGGAAGTGTCAACTTCATTCCAGTCCAAACAAACCCAGATAATAGATTTGTCCCTGGTGCCAATACTATGCTCTTTCTACTGCTCCACAGAAGTAGAGGAGAACATGATGCTACTCTGGGTAGATTATAATTTTTTTTATCTGTTTTTGTTTGTGGGGATTTTTTTTGACAGAAGTTGATGAAGGATATGCAAGGAGTTTGACTGCCAGAATAATTGTTGAGCAAAGTGCAAGCACAGCTACCTATAGAACCTGAAAAATGACACTGAAACTATAAACCTGCCACAAAGACATCAGCCTTATATGAGGTGGTTGGAATGGAGACTAAACATCTGAAAAATTGCTGGATGGATTTGATGAAAGGTGTACGGAAGGAAGGAGAGGAAGGGAAAAGAAGGAGGCAGCAGCAGCTCCAGTCAGTGAGAGGAAGGAAAAGAACAAAGAGAAAAGGAAGTGAAGGCTGTTGCAGGATGCCAAGGATCTCTGGGGATCCCTAGGTACCAGATCAGCCTCCGCATTTGTGTTTCAAAGACTCATTCAACTGTATAGTGGGAAAGGTGTAACGAATTGGGCAGGAGGGGAGATGAACAGCAACATCTCGCAGTCTGCCACCAGAACCGTAAGAGTAACAAAGGCAGCAGAAGCCTGCAAGACCAGAAAAGATGGAGAAAGTAATATCCCATCTGCTTCTAATAAGGGGCATAGGATGTAAGTGCATAATACAGAAAATCCTATGTTTTATAGAACATGTGCAACATTGAATGTACATATGCCAACAGACACAAAGAAGTACAAGGCTATCAAAAGTAATGTCTTTCCAGAAATTTGAAAGTGCCTATGAATCTATGTATGATAACAGCATTGTGATATTTATGTTGAATAACATTTAGAAAATAAATGTCATAGCTGGTTGAAGATGGCCTTAAACTGTTAATTAAAGAGGATAACAATTGGATCTTCTAGAAGGACTTCTGCTCAGGCACAAGTGAAGCATACTTCACAAGGCAGCTATATTATAAAGTCTGTTCTGTGCTGATGTAACCAACCAGTTTAACTATTAAAACCATCTATGAGATGCAGCTTTAATCAAAAAAATGTAGGTGTCGTAGAATTACAATTAAAACATCAAATTTTGTGCTACTCTTGTGGAATAACAAGTAGTATAGGATTGTAATCCTTCATGCAAAACAGTAGCATTTTCAAATTCAGTTTCATGGGTTTTTTCCCTCACCTGTTGGCACGAACAATAGTTAATTGCTTGAATGAAGATATTCCTTATGTGTATAAACAAACTTTTAAAAAATAGAATGAGCAAACTAATTCAAGATAATAAAAAATTCCACTAATGCCAAAAACCAGCAAGCTTTCAATTACTGTGTTCAAGGTTTGAGTCCCAAATTTTCAGAGCTAGAGCCAAGGATAAAGAAATCCACAAAACCTAACACTGTGATACATTCAGGAAAAACTTGGCAGTTGCAGAATATCACCCACAATCATAATTATTCTCTTCTTAGGGCTTTAAAAAGAATCCCATCTTCAACAGGAAAAAATAAAAGCAGAAGTGAGCAGGAGAAGTCAAATTTACATGTGTGGAAAACTGAGAGGGGAATATTAGAGCAGTTTGAGTCCACTAACATTTTATTTATTTTGGCTTACATTAGAAATGAAAGGTCCTATTAAAACTAGAACATAATGTCTTCCAAACAAATAAAAAGACATTTCTCTGTGCAGCCTAGCACGGAAAGGATACTGCATCAAATTCCATGACTAAGTTTTAACAAGCCTTGAGTTTCTTATGGTCAGTACCACTTGCATTACTGCAAATGAAAGAATAAGATAATTTTGTGTTTCAGGAAGAGGTACATATGATTTGTCATATAACTGGTTTCTAGTGAACACATGGTGAGGGAGGGGTGACCACTCTGAAGCACTGTGTTGTGAGCACTGTTAGTTGCAAACTCCTCTTAGCAAGGTCACAATGTGAGAATGATGATGTTCCTTCTCACCAAATCCAAATGCAGTGGGGTTTGTCAGGGCTTCTACTTTGAGCTGGATGTTGCCCATGATACTAGCATATCTGGCAACAGAGAATTGATTTGGCTTTTTGACAGGCTGCAAAACAAGCCTTTTCCCCCAAAATCCAACCTGTTGTATTTCCTTGAGCACTTGTTCAATATTTTTTTTTTTTTTTGGTGTATAGCTACAGCGTATGAGCCTTCCCCTGAGATATAAGCATCTAAATCCATCTATAAACAAATCTAGTCCCTTGGAAAAGCTTCTCTGCAATTCTATCTGCACATAGATTTTTGAATGTCCAAACAACACTCCACTTGATCCCCTCAGCATAAAATTACAGAGGCCATTATCTGCAATTAATGAACTGGCCACAAGATTAAGAGATAAACGTGTAAATCATACACTATACCTGAGTGCACATTGCCTCTGCCAAAGTAAACAAAAATGCACACACTGGACACGACTCTTTGAGGGAAAGGTTGCCACATAACGCTTAAGGGTCCATCCCTGCCTCCCATTTGCATATAGGATTCCCTTAATCAGTTATTCCTTCTTGAGTACAGTCACTTTTATTTTGCTTCGAATTTCGCTGAATTTGTTGTTGAAGAACTAATGAGATCAAGAAGCCCTTCTTCAAAGACAAAATTGTGTCTTGTTTCAGCATAAAATGTATACCACATTTGTGATGTATTCAGTCAATACAAATCACCTAAAAGCAGGAAGCAGGAACAATTTTGATCTGAAAAATGAACATAAAAGATCATTTGAGCTTTAGCCAATCTGACATACGGACTCCTCCCCACATTTGTGGGTTTTTTGGCATAAAGAGGTTTTTTTGTTCTTGCTAATCAGGGATGACCTTCAAAGGGACAACTGCTGATATATCCAATCATGACACCTTTAGATCAACTACACAGAGTATAGCTAATTTAAGATTCATGCGGTGTTTGCACAAGCCTTTAATTCGGTCTTTATCATCCCCTTCATACAGTACTGTTATATTTGACTTTGCTTGCTTCAACAATCTTCCACATTTAGAAACTGTATTCTTGTCTGAATAAATAAGTCTGCTAAGAGCATCTATTAAGTACTGGTATCCCCAGGGTCTGAAGCAGTTTTTTTTCCCCCTTTCCATTTTTTGCCTGGTGAATCTGAGTTATAAAGCATATAGCAGAGAGGAGAAGGGTTGCCTTAGTAACGAGGCAGACCCAATCAGCTGCATGGGCTCCCTTGAGACAATCTAATTTGTGTAGCAGAAAGGGGCTAGAACAGGTGGCTAAATTAATGTGCCAGACAGCTTAAAATATTACACACACACGCACACGTGAATGCATACACAAAATCTATCTGTGCACTTATATATGAATGCAATTATCTTCAACGTTTTGCAAAATAAATAGCGTCTGGGTAACTCAGCCCCACGAAACCCCCGAAGCGGCGGAGGCGCCGCAACAGCCCAGGAGGTGAGGCAGGGTGGGAGGGAGCAAGGCTCCTTCCCCGCAGTCCTGCCAGATCTGTAGCCACCCCAGAGAGAAGGGGGTGGACTTATCCCAGCAAGCACAGGCTGAAACAGGGGTGTGAAGTGTGCTCTCTCCCGTCTTTACTGGGGCTTATGAGCTGCCTCCTGCCGACAGAGTGATCTGTTGTGCTGCTCTCCTGACTTCACAGGGTGACGGAGCTCTCTTGCCTGACCCTTTCTGTACCACTTCACAAGGCTTTCTCCCCATGCCCTCGCTTCTGATCTCAAGTGAACTTCCACCTTTTCCTCACAATTTCTTCACAAATACAACAAATCTGCATGTTTTGTATTCTCCTCAGTCCCTGCTGTGAGGATTCAGTCCCAGAACAAGATTTTGGAACAGTTTGGATGCAGATCACATACCAGCTTCTAGCTCTTACAAACACAATCCAAAACCAGTTCATTTTTGCAGCATCTCCAGGTTGACTTTAGGCAAAGCCGGAGAACAACAGGAATTCAGACCCCGCTGTGTGCTTGACATCTGCAGGGCACGTGGAAGTGTCATATGCACAGAAGAGTCCTGCAACAAACTGTGCTTCAGAAACACTCTATATTATTATAGCACAGAATCACTCTTAATTTCTGTATAATGTAGTGGTCTATTCCTGTTTAACTAATGAAGAGACATCTGATAAACATTGCTAGCAGAGGTGTGGTTAGTGTATCGTTTCTCTACTAAAGCCCCTCAGCCAGACATGCTGTGGGAACTGCCCTCTCACACCAGGTGTAGATGTATCCCAACATTGCATTATAACCTCAACACCGTTGTGGTTTCTCTCCTCCTTTTTCCCTGCCTCTTGAGCAGATGAAATTCATTGCTGGAATGTAACAGACCAATTTAATCCCAGGCTGTACAGCTCCTTTACACAGCAAGGCACTTCTCATCCACCTACATCAGGCTAGAAATGAAGAACTGTGGATACTAAGATCAAAAGGGCTGTAAGGAAAGTTGAGGCATGAGAACAAATGGTAAGTTTGAGCCCTGTGGGGGAAAAAAAGTGTCACAGTGAAAATAGTGACATACAAACCATAACAGATAAGCCACAAAAGACTGTAAAGTTTATTGGGGTTGGTTTTTTTTTTTTTTTTTCTGAGTATGCTTGGTGTCAAGGGGATGTGCCTTACAAGATTATTGATATACCTCTTTTTTTTTTTTTTATTATTTGCAACAATTGTAAGAATAGCTGCCTGTGCTGTACTAACAAGCTGTCTCAGTGAGGTGTGGAATATTACATAAGGCTTGGCTAGAAACCAGAACTGTGTGACAGTCTTGTAATGAAAATGAAACCCCAAGTGAAACTAGGACCAATTTTTGCTTGTTTTTTCAGGATTTACCGAAGTAAGCATATTGAGTGAATTTGGGTAAAAATGACACAGCCAGAAACATGCAGGTAATACATATTGGAGCAAGGAACTTAAAGAGGGGCTCCTGAGGCTCCAGTTAATGCCCTTGTTGCTACCTTTCACATATTGCTGATACAAATTGTTTATACTTTTCATCCCTTTTCACTGTTAACCAGACAAAACCACAGAGGACTTTCTTGGCAGGGGCATTAGTTAGCCAGTGGATTGGCAGGGAGAGGAAGTTCTTCCTAAGTACAGATTGTAGGAGTTACTCCCACCACTTTTTTTGAAAAAAGTGTTAATGGGATACTTTAATTATATTATAGCTAGTGAAATATTTTGCTACCTATATTATGCAAAGCCTGAACCTCTAGTGACAGAGTAAGTGGTTTCCAAGGAGGGTATGGGGTATACATCTGATTATGCAAAGTCTTTTCAAAATAAATATCAGGTACCCAGCAAAAACGTCATCTGCACAGCACATCATAATGTAACACCAACTGTGTAATAAGATAACCAGCATAAATTGAAGACAAAAAAAAGTCTGGTAGGTAATGCTTATGTATATTTGCAAACAGTGCATCTAGAAGAAAACCTTCAATATCAGCTAGTTTTAAAAAATTTTTAGTTAAAAGATATATAACCACACTCCCTCAAAGCCTGGGACCACATCCAGTGTAGCCTCACCACCAAACTCAACATGATCAGCCTACACTTAAAGGCATTGAAGTAAAGCTAGAAGGTCCTTCCTAACCATCTAAATGTATCGGACTGACCTGAAATATTTTGTCCACAGACTTGGTGGGCAAGTTGGGGATTTATTCAGTAGTGCCCCATCCTTCACTAACTTTTAGATCACCGACATCTGTGAGTGGCATTATGGAGAGCAGCTGCTTTATTTCCAAAGGAATATCTGTCAATCAACCACCTGCACCACACCTTATTCATATAAAGAGCAGAAATGCCACTGTTTAGACTACAAAGATTTCTCTGGCAAGGAGGAATACCCAATTAACAGAGCCTCAGGAGAGATTTGTGTCACCTAACCTCAACATTTACATCTGAGCTCACCACTGACTCTCCTTTTATTGTAGTCAGTGTCAGAAAAGGAGAACTTATTAGACATAACTCATTTCATCTGAAGGTAGATTTCTGAAGTTCAGATGAAAGATGAACAGCTCCTAGAAATATTATTTTCTCTTCACTGACTGTAAAGAATACAGGTAACTGCTTCAGGGGGATACAGCTACTGCGTCAATGCTTAATATTTGTTGAGACCAAATTCCATCTCCCATGTCCCTGTTTGACCTCTCGGGGAAGCAGATCTTAGCAAAGAGATCTTGAGTGGCAAGAAATCTACCCCCAGCTAGAAACAAATAGTTTCTAGCTGATTAACATGAGTTTCAAATGTGTTTCCCTCCCCTGACCTACATCTGGCATCTGAGCAGAATTTGACCAAGCAGAACTTTAAATGCATGCTATGCAAGAAGGGAGTGAAGGAGGAAACACATCTGAGTAAAAACAAAACACACCAGTTTTGTGATGAATGGCTCTGTGCTTTTGTTGTTTTCTGTGAAGCTATTCAAACATCAGACCCCTAACATGGTCAAGACATGTTCAGTTGACTGAATTTATGCAGTAATAGGGAAAAATAAGAACTACTCAATCAGAAAACAGAAGTCTGGAGTATTATCCGAACAGCACCTTTCTACCATTGTGAAGAAAACAGTCATCATAAACAAATGCATTACGGTCATCTCTGTCTGTTCTCACAGTGCTGGTTTAGAGCCCCTAGCTGAGAAGGCAGCTGTGCAGAGCAAGTAACTGGTAAGCATGGCAGGAGTCCTCTACTCTAATGCTGCTCAAAGAAATTAATGCTTTATTTCTGTTGTCATTATCACTGCCAGCTATGTCAGTGTTTTCCTTGGTAAGTGCACAAAGGCTGGGCTGGTTTGGCCTTGAAGACGCAAAAGCCAAGATCTCCTTTTTCTCATATGTTTGCGGCTAATACTCAGGATGACACAGTAGCTAGATTTTAGCCACCAAATCTTCCAAAGACAATTTATGAAGTCTTGTTTTGGCAAAGGTGAACAATGGAATTAAGAAGCATCATTTGTTGTGTTCCTGCTGATGCTAGTCAAGATATTAAGGTTGCAAAATATTTTCCGTCTTAGATCTGTATTTCCAAATGGCCTGCTTCTGGGAACATGACCATTACCAAAATGCAATTTTCAGTACACTAATTAGTCTCTAACTTCTGTAAAATATTTTGTGTATTTAAAATGCTGGCATAAAGATTCTTCAAGAACTTAAGAATAATTAGAAGATAAGTATGAAACAGAACCGTGTTTTTTAAACCGGGTTCTTACCTAAGCCTGTGATGAAATCAATCACTGTGTCAAGCACTCAAATGACATTTAGAAATCATAATTATATGATCAAGTGAAATTTGCACTGCACAATATTTCAAGGTAGGTAGAAACAAGTGTTTTATCAGAGTACTAGTGCTGATATGTAAATAATTCTCCCTGAGAATATATTCTTTAAAAGTATTTTTCCCTTTAGACAAGTCAACTGATCACAGTCTGCAAAAGATGTGGAGAAAGAGTAAGGTCCCAATAACTCTATCCCATACTGAAGTAGGTGAGAAGAAAAGGGAGATGACAAATGGGTATAAAACCCAAAAAGTGCAAGGAATAAGGAGGGTCATAAATCCTTCCAGTACAAGCTATTATTAAATCCCACTTTATTAATGCTAAAGTTCATTCAAGCTAAAAACCACCATAACCTGAGATCACCACTGTTTAAGCATTCACACCAAGCCAGCCCAGCACTTTTAATTCCTCCCCTGACACATTCAAATAAGATCACTCTTGAGTCAAGAGTCAGAAGTCTGCTGCAGCTGACCTCCTTTTAGCTGCTTTTTTCTCCAAAAGTTAGTTTGTCAGTCAGTCATCATCAAAGTTCAGTTTGTGAGACCCTACTATGTACCGTAATTTCAACCATGTCGGATCTTACTGTGCATCCCTGTACAGAGTACTCAGATAAACTACTGACTCGAAACTGTCAATACTAACTCTAACGGAAGCCTAGTAATCTTAATGGAAAAGGGCATAATTATGTGGGAACAGACCCCAATAGGAATAGGAATGACAGCCGCAAGGCAAGATGTATAACTCAGCAATATTGTTCCCCTTTCCTCCTCAAAAGCTAAAGGTAGATAACTTCTCATTTCCTTTAATAATATTGATACTGTAAGAGGCAGAAACAAAAACCAGTTCCACTTCATTTTACTTTTACACTTACTTTATTGTTCACAAACCAGATTCCCCCCGACTGTAAGCAAGCTGTTCTTGGTTTGCTCTCCATCTACAGAGCATAACCTGGCTCCTTCCAACATTTCCACACACCTTCCAACATTTCTCCCATTTCTTCTCTTTGCCTAACATGGAAGGGCTGGAAGGACCAGGATCCTCCTAATTGGCACAATACAGTGAGCTTTTGCAGTCTGAAAACATTGCCACTTCTTTCTGGCAAATGAGCACCGAGCCTAATCTCAAAATGCTGAAATCAGATTTCTATCTTCTTCCTCCTTAAGGCTCCTCTTCCATATAGTGGAAAATACCAGCTGTTACACTAACATGGTGTCCCAGCTAAAACCGTTGTTCCTCTTTTTTTTTTGTTTTTTGTCTTCATCCACACCTAACACAAACACTGTTCTTACTCTGATGTTTACTAAATAGAAACTAACTGAAGACACTTGCTATTTTTGCCTGCTGTGTAGTACAGATTGACTTTATGCCTTTTGAAAGGTGCTAGAAGCTTTTGTGCAAGAAAACGTTATAATCCTATTTGCCATCAACCACTTTTACTATAGTCCTGCTCAAATACGAAATATTGAACCCAAATATCAGAGTACGGAGATCACCAAAGGATGGCAGAATGCAGGCAATATACAAAGCAGAAGGCTTTTTCCTGGGAATTTAAAATCTGTGTTCATACAATACATACAATTGGCAGAAAAAGGTAGAACAGGTAGAGGGAAAGAGAGAAAGATTTCTAGCCAAAGCGGTAATGACAGAGACAAGCATGTATGCATTAGTAACCAATGACTCTGTAGCAGAACAGGTGGCATAATTCACTGCATTACCAACAAAAAAGCACAAAATCTTAAAGACATTGTACTGATGAAAGCGTTTGTTTTCCATATAATTGTGAATTAAAGCATTTTACGTCTTTTGTGCCCTGAAAATGTCTCTTAAAATAATTAGATAGGACAGCACTGGACAAGATAATTACTCCAGTCACCGGCTGCAAGATTTGATTGATGCTATGAGCCTGACAAACGACAAATGTGTCACAAGGCATAATTTTGAAAGTTGGTGGGTATATTTTTGTCTAACCTTAATGTTCTCAACAAAGGCATGGTCACTGCTCAACACCACAGACCTCTTCTGCTTAAATTTACCTGTTGTTCAATCTTATTACAGCTTTGGAGGATAACCAGTTTTGAAATAAGTGTTTATAGCTAGGCACATGGAAAATTACCAGACCTCACAGTCCCCAAACCATCTAACTTTATTCCAACAAAGTGTGGGTAGGAGGGAGTCATGGAGTTTGAACTTCAGCCTTGCCAGTCTTGAGTTTGAGCGCACAGAGGAGTATCATCTAGTTATTGATCCTTCCCAAAATGCTGACCTGGGAATGTTTACTTCCAGAGAAGGTGGTGAGACTGTATCTTCAAGCGTGATATTCACCTGAACTGATTATTCTCCAGAAAACAGAAGATCATGTTGTCTAATCTATAGATTTCCTTTACATTTAATAAGATCTGTCAGATTAAGAAAGGGTATCATTCCATGGCTGCGTTAGTGTTCCTGATGTGGGCATTATATCTGATCTTCCCAGAATACTAAAGCAAAACAAAAAAACCCAAAAAAACAAAACAACAACAACAACAAAAAGAGGACTGAATTAGGCCCAGTGTATAGAGAACTTTTAAAGTGTGCATGGATTTTGGGAGCAAACTACAACTTTTTCTAGCAAAACATGGCAAGGACATATCATTTCAAAGTATACTGTACAGTAAGGACACAGCAAGATGTAAGAAATTGGTAGCACCTAGAAGACCTCTGTGTACTAACATAATATAAATCGCCATTACCACTTGCACAAACATGAAAACATACCTTTGTGCCTTGATATTAATCTTGCAGTGACGCCGTGGATGTAGCTTTACACTAGAATTCACATGGTTAAAAAACAGGACAACAAATAAAGCAATGATTATTTTAGCTTGAACTGCAATTTTTTACAGCTATGAACTTACATACACAGAATTTGAACTTAAGACTAACAGAACATCAAAAACTAACATTATACAGTGATTTTATCCAGGAGACAAAATTATCACGAGCTCAACAGCATATTTGTAGGAAGACTTTAAAAAAAATTACTATTATTAAAGCAAAAATTGGCTGAAATTATGCATGCCTTTTTTTTTAAAATAGTTATGGCATAGTAATAGGAAATTATGCTTCATATATGATACCCAAAAATATGCATTTTATTTTCTTTTAATGAAAAAATAACTCTGTTTCTAGTGTTTTACTGACCCTGTGAAAATGCTTTAATAAAAAATAAACAAAAAAACTCACATGTAAATACAATCCATTGGAACATCTCTCATATGAGGAAAGACTGAGAGAGCTGGGACTACTCAGCCTGGAGAAGAGAAGACTCAGCGAGATCATATTAATGTATGTAAATACCCGAAAGGAGGGTGGAAAGAGGAGGAAGCCAGGCTCTTTTCAGTGGTGCCCAGTGACAGGCCCGGAGGCAGCAGGCATAAACTGAAACACAACAGGTTCCCTCTGAACATCAGGAGTCACTTTTCTACTGTGATGTTGACCAAGCACTGGCACAGGTTGTCCAGAGAAGTTGTAGAGTCTCCATCCTTGGAGATATTTGACAGCCTTCCGGACATGATCCTAGGCCTATGTCTAGGCCAGTCTAGGTGACCCTTCTTGAGCACGGTAGTTGGACCAGATGATCTCTAGATGTCCCTTCCAGCCTCAGCCTTCTGTGATTCTGCGATTCTGTAAGAGTAACAGAAACAACAGAAAAGTAAAACTTTTCCCAATAAATACAAGGAAAGGAAACAAGATTCCCTTTTATTGTTGTGGTTACTACAAAAGAGTAGTACTAGATCTCCTGCATTACTTTAAAAATATTTAGTAAGATGTACTGCAAGAAAATAAACAGATGTATTCTGATGTTAAAAGGATAGCTTGTGAGAAGCATAGGAGCTGCAGGCCACATAGTTGTGAAATTTACTGGATGTAGGTGTTAAAAGAAACAAACAAACAAACAAACAAAACAAAAAAACCCCACAAACAAACAAAAAACGAAACAACCAAACAAATAAAAAACAACCACACATGATAATGAATATTGGTCATGCTTAGAGAAGAGGGGGAGAAGAACTTTTTTTAAAAGACGGAATTTTAAAGGAGGAGCCACCAGAACCATTTAAGGATTAACGGAGAATTACCAGTCTCAGCTGTACATTTAGATTCTATATTAGAAGTAATATCCTGGATTTTTTAGGACTGATACTTGTGACATTTGATTGTAGGCAATTAGAGGACGATGAAAGAGTGTCCTGAAAAGCAAGATGAGCTCAACTTGAAGCTTATGCCTACTGAAAAAAGAAATCTAAGTATGTAGGGGTCAGGTTTACAGAAGGACCTCAGTGTCTAATGGGACCTTCAGGAAAACAATTGTTTTCTGAAGCTCTGCTTCCACTCTTTAAACTCCTATAATATGAATAGCTGTCTTTAGCAATCTAACACAACTGAGAGTTTTAATTTAACTTACAGGTATATTTTTGGAGGAAAACAAACCCTTTGCAGTTGGACTAGCAGACAGCTAGTGAGCCGTACCAGTTTCAGTCAAATTTTAAAACTGTTAAAAGAGGTGCTATGGAAAATGCACAAACAAAACATCAAAGTAAGCCCTGCAGGCAGCCTCTGTAACCTCTTATTTTACATTTCCATTCTGCTTCTTAACATTCATGTGGCTCCTGAATCACACAGGAGCTAACTATATGGGGAATATTTACCTACACAAGTCCTGATGATGCCTTTTTCCAAGAACATCAAAAAAATTCCAGACCTTTAGCATAATAGTGAGGTTAGGGGAGTTGGCATATTGTGGACCTCTGGTGTGCCCTGCCACCAGTGCTTCTGGACAGAGCTAAGACTGTTGAAACCTACCCGGAACAATTAGGTGTGCTGTCGTACTTCCTACTGAAAGAATTTCAGGCCTTATCCTGTCCAATTATTTTCCACTCCTCTCCTGCCCATGCTTGTTTCATCTCCTAAAATCCATACCCATCTAATGTATTTCTTTGGTGTTGTGCAGCACCCTTCCTTCCTTCTCTGAGGTAATCTGGACACTTGGGTTCACCAACAGGAAGACCGTCAAACCTCAGAGAACCCTCATGACAGCGAAAGCACTCCTTAACCATTTTGTTTTCTTTCTAAAAAAATGTAAGCCATCTATCCAATCTATTTCTGCTTAGAGACAGGGCTACAGTTGGTGACTTGGTATAATTTTGTTGTACCTATGTCTTTCACTTGTGAACTCTGCCTCTTCAAAACTGCAGAAGCAAGGATAGCAAGACAGGACAGCACTTTTTAGTAAGTTCACTGCCTTTAGAAAATAAATTCCCTAGAAATTAAATGCTAATTAAAAAAAAAACAAACCAAAAACTATTCATAGCATAGTGTTGGAAGGGATGAACTACTGAAATGAGCAGCGCTTGATAAAAAGGATCACTTGTATTCGTCTCAGCTCCCAGTCCCAACAAGCACCTCACAAAAGGACAAAGAAAGCATGAAGACAGGAACTGAATGCTAGCGACTTTGCTTGTGAAAGCTTAGACAATTTGTATACACAGAACTGGCAAATGATTTTAACCAAAAAAGAGGAGCTTTTCGTGACTGTTTTTTGGAAATCTTCTGCAACATCAACGCTACAAGTAGCTGCTCATTAGGGCGGTCAAAAAGTCCACAACAGTATTTGAACACTGAATCTATGATTCTCATAAAAGCATAAACTGCAAACAATGCAGTTTCTGCAATTTCTAAGCAGAAATATATAAGTAATAACTTCATCAGAGCAGTTATACTTAGAAATACATCTTGCAACTCTACACATTAACTACAGAAAAGATACAAAAAATCTTTGTAGCTATCAAGGTAATACTGTCATACAACAAGCACTTCTTGTTGTACGACAGAACAGATTTTTTTTTTCCCAGTTTGGCAGCCATCCTTGGGCTCACCTGGTACAGGAAAAAGCAAAAAATAATACGGATTATACATCCTTACCGTGGGTTATAGTCTTAACTAATAGATACTACCTGAGGAAAACCAAATTCATTTTAAGCGACACAAAGAAGAAATTCC
Organism: Chionis minor; assembly: GCA_013398295.1. Taxonomy (NCBI): domain Eukaryota; kingdom Metazoa; phylum Chordata; class Aves; order Charadriiformes; family Chionidae; genus Chionis; species Chionis minor. The sequence continues at coordinate 152,097 of VZSF01010382.1, read as the reverse complement.
CTTTCTTTCCTTTCTAGCAAAATTTCTGCCACATGAAGCACCATTCACTGACAGATCTTGATTCTTCTTTCACCCCTTCATGAACAGGTGTTTGAGCACAGCCAGACCAAGGTACATTGGAAAAGTAGGCAGATATCTATTTTGGCTGAGGAAGGAGAGAACACCTCTACTAGAATATTAGCCCATTTTCACCTCTTCACCAGCAACATCAGCTGGTGAATGAGAGTGGATTGAGAGAGGAGAAAGTAACAGCCACTGGAGAAAAGGAAGGGAAAGGTATTATTTAGCAGGAGAAAATGACTCCTTCCAGTTGCAACAGGAAAAAAACTCCAACCTTGTGCCACTTAACTCTGCCTTCCTTTTTCATCCTGTACAGCAAAGCCTGGCTTTGGCCTTGTCCCTTGTACTCTTAATAGCTTTTATCAACTACTCTTAGTAGTACTGTACTCAGTAGCAGAGTATCAATACTCTAAGCAGCTGATAAATAGTGAGCAGCAGCTGCCCTGGGGCAGGTGAGAAGCATGGTTCTAGTGTTCGTTGTGGCTGAGGGATGAGAAAGGCTGAGTCCTGGGGGAGGGGAGAAGGATGAGGGGGCCAAAGGTAGAAGTCCTACACACCAAGAATGAGCAGAAAAGTAAAGGAGATCCTAGGGGGAAAAAAAGGCAGGTGGCCTAAGGTTTTAAGAGCCGTGTTGCCACTTTACCTAAAGCTTCATAATGTTTTCCACAGCCACCAGAAGAGTGATTTTGTCCTCAGCCCTGCTTCCCCCTGTGACCCACCCCAGCCTCCTTAGATACAACACTTTCTAGACATGGCAAAGCAGAACCCAGAAGTCAGTTGGGTGCCACTGGAGGTTTTGCTTGCCATGGGCCACAGTGGGCCCATGCTTACCATGGGCATAGCTGAAGGTGCATAAAGCACACCTCAGCTTCCAGTGAGCAAATTAGAAGTTGGCCAGCAAAGGGAACCCTGGACAGGCCCCAGAAGAGGGCTTGCCTTCAAGCCATGTACACAAACCACAACCATATGGCCAAGTGGGCAGCAGGACAAGAGCTAGCAGCTCAGGCAGCTGCAGTCTGGTGCCTGAGCAGGGCTGACAAGCTTTACTTGCTCTTGAACTTCACTCACTCTTGGAAATAATCACCTCAGTGCAGTGCTAAAACGTGGACAACTTGCAATGTAGCCATATGAGGGCTGTGCTGTGTGAGTCAGACACTGCAGGTGCTTTGTTGCTTTTGTAGAGGGAAGAAGAGAGATTCTCACCTTAGGTTATTTGCAGCAACACCAGGATGGCAAGAGGAGAACATCTCTGCAGAACAGAGAGGTTGTCAAGGAAAGATGCTGCCAGATTTTTAATTGGCAACCTGTTAAGCCGGAAGCTGATCTCTGTGACTGGACAGGGTAACGTAAAGGGCTGTATGAAAGCAGGAGGAAAACACAGTTGCCCTCAGAAACTGGAGTGAAGAAGAAGTTATAATTAGTACTCATGGAGATTTCCAGCAAACACTGTGAGTCCTCATATTCAAAGATACAAAGATGGGTGATGGCTGGTCTGAACAAAGGGAAAATTGTGCTGGGAAATCTCAAAAAGATATAAAACATTTTCTCAGTTCATCATGTAATTTCTCCCATCCAAATGATGGCAATATTATGACAATAATTGCATGTCTGTTTGACAACCGTACACTGACAGTCTTTTTAATGGACCTCTGTGTTTTCAAAATATTTCTAAATGACACAGTTTTTAATGAGCTACACAGCTGCAGGCTGGTTACTAATTTATGGTAGAAATAGTGCTATCACACTCTTCTTGCCTCTTGGTAGTATTGTAACATGAGTTTGAGGTAAGCACTTCAAAATAATGAACATTCCAAAATATTTTCAAATGAGATCTCTTGTTGGGTTTTTTTGTCCCATCAAATCCTGACTTGTACTTATTTTCAGTCTTGCTGGTCAGCAAGCAAAATTGCAGTTATGAATAAGGATTTTATTTTCATTTCAGGTCTTATGTGTACCTTTACAGATAGCATAAAAAAATATGCATAAGGCCAATGTTATTAACAGAGAGAATCTGTTGTTATTAAAGACACTACTTTCAAAGATACAGTTCTTTAATTCTTCTTTATTTTGATACTCTGGGAAAAAAATGAATTTAATAAAAACATGAAAACCCTAAATGCTGCTTGTAGTCACATCACTCTTAAGATTAAAATGGTTCTAATTATCTCAGTCATGTTAAGACCTTTCTCAAAAACAAGAGTGTAAAACACTACTGCCCCTTCAGAACTTCAGATGTCTGATCCAGTTCTTTAACTGCTGGCAAACTATAAAAGCAATTTTGGGAATCCAGGGGATAGTAAATGTTCATAAGCCTTCTGTAGCCATATTGAAGAGGAATGATGACGTACTTTATCAGAGTACAAACCACAGGAATTCTGACTCTAGGACTGTTGCCTCTCTTTAAGTTTTAAGATTGAAAAAAAAAAACCCAACCAGAAATTCCTTCTAGGCACAACATTCTTTCAACACTCTGCTAAAAATTAACAATTACTACGTAGAGCTTGTGGCTGCAATACAACAAAAATTAAAATCTAGCTTTTGATGCACAACAGCAACAGCTTTAATCCTCATCAGTACATGTAGACCTCCAGAAGAAATCCTGGCACAGTTTTTTCTGAAACTGTATTTTAAGACATAGTCAAAATTAAACGTAATTGTGCTAATGCTCCAGCTATTAAACACTTCACCAGGCATAGGAGACTGAATAACATATAACCAGTTTTCCCAAATCTCACAGTTTCAGCTATAATATATTCCAATCTATTAAGTATTCTTATGCTGAAGGTGGTTGGTGTCTGCCAGTAAGACTATCCTCGATCTATGAGCAATTGCAAACTTCTCTAGAACTAAAAGGCATGTTGGCTAACTGGGAGCAGTAATTAAGGCTTCTTTGTAAAAGAGGAGAGCTGGAACAAAAGAATCCATTGTTCAGTCACTGGACCGCGTGGGAAGGCCTGAACAAATGCTAATTAACCCAGTGAAAATAGAGGCTTCATTGGTTCACCAGTTGATTGAGATGAGCTTCAGAGGCTGACAAAACCAGAAAACTTATGTCCTCCTCAGCTGTGAGCTGCTCTGGATTAACTGTTTACCTCTCCTCCTTATAGCTCTGGGCCATCTCTATGCACTCTGAGGTTATTGCCCTCCATACTCTTGTATAAATATTTTTCTGAATGATCCTTAGCCCAATCTCATTCCACTGAGCTAGGTTAGGGAATAATCAAACTGATTGTCTGGAGAACGCTTTGATGAACAGCAGAGGGTAATAATTATTTAACCCAGGTTAGCAACAGCCAAGTAAGTTGGGCTCCATGCAAGTATTGACAGAGATTTACCCACAGCTAGGGCAGAGATCCTGCGGTCCTGGACAGACTGAAAAACAAGTTTGGACTTCTTACCAAGGCAACTGATTGAAAGCCAAAGCTGAGAGTGTTCCCTATGAAAATGGAATTGAAAAATTTTACCTGGCTACTACCCTTAGCTTCTCCTCTTAAGAAAGCAACCAATCAAGGTCCTCCCCAGTTCTCCTCAATTGCCTAGTTACCTAACACGCAACAACAATGTTAAAATTCAGCTAGAGAAACTCTCATTTTATTCCTGTGTATTACATTTTGGCTTCTTGAAATGCATAATTCACATTCTTCATGTGGACTCACCTTTAAAAAGGCTTAAAAATATCTGTACTTAAATATTTGGTAGAACATTTGCCTAATGATTTCCAAAAAAAAGTGTGCCTAAAAGTATTTTACAAGCTTTTACTGATAATACAGAGATTAAACACCTTGTCCTACTTTGAATTATAGCCATCTCTAAAGTAAACATAACAAATGTTAACAGCCCACAATGGCTTGGAGCAGGAAGTGAAAAAATACCTACTAAGAATTGCAAAAAGGAGCACACCCACAGAAATGTTACTAAAACATGTAGCCTAAGGTTTTTTCCTGAGGATATTTAACTCTGACAGCTTGTAAATCAATAGAAGGGGGAAAGATGCTAAGTAGCTCAAAAAAAGCAATTAATTGGTATAGATTTCAAAGTGCACCTTATAGAAGCAGACCTACACATTTTCTGTCTTTGGAAGAGATTACAAAAGAGAAAGAAGAATGTCAAAAAGGCTGCTTAAAAATCTGATTAATGAAAAAAGAGAAAGTGTTATTTGGAGAAATGAATGATTATTTATTATACTTCATTGGTCCATTTTTACAAAATGTAAGCATTAAAAAATCTGTTGTGTAACCCTTTAAAAAGTCTCTGAAGATTCTGAAATTTGTTTATCACTAAAGTTCACTGTTAAAGGGCTGAGCCTGTAAATACTTATTATTTCATTGCCGATAGTTATGCCAAGTATTGTTTCAAAGTTGATAAAACTAGAACTACTTCAGCAGAAGAGGAATTTTGTTTGTGAGTGATACATGTTTGGAAAACATTTTTCACAGTTTCATTTGCCTCTTATTTTCCTCAACAGATGCTAAATTCCAAGAAGATGAAGGCTGAGTACTCCAAAAGAATAGTGTGGATTTCTTCTTGTCAATATTTTTAGCATATATTTCATCACAGAGATGTTGCTTCCTAGTCATTTTAACTGAGAATTTTTAGTTTAACAGCAGCCTTTTATGAATGGCATTGTAATACCAGACATTATAGCACAGACATTCAGACAAATATAAATGGAAATTCCTTTTAGTTAATCTGATACCGCAATTTTAGCAATCATGCCTTCTCATTTGCCTCTGGGGCTTGTCCGTTCCATTCTAAAGATCTCTGTATTCCTATTTTAGTTTGAAATTCTCACTCCAAATTAGCATGTGTCCTTTGATCCTAAGAATATGGTAGCTTTTTATCCCAAATGTGACTATTTCTGCAGAGGCTGGGGTGATTTATGAAAGACCAGATCTCTTTCTTCCACTGAGGTCAATGTCAAAAATCCGATTGACCCCAGTAGAAGGTCAGTAGAAAAATTTCATAGAATTTGAGATCCAAAGGGATTGTGCTCATGCAGTCAGTCTTGCCTAGCCAAAATTTATTTCACCAACACCTGTTTACACACAGTGCACAGGTATATGGAAACAGATAGCAAACACTTTAAAATAATGGTAATACAACAGCCAGTTAAAAGATAGCTACATCTTTTAAATGACACACTTGCTAAAGGTATTTGTTTATTATTACTAAGTTAGCAAGCAAAGACATTCCAGGACCTAGTGTCTAGTGCTGTTGAACACGTTGGTCTTCTATATGCCTTTTATTTACTGTTTCAACAGTGAGCAGGTACACGGAGGCAACCCCATGTATCTCAGCAATAAAAAACAAAAGTTGGAAGCAGAATGGAATAAGTAAAAGTCTCAAAAGATACTTCAGGCATGCGTAAAGCACGACCAATAGTCATAAATTCTTTGTAAACAAGAGGTCACCTACAGACACTTAAATGGCAGGCAGGCATATGGATGTGGATGCCTGTGGCTGTTTTCTTTTCCTTTTATTTAAAATCAATATGACTTCCAAAACTGTTTTGAATAGAGAAAACCCATCAGTAACCATAAGTTTGAATAAGTTATGCAGCAAGTTGGATGCTCATTGGATCAACGACCCTCCTTCTCATGATTATTTGCTAAACATAAATTCTAAATCAACTTAAATTTGGAGATAGTAGTAAGGACTTCATAAGTGGCCCTTAATGGTGAAATAAGTATCAGAAAAAAATGCAGCATGATTTTCCTCCATTTAGTGAGCTCTATTATTCAACAATAGTAGTGGTATATGCAGGTACAGATGAGGTACAGGCAAGAGACAGAAATCCCGCAAAACCTAGGTGACTGTTAATGATAATAGCCTTCCACGATGGCATGACTGGATAGATAGACAAGGGGAGGGCACTGGATGTTGTGTCCCTTGAATTCAGCAAAGCTTTTGACACCACCTCCCACAGCATCCTCATAGGCAAGCTTAGGAATTGTGGGTTAGATGAATGGGCAGTGGGACGGATTGAAAACTGGCTGGCAGATAGAGCTCAGAGGGTTGTGATTAGTGGCACAGAGTCTAGTTGGAGACTTGTGACTAGTGGTGTTCCCCAGGGATCAGTACTGGGTCCGGTATTGTTCAACATATTCATCAACAACCTGGATGAAGGGATAGAGTGTACCCTCGGCAAGTTTGCTGATGACACAAAACTGGGAGGGGTAGCTGACACACCAGAAGGCCATGCTGCCATTCAGCAAGACCTGGACAAGATGAAGACCTAGGCAGAGAGAAAACTTCAACAAAGGCAAGTGTAGGGTCCTGCATGTGGAGAGGAATAACCCCATGCAGCAGTACAGGTTAGAGGCTGACCTGCTGGAAAGCAGCTCTGCAGAGAGGGACCTGGGAGTCCTGGTGGACAACAGCATGACCAAGAGACAGCAATGTGCCCTTGTGGCCAAGAAGGCCAATGGCATCCTGGGGTGCATCAAGAGGATTGTAGAAAGCAGGTTGAGCAAGATCATCCTCACCCTTTACTCTGCCCTAGTGAGGCCACAACTCGAGTCCTGTGTCCAGTTCCGGGCTGCCCAGTTTAAGAAAGACAGGGAACAGCTGGAGAGGATGCAGCAAAGGGCCACAAAGATGTTTAGGGGGCTGGAGCGTCTTTGTTATGAGGAAAGGCTGAGGGAGTTGTGTCTCTATAGTCTGAAGAAAACAAGACTGAGGGGGGATCTCATCAATGCTTATAAATACTTAAAGGAGGATGCCAGGAGGAGGGGGCCAGTCTTTTTTCAGTGGTGCCCAGTGATAGCACAAGAGGCAATGGTTACAAACTTGAATATAGGAAGTTCCATCTGAACATGAGGAGGAACTTCTTTGCTTTGAGGGTGGCAGAGCACTGGAACAGGCTGCCCAGCGAGATTGTGGAGTTTCTGACTCTGGAGACATTAAAACCTGCCTGGACACCTGCACCCTGTGCAACCTGCTCTAGGTGGACCTACTCTGGCACGGTGGTTGGACTAGATGATCTCCAGAGGTCCCTTCCAACCGCTGTGATTCTGTGATTTTGTGATTCTGTGACGCAAAAATACTGACAAAACAAACCAAAGCAACACTGCCATATTAACCGGGGAAGAGAAAGGAAAAAATATTAGTAAAAAGGACTTGCTACTGGCTGGCAACTACAACTGGCTTTGCCACATGCATTTTTAATAACAATCACTACTTTGGAAACAAAACATCTACCACTAGTGGTGACATCCATTTTAGTGTTCATCTTGAGCAGTTCTCTTTGTTTTAGTTAACTTGGAAGCTCCAAAGACTTTAAAAGATAGACAAATAATATCACTCCCTTCCACACCTTTTTGACAAGAGGAGGTCAAAAAGGTCCTAACATCCTAACATCATTCACGACTCAGCCTTTTCACTGTAGTCACAGTATATTAAAACCCTTAGTGAACGGCCCTGATAGACACGTTGCTGTACTGGATCTACACGTTCTCAGCTGACTAGGACCAAGAAAGACATAGGTACTGAGTACTTCATCTGTTGCTTCTGAGGACCCTACAAGACACTTGCCTTGCCTTTGAAACGGCTGCTCAGAAACCTGCACCATGACCACTTCATGTTATATCTCACCTGCTGAACTACAGCATAATTTACATGATTATTTCATCCAGGGATTCATGTACACTTATAAATACCTCACAGCCCTCTTAAATATCCTTTTCTTACAAGTTTGTATATCTTTAATTTATTCCAACACCCTTTTGGATTTAATTTGTATTTTTCTCAGAACTTCTCCTCTCTATGGTTGAATGACATTGTATGAGGAAAGGGGAAGGAAAGGGCAATGTATACATCAGTGCACGCTAATTGTAGTTCAATAAAGATGGGTCAAATTTTGACAAGATTTTATCCTCAGCAATGTTGAAAAGTAAATCATTTGTTTCAGTGTATTCAGAATGAAAGATCTTGATTTTGTCTGTTTAGTTCCACCCGAAAAGTCAAAACTACGCTGTAGAAGGATTTGAAAAATGCTATCCTTTCACAAAGTGCGGAATTAGGAAGGGAAATAGTATTTGTAACATTCCTTAGAGTGTGTAAAGATTTACGATTTATTAAATCTTTTCATTTTGGTTTTGAACATTTAGCATCGGCTTCTTTCTACTCCAGACTTTCCAGACAAGCACAAACTATATCTGTGGCAGAAAACAACAAGCATCAAGAAAAACTTTACAGGAAAACTTATGGGTAAAAAACCCAACCACCCAAAACCCAATTATTCTTATAGATAAAAGAGGTTAAAGGCAGTCATTACTTAATTTAATTCCACTCCTTAAGTGGAACTACACGAAAAGATTCTTTTCTTAGAACTGAAATCAGTTACCAACAAGATTTCAACAACAAGGCTATGCATATCTGCACAGTTTGCCTACAACAAACTTTACAACCATCAAGACAACCACAGGAACATATTTGTACAGATATGTCAGTTTACTCAGAAATACCCCAGTAAACTGTAATGAAAACTTGCTTATCTGGATACCTTATAATATATTATCTCAGCTACTACTTATTCATGATCTAGGATGAATTATATTCTCTCTCTTTGCATGAATGTGTGAATGAAGAGAGTAATGAAATGTGCCTAGCTGAGAACACATTTTCAGCATTAACTGTAGAATAATATTCATATTTGTACAATGAAAAAAATCTTTCAGGACTACACAAGAAAAAAAGGAGCTGGCAGTCTTCCAGCAATCATAAACAATAGAACTAGATAGACAGACTTAATAAATAGATGCAAACAACAGATAGACTCATGCCATGAGTGAAAGCAATCCCACCACACTTATTTGTAATCCATTTGTATAAAACTCAGTAAGGTCTATGTAAGCATTAAGTTACTAAAATAAACAGCAAAATGATCGTGGAAGATTTATTATACAA
>VZSF01010382.1:0-138034 GCA_013398295.1 Chionis minor | reverse complement strand
GGGTTCCCTTAGAAAAAAAAAAAAAAAAAAAAAAAAAATCTTGGAAAATAACCAATGATCTACAAATCACAAGAGGTAGAAAGCCACTGGCTTGTCGAAGATATTTGTAACTTTGTTGTTAGAAACATGAATGTGCTATTGTGACATGGCCATTTTTTTTACATGCATCTGCCTGCTTTTTCTTTTCTTTTCTTTTCTTTTCTTTTCTTTTCTTTTCTTTTCTTTTCTTTTCTTTTCTTTTCTTTTCTTTTCTTTTCTTTTCTTTTCTTTTCTTTTCTTAAATCCCTCGCTCAATTCTCACTCCTTCCACCCTGCCACCTGAAAAGCTCTTCCCAAGAGTAGACATAGTCCCTCCCATAGACAGAGTACTCACCATTCCTTCTAAACATCACCCCTCCTCTCTCTCTGCAGCCAAACCTTTATAAAAGCAATACTATTAATATAGAAACTGCAAGAAATTGCAGGCAAAGCCATATTAGCTATATACATATCAGTAGTAGAAATTGTAATAAATTGTGTTTCACTAGCTCCCAGACACAAGTATTTCTCCAGTCCAGAGGTACGCATAGATGTCTTTGTTTTCATTGACCATGGGATGGTGTTTATGACAGAGGACTTATGACTAGGGGCAAGAATCTGTTTGACAGGGAACAGGAAGAACATCCCAATATACTGATTTATCAGACCTGGAAAGAAAGCCTTGAGCTTTATTTGAAGAGGAACAATGACATTTTCCTGTGAAAAACAAAACAACTGTTGTCATCACAGGTCTAAAAATATGCAAGAATTCCATATGCCAGTATACATTTTTGACAATATATATATACTAGAAGCATAGTATGTTTTTTGCAAGAGGAGAAAGAATATGAGTAGCATACCCATATGATTTTAGACTCAAGGTTTTTATATATACACACAGATTACTAGACTGAGTAGATGTGAAAGGTAGAAAGAGTTTTCAGATTTTGCCTCCAGATTTACGCCCTGTTCTAACCACTAGAAAAGGCCTGCCAAATTTTAACAAGGATGGGAGGGGCAGACAACCTAAACTCTGCCTGTATGCTTGAAGTGTCTAATGCTGGTAGCTATCTTAAATGGGTCATTCACACATATCTGGTCCAGTATGGCAACTCCTAAGCACAGAAATAGAACGAAGTATTTATAGATGTATGCAGTTTTAAGTGGAGAAGAAACAAGCAGTTTAGCAGCCTACAAAACTGAGATTATTCATGGGAAGATTTGCTATATTTGGATAGAGAACAAGGAAGGATTAGGAAAAGAAAGAAGAGAAAAAAAGAACTTACTATGGACTGATACAGAGAGTTGATTATGTGTATAAATAGCATCCAGAACAGAGAACCCTTTCAAATTTTCCTAACACCAAATTCACTTTTTTCCAAAGTAAAATGAGAATTACTGCTGAGTTTGTGCTTTTGATGAGTAGAAACATCCAAAACATGCTCCAGAACACAAAGTAGAGTACAGAAGAAAAGTATTGTGATGTTGTTATTTTCATTAGAATAATGAAAATATATATATTCATTATATTCATTAGAATAATGAACATAACAACATCACAATACTTTTCTTCTGTATATTTTTCTTAAATATTTTGCTGTATGAATTAAATGCTGGAGAAGGTAAAAGCTTGAACAGACACAATTATTTCAGTGAAATGGCTAACAGTGTCAGCTCTCAGTTGCCTAAAAAGTCCATCATGGGACTAGCAAACTGGATCCACAGGCAGCTAAAGGGATGCAATGACATATTTTAATTTTCTTTAAATAAAACTTTATGACATATTTCAGAAAGTTTCTATATAAAAGGAATTAATGACTCTTCTTTAATGAAAAGTATTGATTTCTTGAAGGGTACAGATTACAGGTGCAGAAATGGATTATTCAAGAATTTTGTTATGCCTGAAAAGTAGAACATATTTCAAGCAATATTCCCACTCTATTGTTACACAGTATGTCCTTGAAAAGGTATAATAACTACTTCAGATTACACAGGTATACCTCTCGTAAGACTCATCTCGCTGGTAAGCAGGGAGAATTAGAAGACCTAAAGGTTTGTAGTAAAGGGAAAACTAGTCATTGGAATATTTTAGAGTCTTAAACTTTAAGGAAATATTAATTGAGAGAACACAGTGCAAAGTTTTTAGCCTTTCCAAACTGGGGGTGATTTGGAATCTGGAAATGTGGATAAACCAGCAAGGAATATGTGTTTTAACAAACCGTGATACACCCAGGGTGTCTCAGATGTCATTGCCATGCATTATGTCTACCTCTGGATTCACCACATTAGCAGAGATGGAGCCCAGAGCTTCTGAGTCAGAAAGCCTAACTAGCTAACCATTAACTGCTGGATTTCTTTAACGACCTATGACATGTCATTATGTCATGCTAACCCCATCCACTGGTCAGCTTATACGTCACCTCTTCATTGCTGTGGAAGGAATGATCTCACAAGGGTTGTTGGCATTATTTGAAGGGTTTGCTTGGTTTTGTTAAGGGTTTTTTTGTACAGATACTTGGGTAAATAGGCTGGCAAACATGTATTGTGCCTCTTTGAATTACTGCAAATTCATCTCTATAATTTGTGGGATTTTATTTTCACCTGATTAAATTAAACAGAGCTACCAGCTACTTTTACTCCTACCTGTATTCACCTCATGAATCTTCTCAATAGACCTATCTCTTCATACTGTTCTTGAAACTGAAAATTATGTGTATGCTACATTTAATCACCCACATGGCTTAGGGAGCAAAAAACTAAACCAAACTTAGGAAAACTGCAGAAAAATCATGCATTGAAAACTGAAAGTATTCCCAAAAGCTATTCTGTGATCAAACAGGCAGGAAAACACAAGACATCATACAAGTTTCTATTGTAGCTGATTATAAAGAAAAAGTTGTCAAATCAATGTTTAACATCAAAAGTACTTTACTGGAAAAAATTCAGAAGGCTCTTGCAACGTAAACTAACTCCTGACAACTCACTACCTAATGTCAGGGACAGTATTTTATCCATTAATAAAAAACCCTTTAAAATTATCATATACTCTTTTCCATTGATGAATTTGTAGAGTAATAAACTTCTACATCCTAAATGAAAGCACAGTGGCATCAATAGACTTTGGCACAGATATTTATAGAAAGTAAAAACAGGCCCAGACTCAAATCATCCCCAGAAGGTAACTATCTTAAATCCAAACCTGAACCTCTATTTTAAATAGTTATAGCTATCATGTACTGATAGGAAATTGAGAAAGTTATGCAGAAGAAACTGAGGGAGAAGACACATGAAGAAGAAGAAAAAGCTATCAAGTTTCATATCAAATCTGAGTAATCATATGCCTGATTTAGTAACAATCAGTAAGCCCAGTAACATGCACATAGAACCTAAATAAAATTAATGTTTTGTTTCTTCATATGATATCCTGCTCTTTCTGCAGCAGGAGCCAGCCTGCCAGGATGTTACTAAGAATTGCATAGCTGAGAAGGGACCCCAAGTTTGCCAGTACCCTGAGGTGGTTCTGTCAGCACCTATTTCTCAGAACAAGTGTCCCCAGAGCCATGCTGTGCTTTGCGAGCTCCAGAGCCAGGCTGCATCACAACATGAACAAGAATAAACTTTTTAAAACAGAGAAAGCTCAGAATAAGATAGATTATAAATAAAAATGTTTTATAAAAAAGTACCCCCCTGTCTACTATGTCCTTGTAGTGAGATCCTTTGGCTCTAGGCCTGATCTTGGTTCAATAACTCAGTTGCTTTTTGGGCGAAAATGAGATTTGCACAGTACTGAAGTTTGCACAGTCCCCTCTGGGTTTCTTGGGGGAAAAAAGTCTCATGGCCCCTGGGGCTTGGCTTTTTCTGCTCCCTATTTTTCCCAGCTGTCTTCCACTGTCTGCTATGCTGCAGGCTCCTGGTTCTTTGTTGTCTTTCACATGCTCTGCCTGCCCAACTTCACTGTCAGCGAGGGTGCCCCTCAGCTACACACAGTTGCTGTCTTTGGACGGTCAGTGTCCCCTTTCCTCCAAAAGGCTCCACTCGACTCAGCATGCAGCCGCCAGTACAAGAAACCCTCAGACTCCCTCCCCGGCAATTAACCACAGCCTCTGGTTAGAAACAAGCATCCTTTAACAAAATAAAAAGCAAAGATATAAAATGAACAGCATCCACCATGAACCTAATCATGATTGTCCATCACTTGAGTGGCCCCTTTGAGTCTCTGTTGCCTGTGCTGATGTCCTGAGCATTGTAACCAGTGGCAAAGACATTTGTCCTGCACTTTGTCCTTTCCATCTTCATCCTGTCTACCACTGCATTTGGCAGATGAAAGCCACAGCTTTCTTCATGCCCTCCCTCTAGCAGTGGTGTTCCTGCTGACCATACATTTAACCTGCTGCCAGAGAGCTCAAGTGGCCTCTTTGGACAACAGCAATTCAGCACATGAAATGCAACAAGAATGTCCCTACTGCCACTGCAAAACATAGCCCAAGATGTTTGCTTTGGCACCACTTCTTAATCTGATCTCTGTTGCACAGTTTAATTAGAGGTTTGAACTTTCATCCTTTTTTAGGTCAGTAAGAAGCACCAACTTTTTCTTAAATTTTAATCAACAGCTATCAGAATGGGTACACCTTAGTGCCCCTACTCTGATGATGCTCCCCCTTCAGGACATCTCCAGAACTGCTTTTCATTCATCGAGTAATTCGCTTACACATCTTGCCTGTTAATACCTGTGCAGAAACACACCAGGTTTTTGAAGAGTAGATATTTGATTCACATTGACACTCAGGGCACTTTTCAGTCTCATGAAGTTGTTGTCAAATAAAACAGCACATTCTCACATTGTATGCAGAGGAAGAAATGTTACAAATGCCAGGAAGACAAAGGCATGGACTGCATTTTCGAGAAGAGTTACAAAGTTTTGCTTGGCTGTGTTTGCCCAGCCCTCTAGCAGTCTTTAAACACAGGCACAATTGACAGGGTGTCTCCAGCTGCAAGCACTGAGAGTCCAAAGCAGCCATTTTGGTCTCCCTTCTGAAGCTTTTGCAGAAATGCTACATATATTTAACAGGAAAAAGACAAATTGCCACTACCAGGAGTTCAGTAACATTCTGTGTTCTGTGTTCTCCTTTCTCCCCCACCACTGCTTCATATTTTGTTTTATTTTTTTAATGTCAAAAAAGTAATTGTTGAAATAGTCTGTTTAGGAGAACATATTTTTCAAAAAATGGTTAATCCTGCTTATCTGCATGTGTTAGCTACTATCAAGTAAACTATTACGGCTATGCATCTTAGACCATACCTCTGTCAAAGCACTGAATAATTCTCTCACATAAATAAAAGGCAATGATGTAGTAATGTCCAGACAAGTAAAGTACATGCAGGTTAAGATGTCTGCAATACCAGCCTTTGTTTAAGTACATCCAAGAAGGGAAATCAATATTCCTCAGGAGAGCATTTTGTTGGTACAGCTGCTGTTGCTAAGATTGGCTCAGTGTCGTGTTCTCATTAATACAGTCTAATGGCAGCCATAAGATTGAGAATGTGCAGACAGACGTAATGAATTTATACTAAAAACACAACAACGTAGAAATTCTAATTACTTTGGCCTGATTGGGTACTTTATATCTTGAAAGGATCGTGTTTATAAATTAGAGTTTAATGATATTTATGAATCACAAAATTAAGTCCTTCCTTGTAGCAATCATTAGCATGAGAGCAATTGCTGCTGCAGTTCCTGCTTTAAGAGCTTCAGCACAAAGAAACTGGCATGCTCAAAAGCAGTTTTACATTTTAGAGAAAATTGTTATTATTGCAAAGAAAATGTAAGGTTTTAGCTTTACATGCATTTTTGCAAGCATTAAAATAACTCTGTGAAGCCCCCATCTCTCGGAGGAAGATACAGGCATTGTGTCCTACCACCCTGTGAAAGGAAAAATTCCATTGTACCAAGCATTATTGGACCTCCTCACTCTCTCTCTAAACACACACACACTGCCCTGGATGTCGTTTGTCATTTGGCTGTTTCTCTGTCGGCACTCTGGAAGCCTGAGAGGTGCAGGCAAGAAACATGAAAAAAGCTACTGGAAAAAAAAATTGAAAGATGATGCCATAGGGAGCTTGAGGAGAAAAAATAAAAATAAAAAATTGAAGACATAAATGACATCCAGGGAGCACAGGTCTGACACCCTCAAAAAGATTACTGATCAAGTGCAGGTTACAACCCTGCGAGAGAACCCTCGAGGTGAAATTTGACATCTCCCTCTGCAAAATGGCTGTATCTTGAATTAAGGTAGCATTTGTAATGAGGCCTGATGATTAATTACAGTCTTGCAATGAGAGTTACACAGGCATCAAGCGTACACATAAACATAATGTGCAAGATGCATATACGTGGACCACAACCCTTCCTGTCCCGTCCTTTTGTCATTAGTGGCATCTGAAGCAGCCTGTGCTTTGTGTGATGCAGCATGGGACACAGTCTGCCTCCAGTGGCCCCGAAGCCTCATTTGTCCTTACTCCTTGGGACTTCAACATCCCATAGTTTACCCTAATAGGGGTACTACATCAATCTTTACTGCCATTTGTGCAAGTTTTTTCATTTGCTGTACAATGGAAAAGTCTTTCAGTAAAAATTTTAATTAAAGCACAAAATTGCACCTTAGTAAAAAGTTCCAAACTCTGCACCATGTCTATGCCTATCAATAATCAGACTGACTCCACTCTCTGTCTGGTACTCCTCCACCAATTATTTGACATTCATAAAAATTTGTTTAGTGAAACATTACACAGAATCACAGAATGTTAAGGGTTGGAAGGGAACTCTAGAGATCATCTCGTCCAACCCCCCTGCCCGAGCAGGTCCACCTACAGCAGGTTGCACAGGATGGCATCCAGGCAGGTTTGGAATGTCTCCAGAGTCGGAGACTCCACCACCTCTCTGGGCAGCCTCTTCCAGTGCTCTGCCACCCTCAAAGGAAAGAAGTCCCTCCTCATGTTCAGATGGAACTTCCTATATTCGATTCTATATCCATTGCCCCTTGTCCTATCACTGGGCACCACTGAAAAAAGGCTGTCCCCAGACTCCCAGCACCTTCCCTTTAAGTATTTGTAAACATTGATGAGATCCCCCCTCAGTCTTCTCTTCTCCAGACTAAAAGACCCAACTCTCTCAGCCTTTCCTCATAAGAAAGATGCTCCAGATCCCTAATCATCTTCATGGCCCTTCGCTGCACCCTCTCCAGCAGTTCCCTGTCTTTCTTAAACTGGGGAGCTCAGAACTGGACAAAGTACTCGAGTTGTGGCCTCACTGGGGCAGAGTAAAGGGTGAGGATGACCTCCCTTGACGTGCTGGCCACACTCTTCTTGATGCACCCCAGGATGCCATTGGCCTTCTTGGCCACAAGGGCACGTTGCTGTCTCTTGGTCATGCTGTTGTCCACCAGGACTCCCAGGTCCCTCTCTGCAGAGCTGCTTTCCAGCTCTGGAAAGCTCCTCATTATTTCAAGGATTATTAGATATTTTAGTTAGACAAGCCAAAGTAAGGATGTCTGAGAGTGCACATGAGTCGTGCAATCTAAATTAAGCTGCTTGGGCACATATACTACCTAACGATTCGATTGTATTACAGCATGATTTACTCTGAGGCTCACTCAGGTGTTCAACAGGTCTACCTGAGTCTCAGAAAGCAAAATAAGTGCCACTGTCAGCTAAATTTACAGGTGGAATTTAAACACCACAATTTCATTTCATATCACATAACATTTCAGCATTCTGCCTCCAATGCAAGGCTTCACAGCGTCTTATGCAAGTGGGCCAGCTACCCTGTACAGGGAGGGAACTAAAACTCCAAAGGGAAGCTACAGCAAGGCAGCCAATTGGTGTTGTTAAGGATGGGTGCATTTCTTACACCCCACTTCTTTTTACAAAACAGACATTCTCTTTTAAACTGTAGAGAAGTGTCTTTGAGGATCTCCTCGGGGTTTCACAGCCTTGAGGCCCCTTTGGAACAGATGCCTAAGACGTTCCCTTTAAAATGGAAAGTGAAAAGTGATTGATCCTGTCACGGGACAACTGAAAAAGGCTCTTTTCCTCATGCACCCACTTCTCATGGTAACGGTGCACGGAGAATATACACTAAAGATACACAGCTTAGATGCACTATCTTTTCTAAAGAATTAGAAATCAATGTCTTAAATCACACTTATGTTTACACACACACACTCCTCCATTGTTTAGTTACTCCTGTACAAACAATGCCATGAAAATGCTGGTTTTTTCAGCTGATGAGACAAAGCACACCCATATCGAAAGCACCTTAGTCTTATATCTAGAACATGCTAGCTTTTTGTATGCTTATTTTGCATATCTCAGTATTCCCGTTTTTCTGGATGGCATTTATGTGGAAATAAAATGGCTTAATTATTGTCTTGAGCTGAACAAAACTCAGGCTGTGTGAAATCAAGAAACCAACAAAAAAACCCCCAAACAATGTTAGTACAAGTGGTATCTGATCATCTTATCACTCCTAATCTGGCCAGATGCTCTGTTTTACTCTGTGTCTGTCAGGGCACAGCAAGGGACAACAAGCTGGGGAATGAGAGTTGGACACAGCTGGGCAAGTCCACAGTGATGAGTCAGGTCCAAGGCTGAGCCAGGAAGACTGTCATGGGCTCAGTAGGGCCCGTGGCCAGGCAGGGCAGGGCTGTGGGGAGCTGGAGACCGGCCCCAGTGAGGTGTCACTGGGGCAGGGGCTGATGGCCCCAGGGAGCTGACATGGGGTCCTGGGCCATGGGCAGCTGGGGAGAATCCTAGAGAGTGGGCAAGGATTGTCAGAGCTGGTGGTGCCATCAGGGCTGTGGCAGTAACTGTCTTTTGTGAGGATTTCTAAGAAGACCTAAGAAACGTGCTTCTGCAAACAGGGCAGGAGCAGTCATTTGGCTGAGCTGCTGGGCAGTGACTTGGTCAAGCCATTCATTGCTAAACCTCACCAAGCTCTGCCTGCAGACCTCAGGTGTTTTTGGGTTTGGGTGACTCTTAAGCAAAGTCCTAAGAAGAACATGTGCTGGTGTCAAAGAAGCCACTGGGGTCTAGCTCAGAGACCAGCATTCTCATGGGTGGTCACTTCTGAATGTCCACCTTGAAGCCTCAAGGACCTGGCTCTCCGTACTTGCACCTGCAACCAGCACCAACAGAAGCTGTGATGAGGACAATTTAAATGCTAATATGACTCAAAATGCACTGTAAAAACTGGGTCATGGGTATTTTTCAGGCTAGTAGTTCAAATTAAAGGACACTTGGGGATGAGTTTCAGTTGTCCATATGTATTTAATGCACCTTAAAATATCCAAGGCCTGAAACACAAGTCAAGACAAACATATGTTGGGTTTTTTACCCTAATGTGGATGTTTTGGATAGCCTTGAATTCCCTTATATGTCTGTGTTCAGGAAATAGAATGAAGCCCTTAAAATCCTCTCTACTTTAGGAATTTATCTGTAAAATGGAGATGACAGATTATTGCCAAAGTTTCTTATAAAAATTCATGTTTCTGAAGCCTTCAGATAATTCAGTGTAACAGGCAACAAATACTTATGAAGAATCTAATAATTTCATCTTCAATGCTTTAAAATAAATTCACCACAGACTAACACATTCAATGGAGAGAAAAATAAAGTATTGAAGTTCTAGCCATTTAGCTTCTGGATTATAGCTTATACTCTGCCCAGAGGAAGACTCATTAACCTAACCTTGTTTACTCTCTAAAACCGATATACTTGTATTCAAAGTCAAGTTATACTCTTTGTGTTTAAGATTTCACATTGAATTTTGGTTAAAAAGTTTATTTTTCTGCCATAATGTATCTTTTAACTTAAAAAGTAATGTTATGAAGTTCAATTTACTTTAAACTGCTTCAAATAATGTGTTCAAAGGGCTGTAAAACAACTGTTATTTTTCACTTTTGCTGAGTGGCAGAAAGCCATTTTTAGACTAAGATAAAGTCAGATGTTTACAATAGCTCAGGTGTTTTCAATAGCTTAATGAGAGTGGTACAAGCTGATGGAAGGAAAAAAAAAAAGCCTACACTATGAGGGGGTAAGGTGTCCCAAAATTTTTTTCCCTGATCTTTATGAAAATTCAGTTATTCATTACTTATATACTCCAAGAAGAGACAGGATAGTAGAGCTAGTCTGAACACACACAGATTGCTATGAGAAGTTCATCAAACAGTATGATGATAGATTTTTGAGGCAGAAAAAATAATGCCTTCATGGCTGGGATTTTTTGAACAAGCTCCACTCTTTAGAGAGAGTGCTTTGGCCTAGCTGGTTCCACTGGAAAAAGATTAGGGTGCTCAGTTGCTTTCAGTCCCTTTCCATTTCATTACAGTGTAGCTGGAGACAGACCACCTGCAGAGACGCTGGTTCAGTCTAGGCAGAAGTTACAAAGCAGAGTGACAGAATTGTGGCTGAATTATGCCTCTTCAGAGGCAGAGCCCTATCAAGAGTGCTGAGGAGGTCTAACAACTGAATGCAATGCACTGGCTGGAGGAAGTAGGACTGTGCAGCTCAGGTTGCTGCCAGAAGTGCCTGAGGGATTCGGCTGAAGGGTGGCCCCAACTACAGTGCTCAAAGAGAAAGAGGGACATGGATCTTTTCAGTTCGCACAGAGTATGTGTATACACATACATACACAGTATATGTACATACATATATGTATACATATACATATACATGTGTATACAGTGTATGTATATGGACAAGGCTAAAAGATATATTTTTTTTTTTAAAAAAAAGGAGTGTGAGTACCCTTATTTAGAGGAAGAAATGTTTGTTCAGAGCAGACGATGGAGGAGGCATGGATAGAACAGCAAACCAGGCCAAAGGGTGGTCCAGGCTACTACAGAACTGCAACTTACTCTTACTTTTTTCTTTTGAAGCCTGTTGCCATTGAGATATAACAACAAGGAGAGATTCTACCTGTTTTTGGGGACCCCATGGTGTTGTACTAATCCACATTCACTTTTCTACCACTGTAGAAAACGCTGCAAAAAATGACAGCAGATGAGTTAAATACATAAAGGCAGAGAGAACCCAATTCATACTCTACGAGAAAAACTGCAACCTTTCCACAAGGGTTTGCGAAATTAAATCTGTTAGACTATGCTATGTAATCCAACAGCCAGAAACACAGATTTGCAAGGTAGAATTCACGGGAGGGATTTTACATCTGCTGCCAAAGAATCCCTGCAAAAGATGGTTTCACAAAGACACACCAGAGTGTCGACTTGTAAGATTAAAAAGAAAAAAAAAAAGGAACTGTTCAGGTTTTTGAGAAGAGTGCTTGTGATTTGAGCCTGCACAATGAAACAAATTTACTAGTAAATCCTTCTGTGAGCAGGTTAGTCACAAACGGTGGCTAACAATTAGAAAAGATGGACATCACCATGCCAGCGTCTGAGCAACCAGCAGAAACAGTAAGTACTCAACAGAAGATATCTGGAAGGAGTTGGCTAATAACAAAACCAAATTCAATCAAAACACAGCTTTTGTGAGGATTCTCAGTGCAATGGTTCTGGAGTCATTAGAGGCTGGGACCTATGTTTGTTCTCTTAACATGTCTGGCCATATTGTGCTACCTGGTAGCTCAAGGTGCTGAAAGTGGGTCTTGCTGTTATATCCCAAATAAGCAAAGTGGCCTCACAAAATATTTCAGCCACAGTTAAAAGCTGTGAAAGTATCTGCTGGATGTCCTCAGATAACTTTCACTAGCTTGAGAGAAAGACCTTGTGGCTTGTCCTTAAGCATTGTCTCTGCTTGACAAAATATAACACAGACTTTGAAAACTGGAATACCGACTGTTTACTTGACCACAATTAAATAATGCAAGGTTATTCTGCTGAAGCAACTGACTAAAAAAGCAGCACTTGTGTGCAGGTGACAGGGCCCTTCAGTCTCGGCCTGTTCCTCAGGCAGGAATGGGGAACATGTGGGCATGGCAAGGGTCTTATCTTCTGGATCCAGGTCTGAATTAGGAGAGGCTGTTGGACGCACTGAGGGCTGCAGCTCAGCCCAGAGGTGAGGGGATCCTGGGAAGGGGGGAATGGACATTGCAGGACGGCTGCTAGAAGCAGCTTTTTAGTGGGCAAGTCAGAAACAGCGTATGACTCCTCCAGATCACTGAACCAGAAAAGATTGGACGTGCTCCAGCAAAGCCCTGCTCACACCTTGACATAGAAACAGCCTGATAAATGAGAACTGCTGCTTTTGTTTCACAGTCTCCAGGTAATGGGGGCTGTGCTCGTGTTAGCCAAGATCATTTCACAACTTCTTCTGCAAGCCCTTTCTTCACCTGTTTGTCTGCAGTATCTGCCTGCTACCGGCTGTGATAGCAAGATCTTCGTAACAGAGGCTGGTTTTGTTTGTGCTTGTCCTACTGCTTGACTGAGGTCCCTGGATGTTCACAAAAAGTAAAAAAACCAGCAGGACCCCTTTACTAATTCATTGTGTTGAATTTTTTACATTTTTCTTAAAATCCTGAGTAAATTAATTCTCCGTATTCCTACTTTTAAAAAGGCAAAAAAAAAAAGGGGGGGGGAAACTTATTCATATGTAATGAAGAAAAGGCTTATGAAGGTGAATGACAGTCTCCAAGTGCTGGCAGGCACAGTGAAGGCAGAAGTTTAGAAATTGCTATGTAAGTGTCCTGTGGCTTCATTAAGTTGATTTGGTGTGGATTACACTGTAAAAAATACTGGTTAAATGCATTTTCTGTTCTTTTAAGTATCTCACTGAATAACTGTCCTTCATTCAAGAAGAACCAAAGGGGGAAAAAAAAAAACAACAAAGTGTCTGAAATTTCAAGATATAAAGCTGAATGATAATTTTTGCATTGGTCAGTGGATTTAATAGCAGATAGCTTATCCAGAGTCTTCAAGTGAACGTTTTTAAGATGTTTTTTCATAAAGAATTACAGTAAGATCAGTTTAAGTCACTGAATTTCATATAGTCATACCAGAAATGTTCAGGAATTCATTTTCAGATGTCATCCTCCCAGTCTTTTCATAAAAGCTTGTGTACAAAAGCACCCATTTACCAATGTGAAGATGGACTTTGAAATAGAATACATGACCAGCAGAAGAGTTTCCTCTTCTTCCTTTAAAGGATGAAATTTTCCTTCTTCAGCCTGTATGGCCATTCTCTACTAAATACATGCTTATTGTGCTATGTATAATGTTAATTCAAGAAACAGCAAGGATTCTGAAACCAATCTTTTTAAGCTGGGCCTGTTTGTGCAGTTCTTTAAACTGGGATTACTTTTATCATACTCTGACAAGTAGTATTTACAGTAGTTTGTGTTTACTTATATTAATTGACAAGGTGCAAGACACTAGGGAAATTAGGTCTATGCTGTGCTATATTCATTTGCCGTTGTGCCTCTATCCTGTCAGGTTTTAATATCCTGTTTGGATGTTGTTATTTGTATCCTGTTCCAGCTGGTATTATCATGAGATGCCAATAAACCACTGATCAATTGATTCATAGTTGGTCTATCCACCCTATGCCACTGAAAAAAATTTTAACTTAAAAGTTAAACTCTTGCAAATGTTACTATCAGACAAAAAGAAAAGAGAACTTGAAACTAAAACTGTGTCAAAAGTTCTGCTGAGACTAGACTAAGAATTTTCAGGTTTACATATTCACTGTTATGTTTTGGCTGTGCAGAGATTTCAAAATCCTTCATGATGTACAAATGAGATGAAACAAGAACTAAATGGCTTTGTGACAAATGAAACTACATTTTCTTCCTGTAAAACCAATCCATGCCAAATGTGGCCGGCCTGCCTGCCTACCACCAGCACTGTTTAAATAATATTGTTCTATGTTCAGCATCCTCCACTGCCACACCGTAACTCGGTATTTCCATTTAATCTGATTTCACACCGTGTGACAGACTGTGAGAGGTTTCCATATATTCAAATGCACCTGAAAATATCTGCTTCCTGCAAGACTTCTCAGTGGCTTGCAGATAACATAAGGTACAAATATCAAAATTCTTAATGAACTGTGTGTACCACTGGCTCTTTATCACAAGGCAAACTCCTCTCCCTGTGGCTCCAACATTCAGCAATGTAAGCATTTTGCTTTCTGAAGCTGAGGTGTTTCCAAATATGCACGGTCTGCTCTTTTAAAGCAGGACATGACTCTCTTTTGGCTGATTCACTCCATTGTTGGACTGTGCACCCCTCAGGATCACACAGAGGTGACTTATTCACTTGTAAACAGGAGAGAAAAAACCCAAATGAATAGAGACAACCACAGGCTTCATTATTGTGATCAAAGGCCTCAAAGAAACCATGTAAAAGGAGCATGATTATTTTTACTGAACAAAACTCATAGCAGGATCTTTCCTGTACAGCCTGGGCAGTGCCTGCAGCTGGCCTTACCCACTATTGAACTGAGAAATCATTTGCACCTCCAGAAAAGATAACACACATTTTGCATCCTCCCTTTGGGGGAAGGGGCTGAGCTACGTGTAGTGCCCGCTGTTCATTATCTTCTGAGGGACTGCAGCGTGGGCATTTAAACTAAGTCTTTTGCAAGGACAGAGACATGATTTTAGGTATATTTCAGGAGCAAAATGTAAGTAAGTATAATGTGCTGGCTTTGCAGGCCTGAGCACTGGAACAGCACAGGACAACTTACAGCAGAGGCTGGTATGCTTTCTTACAAGCAGAATCAGTCTGAGGAGGTTTTAAAAACCAACATTGCTAAGAAAAGATTTTTGCAGACACAAAGCTAATGAGACTACTTGGTGTTATGTCAGATGTGTAATGTTTCAGTATATTGTTTTTTGGCAGCGGTGGTTTGGTTTTCCTGGGCTCCGAGCCTAGTTTCTGTTTAATTTTCTGTGAGGTTTCATAGCAGCCTAGGCATAGAGATGGCTTGCTTGCAAATAACCACGGATCTCAGTATACATATTGGTTAGAATTTAAACACACCCATCAGCCTGTTGTATGGACAAGCATTGCCTGCTTATGATACCTTCATCAGAAAAATCTCCTCTTCAAACTAATGGGAATTTTACCTATGGAAGAAGCGATAAAGTTACACATCAATAAGAAGCTGGATGGTATAAAAATTAGAAAGGTAAACTTCACATATTAAAAACACATTGACTCATCATTAGAACTTTGGGTCTAAAACCTGTCCCAGCTCTGAACAATTTTGTATACCTGCAGTGACCTCCAAGCTTTATTAGGTACAAAGCAAGGTACCAAAATGAATAGATATTTTTTTCCCAGGTTGCCAGCAGTCTTCTAATTTCACTCCGTTCCAAACACCTTGTTTGAGGCAAAAGCTCCTGAAGGGGAGCTCCCTGAGGCACCACAGTTGCCAGGCAGCTCAGGGATGTATTAACTCAGACCCAAATGGACTCTACTTGCTTTCATTCAGTGTTATTCCTAAACTAATGAGCCTCAGTGATATAATAATCTCTTGGCAGAAAAGTTGGAGTTCCTGTGGAGTCAGCCCTAGGACCAGCTCCCACTGCCCTCCCCACCTTCAGCCTTACCTTGTGTGACACAAGCCTGAATGGTCTCTGCATTTGCACACCGTTACAAATCTGAGAATTTGTATTTAGCTGCAGCTCCATATGTAGCTTAAGACAGCAAAACCGAACGCTCTGCACCCAGTTCTACAAGTCCTTGAAAACTAGGCCCATTATTTACATTAAAAGGTGCATATACACCTCAGTAGTACACTTACATACACACATATTCATCCTGTTGTAGAAGCCTATTGATTCACCAAAGGCTAGAATGTTTAATTAAAGTTGGGTGAGCAATGAAAAATATTTGTCAGTCTGTTTACCGTAGCTGTATAGGTCTTGTACAGCTTTCTGTGAAATATATATTTTCTTTCTGTGAAATATATATTTCGACATTTTCTTTCCAGAGAAAGTTAATGGAATAGCATAACTTTTAGTGTTCATAGCAAGCAATAAGTGTAATTTTTTTGCAAGCAATATTTGTATATGCATCAGTCACAGAGCAGAAACTACTTTGTGTCGCATTTTTGGCAAGTGCAAGAAAGTAATACAATTCCCAGTTATAAAACATGAAGTAAAGTTTTTTAATGGATACAAGGATATAATTATTACATGGATAAAGATTTTTTGATCTGCTTATGACTATTTGCAGAAGAGGGGAAAATGCTACATAACATATATTCAAGCTGTGATAACACAACTAATTCTAAATCACCTAGCGGGCTGTGAGTCTGGGTCTTTGCATTAAAAGTGTTTATCCATCACTTCTTTTCCTCTCTGCCCACCATGTCTACTCAGTTGTTTTATAACATCCCTCAGTGACTTTTTTGAATAGAACTTGTTTGAATTAGGCACCATCTCTTTTTGTGCTGAGTCTCTGTTATAAGGATTTTCTATTGTATCACTTAGATTTGGCCAGTAATGGCCACTAGTAGTCAAGCACATTGTCTACTTTGTTATACACAAGTACCTTCATTACGGGGTGTTTTGAGCATCTGTGTTGTCCTAAACTCTGATTTCCTTTTTCTGCTAATGAAAGTAACAGTAATTATATATGATAATAATGAAGTAATGTGGTGAAAATGAACAAGGAAAAATATCCATTCATTTTTTCTCGCCAAAGAGACTGATAGGACGATTAGTAGTGTATAAAGACACAGTTCTCTCTTCCACACTAGCTTTCATCACAGAAAGTCACCTTTAAGTTACACAGCAGAAAAGAAAATCCCTAAACTAAAACAATTGAGCATGTTTGAATGCTCAATGCTTGCTTTGAAATGTCTTCAGTTTAGATTTTGCGTATTTGTGTGGCAGTAGGAGATCATTATTCTGTAGCTGCTGTCTGATCCAGAGGTTCTGTCTTGATCTTACCNAGAGGAGGAAAAAAACCCCCAAAATTTAACTATTTAGTTCCTTGAATCAGGTCTTTAGACTATTATGTCTACAAGGCTATCTTGAAATTCAGTAATAGACACATGGGGTTGTTTGTTGCTTGAATATCAAAGTGGGATGTCATTGCAGATGATGTGTTCTCATCCAAAAATTATACATGACAGAGAAATTATTTGTTGAAGATTTTGGCATAGACTATGCCACCAAAAGACAAAATGGTTTCCATGGGCTCATCTCACCCCAAAATAATAGGCAGAGAGAAATTAGAGCTATGAGTGATACAAAAGACTGGTCACTAGCAACCAAAGGTCATTAAGCACATCATTCCCTTTATAATGTACAGTCATCCAGACAACTGAACTCATCAATACAATTAGTCCTAATTACCCCCATTGTTGACAGCCTTGGTAAAGAAGCCAGAGAATGAATTACTTGTTGAGCATACCATAGGTCACTGTAGACACTGTAGGCAAAAATCATACTTTGATGTATTTCCTTGCTGATGTGGTCCTGTACATGTTCTATTGAGTGGACTTCTATTTTTATTGTATTTCCACCAATCAATTCAAATTCAATTAAAAGTAAAAATAGAACTGCAAAAACTTAACATCCCGCTAGCTGGAAGGTTTGTTAGGTTTTTTTACCCTTCTTATTTCAAATTCTTAGATAAATTATATTGGTAAAAATCCCTGGGGGGAGGAAGAAGAAAGTGTAAGTTATTTTTGTCAAAATTTATGTACTGTCAAATTAAGCTTCACGGACTGTGCTTAACTTGACAGGAGGGTGAAAAAAAGTCTATGTTTTACTAATTTACCATTTACTAATTACCAAAATTTATCCATAAGCAGCTGCATTTTAAAAACCTAGAAATGTAAGGCATTATGGTGACGGGCATCAGAAAATATGTAAAAGAATTAGGTCCTTCATTAGGCACTTTCTGGATTTATGACTCACAAAGAGTGTAGGGATGGATTTTTTTCTGCTCTGTGGAGATTTTATTTGGTTTTGTCCCTTTTAACATGAAAGGAAATCTAGCATGGGAAATGTGTGCTATTGAATACAAAGAAAAGTTTAATTCTTGACTTAATATTGAATACCTTATCCCAGATTGCATACTCTTCACTTTTATGCTGTTTGGTATGAAAACATGTTTTGGTAAAAGAAATATCCTGATCTAGTTATTCATAGTCTAACAGTGATTTTGGAGCACCTTGGTGAGGTCTAAATTTTGTAACATATAAGACATCCCTTATACCATCTCAAATGAAAATCCATGTGATGCTGTCTCTAATTTTCTGATCATAATCTGAAGTAGAGCAAAACAGTTCTTTTTTCTTATTGTTCAGCTTGATTGTTGACTTTACACCTCTGACATGTCTAGTACCAATGATTACAGATGATGCTTCTTTTGGCACAATGCAGCACGTGAAAAGGAATTCTTCATTTAGTGGAGTAACTTAATTGTCAAACTATACACCATAGCCTTGCTGATACAAACAACACTTCTCAGATCCCCTAGCAACAGCAGAATCACAGAAGATCTTTTTCCTTCTCTATTTATGTCCTTTGCTTATAATGTAACAATATAAATCGGTTTCACTATGTGGAGTGTTTTCATATAAACGATTTTAGTGATGACTCAGATGGTGACACAGCATTTTTACATCAGAAAACACACATCCAAATGCATGTTGTACTGACAGAAAGCAACATTTCCAAATGTCCTGGTTTGAGGTAAAACAGGACCGATTTTGTTCAGTAACTCTACTTTCTAACTAGGCCTCTTCTAACTGCTGAAATTAACAGCATGTTATGCAGAAAAGTGCTCTCTCTCAGAGTGATAAGACCCATGTTTATAGCTGATGCCAAGGCACGGTATGCAGAGAGGCTCTCGCTTATACTTATTGCTATAACACCCAAGGCCAGACAACTTTGGGTTTTGCCCCTTTTGAGGGGCAGAAGCAGAAAAACGTAGTGGGGTCGCACCTGCGGGGAGGGGCAGACAGGACAGGTGACCCAAAACTGACCAAACAGTGTGTTCCATCCCATCTGCCTCATGCTCAGGATAAAAACTGAGGGATCAAAGGGTCAACTCTTTCTTCAATGGCCGGCGTCCAAGGAGGACTCCGTCTGTTGTCTGCCTTTGATCCCAATACATGTGTTCCTGAATCCAGATCCAGAATCCAGTTCCCGTCAGTTGCTGAGTCCAGTCTGGGACTTCCTCAGTGCCTGCTGGTGATGTGATTGTCATCCTGGGAGCTTGATGTGATTTTGTATACATTTCATTATTTTCTTTTTATTATTTTATTCTTTATATTTCATTAAAGTAGTTTAGTTCTTACTAAACTAGTCTCTCTTTTTCTCTCTCCCCTGCTAGGCAGGAGAAAGGGAACATCTGTCGCTTGGCTTGCTTGTGCCAATCCGGCCCAAACCATGACACCAAATTGACTGTATTTCATTCTGTCAGGTCTGATAGTGGTTCCAGCAGGTACACCCAAAGCTGAAAAAGCTGTGGAGAAAAATATCCGAGGAATGTTTCTAACAACAGTGTCTAGTTTTCAGAGAATAGAGATGGAGTCAGGGCTGGAGCACAGGTTCAAGGTCCGTCCTAAAAGGAAGACTGAAAACAGGGCTGGAGAAAAAGCTGCCTACAGTTTGATCCCAAGTCCACCCAGCAAATCCAGTCCATTAGCCAGGACAGCAAGGGAGGATCAGGATCACATTTTGAAGAAAACAAAATTAGCAAAAAAGTAATAAAATCATCTTACCTTAGTAATTGATTTGAAGTCAGGTTTTCTCAGAGGCTAATACTGAAGTCCAGAAGGTAGGACAATCAGCTCCTGGTGCAGTTCACCACAAGATGCCATTGAATGACATATGACATCTACAAGGTGGAACATCTTCTCAGGCAGAACTGATTTTTTAAACCAAGAAGTGCCACACTGCCATTAACTAAACTTTATTGTTGGCAGATTCATTTTCACCTTACATCCTCGTACACCAGGACTAAAGCATTTGGGAAGTCAATATTACTAACTTTGCTCTGCAGCATCTGTTCTGAGGCAATAAACCAGACTTCCACAGCTGTGAATACAGCACCTTCCTCCAGAGCTAAATTCATAGAACAAAAGTAAATTAAAATAAAATATGGACTCAGTGATTTCTGTGAGGAAATATAAAAACATTTCCCAGCAGTAAAGTAGCAGTGGACATGAACAAGGAAGAGAAGACTCTGGCTGGTTTGGGTGCTTAGAGATCTTACTTTTTGTGTTGATTTACACTGAAAAATTTCCTTCAACGGTGAAGCAAACATATTACTAGTGATGTCAGTGAATTTGTTCCTATTGCTGCACTGTTAATTCAGATCCATGTAATGTTTACAGCATGCCTCTGGTTTTACTGGGGGTAGTGAAAAACCTTTGCTTGTTGTGCTGTGCCACATGTGTAATGAGTAAAGATGACTGAAACAAAGGATGTACATCATCAACACATTAAATTTTATCCTTTTCTGGGCTATAGACTGGTTGTGCAAAGCTTTAAAAGCATTAGTGTAATGATTAAGCCTATTGATGATGTAATGGAAGAATTTACTATGTCTTTGTCAAAAGAAACCCTCCTAAGCTAAAGACGGAAAATCACTGTTTTATAAAGCAAAAAAATAAAACAAGAGCAAATTATATTGTCTCCTGCCATCCTTGTTTTCCTGAGTTACAAAGCTGACCGGATGGTCCCCAGAATTAGGAGATATGTCATTTGAGTACTGACTTCATTAGTTTTAAGTCTGAAAAAGGTAGGTTATTGAAGTGAGCTCACCACACAGGAATGTTAATGCAGTGCAAGAACCAGAGTACTGGCACAGAGAGTCAGAAAAGCAATGCATAACATCTTGATCATCTTAAGGTCTTTTATATGGTCCCCCGTGTTTTTAGTGCTTCCAATTGATTTCAGTGAGATTTATCATGGACTAAGGGTCTACAAAATACAGTTATCACTGTCACGGTCTAGATACTATAGATTAAAGCTTGACTGTGAGTGAACCTGTACAAATGCTTTTAGATGAGAAGTTGAGTGCAGTGACACTGCCTCCTTGGCTCACCTTTTTCACCTGGGGACCCTGTGCAAGGACATGCCACAGTAACAGTCTTGATTTCCTGAAGACTTTATCAATTAGAATTGATCATAAGATAAAAATCAATCTCTTTCAGTCAGCCAGTGAGGACAATCTATGGATTTGGGGAGTAGAAAAGTAGAACACTTGTCAACAAGGTGATTTTTAAAACATTTATGTGTGGAAAGCGCTATTTTCTTATGTAGAAAACTGGAAAGCTGATTCTGAAATGTATATACACATGCATTAGATCAAGTAAGGCCAGTCTTGATCCTGGTTTCATGTGCAATAATAAACACAGCCATTCCCATCTGGTTCTCTCTCTTCAGTCAAGAAAAGGTGAATGCTGACTACAGGCGTAAGAAATTCTATGCAGAGAAAGGATCCATCAGTTCACCTTTCAAATGGACCTCCAAGAAGATCAGGGCTACATAAAATTGTTTCCTAACAAAAAATTCACTAAAAAGGCAAAAAAGCAAGACCTAATCCAACTGAAAACCTAGTTATTGTTTAGTGTTAAATTCTCATGGAAGAAAGGTCAAGGTATCCGAAAGACAGCCTCATGCTCCTGGAACCCACTGGGACATATGATATTTAACAGCTTTGTGGGCATTTGGCACAGGAAGCACAAGGAGGAACATTTTCAGCAGCTGGATCTAAAGATCAGAAATCTCATCCTGCCCCAAAGGAGACCTGGAATAAGGCTGCCCAGAGGCTGCCCGGACGACCAGTTAGCTGTCCCTATAAAGTTATGCCAAGAAAGATTACCAGAGAATAAGGAAATGTCAGCCACCCGAAAAAAAGGAAGAAAAACAAACAACAAGTCAAACTGGAGATGAAGCACTGTTTTCTGCAATCCATGTGCACAGACACAGTAGATCTCCAGAAGGAAATAAATTAGAAATTCTAATAGAATTATTACTTGCGGTAGCACATGGCATGCCTGGTTTGTTACTTATTTATTCAGGGGTCTAGATGGGCATTTTTTTACGCAAAAGAAAAAGAAAATAATTTGGAATACTTATAAAACATTTAAATGAATAATTCACCTCGGTCCATCAGGTTTAGCAGTACCCACTTATCTGAAAAAGAATAGAAGTAAGGAAATGTCAAAACTTTGTGATTTCATGCAGCTTCTTCCATAATTCAGTCTACTTTTTCTTCAATGTCAAAACAAAAACATACTAGATTCTTGAATAAAAATTATGAAGTAAGCGATTTCCCAAGATTTTGTGGGGTTTTGGCATACAGATTATAATCTCCGATTTCAATAACAAGTTGCTACTTTAAGTGAAATCACAGTACCCATGTGAGCCCATTCAGCATAGGGCTGATTTATAATACCTCTCTATCCAGAAACCACTGAAGTATGTTGCTGGAAATGCAGCCAAGCTGAATATAATTCCACTGTTAAAAAACATGGTTAATGAGGGTCTTAGTGTCTTCATGTATTTCATGTGCTTAGCGTTACTGTGCTCTCCTTTGCCATGGTGTAAATTGCACTTTCCCTCAAGGCAGGAACTTCTGCACCCTCTCTATTTTTTCCCTAGCAATCTGAGTGTGTCTGCAGCAGTATCCTAGGCAACAGCAAGGATTTTTCCTCCCACTTTTCTAAATTGTCCACCTTAACATTAAGAATAAACCTCAGAGAAACTGTGTGCCCACTAGACAAGGGACTGCATTTTCATCTTTGATATGATAACGGTTCAAGCATGAGTGAAGGTGCAAGACAAAGGCAAGATTAATCCATGTTATATATTCTACCAAAGGGAGGGGGTTTTGCCTACAATCCCAGCCCATTGTAACTGTACTATAACCTTGAGCAGGTTAGAGAAATGTGCAAATATGTTCACACCTTAAGCATAAATGATCATGGTTTGAACTACTTTGATCCACTGATTTCCAAATGTTCTGTAAATATTAATCACAGCCTGATTCTCAGATAGGCAGTGAGCACACTTCTATCTGACAGTCCATGACCAATTTCAGAGGCATCTTTGCCCAAATGCAAAGAGCATATTCAAACCTATCTCCACTATCTGTCTACCAAAGTCAGAAACTGTGCTTCAAGAATGTGCAATGTGGTCATTCTCCATGAAAGTCAGAACAATAAATTGCTGCCAAATTCAGTAATATAATCTAAGACACCTCTAGATGCATATATTAGAAGTAAATAGAGTCTGCACCATGTAAGATCCAGACAACGCTTACGTATACTATTAATCAACTTAACCTTTTTGTTCCTCTGATCATTGGGTTTATTTAAACTTGTGTTTGGAAAGCCTTGTCCTAAACAGAGAGCCATGTTCCACTTTACTGTGTTTTGGAATTTAACTGGTTGCAGCAGGACTATACTGACAGCTAACAGGACGATACAATCCAGCACCTGTGCTTTGCAAATAGCTTGAAAGTGGCCATGCAGTTACAAGGATTTGGGGAAGCTTGCCAGTGATTTCTAAGCTTTTTATTACAAGAGGATGTCTTTTTAAAAATGGTGGAAAGGATACAAGTTTTCAGAAATTACTCCCAATGCATAAGGTAAAGTCATTTTTCTCTCTATATTTAGCAAGTAAGATGCAAGCCTTTCTTTCTCAATCAGCCTTTGCAAATCCTAATCAAACTGATAACAGATTTATAGATGTCATGTCATATATTCTTACAAGATTGCACACCAAGGAATAGGCAAATGTCTATATTATCAGTGGGATGATGCACTAGTGCTAAGCACATTAAGTTTGCACAACTGAGGCTAGAAATTTGGCAGGAAAATCAATATTATATTCTATAAATCACAGAAGGATGAAGAACCTACTGTAGACAAATAAAGCTCCTTTGACAAGATGTTATGTATTGAGCCCAACTCTCAACAACAAATCATATATATATTGAGCAAAATACTGAAATATATACACATATAGGACGTGAAATCTAACACCGGGTGTAAAAAAGCAAAGTCAGTAAAGAACTACAAGCTCAAGTTATGACCCATATTTTTAGATAAAATGAACTTTTAAAAACTGTTTACTTACATGTTTTGCAAATATTCAGAATCACTCATGTCAAGAACTGGTAAGTATTCTTATAATGCATGCCTTGCATCAGAACTCCTGGCTCTACCCAGCACATTTGTCATGCAGCAGAGTATTTCCTATTTCATATAGTTCATCTGTAAGAATAATCCTTCTGATTTACTTATCATACACTTCGAAGTTACAGAGACGATCCATCCCATGGAACTACTCAGATGTGGCACATTACACAAATATTTAAATCTGCCTGTGGTTGTATCTGCATGCCATTTTTAAACCTATACATATCATTACTCAAATCATGCAACAACAGAACCAGATTTTCAAAATAGCTGAGCTTTTAAACAAGGCCGGGGTTTTAACTAGATCTCAATTATTCGAATATTTATTATATTAATTATTATTATTTTGAGACAGATTATGAAAAACCTTACAGTACAGTAGGACCCTTGTAAAGCTCTAACCACTCACTTCGGAGCCTAGGTAGCTACTAAGATCCTCCTTGAAAACCTGGTGTAAAAGTGAAAACTGTCACTGCTGAAAATCCGTTCCATAAGAACAAGTATTCTTTAATGCAGCAGAGTAAAATGTATGATACACTGTGACCTAATACTAGCTTGTTTTGCAAAATATTATCAGGGAAAGAGCATCCTGCCAGTATCATATGATATTAAAATCACTTGATATGTGCCATAAAAAACCTGCATAGATCACCTATGAATCTGGATCAAACACTCTTTGAAGGCATACACAAACATTTTTTGGTGTATTCTGCAAAATTAGGTAAATGGTCTAAATCAGTAAGTATATTACAGTCTCTACAAGGTGATTTTGAATAAATGTTTATACATTATTTTTTTCCATTTCTTTCTTTGGTGGGCTTTCTTCATTTGAAAGAGCTTCCACCCCAGAATGTAATTTGAGTCAGATGCTGAAATTTCATATTCTGAAACTAGAAATTTCATATCTAGTTTCACTTTTGGATTATCATTTCATATTTAGCTTGTTTTGGGGAGTACTTTAGAGATTTTCTGAGCCAAGCACAAGTGTTTTCATTCATGCAGTATTTGAAAGCTCCCTCACCTGAAAGACAAAAAAAACCCAAACCACCAACTTTTTTCTTTCTAAAATTTCTCATCTTTAAACAACTAGTTTGCCCTCTCAGATGCTATTTTGGACTTTTCAGGATACACTATCACATACTGCAAATATTGTTTGAATTCTAACCTCAAATGAAACATAATCTTTCAAAGGCATAAAAGTCACCCTTGTTGATTATGTCCACACCTGTATTTTCTAAAGAAGAGCCAAAATATTTCTCTATCTCAAGAGCAAGTGAAATATGTATTACAAAAAATCTCCCTTATTAGTTATATACTCAAAAACCTCCACTTTGATTGACTATTACTCTTCTTATCATTCTATTTATTAAAAAAGTCAAAAATCTGATGCTGAGTTCAATGATGAACAACTATAGTCATGTGAAAGTACAGACGAGTCATAAGACTATTACTTATTAAGGAGAAATATTATGCAAGGAATGCACTCTGATAAAAGCCCTTAAGTAGAATGCGGTATGTATTGCTACAGTATACTAGCTAGAGTTTTAAATCATAATACCCTCTTTGTCTCATGACACACAAGAAAAAACATTTCTTTGATTATTAGACAGATGGGGATGCAACTCTCTTTTTTAATACACAAAGAGACGTTTCGCTTTTTAAAATATGCTTCTTGCCATACAGGATCAACAAGAGGGATACAAAGGCAGAAAGGAATAAAAATATTTTTAAAGTTCATTCATTCATGAAGCAAACTAGGATAACAGTTACCCTCTATTCCTCCTTTTTCTTTTAAATACATTCATTGCTGATGGAATGAACCAGACCAACAGAACAAAAAGTAGTAATCTGTAGTTACCCATGGCACAGGCAATTCAAACTTCACTCCATTGTTCAAACAACAAGCCTCAAACTTCTCCTTAAGGGACAGTCTCTGAGGTAAAAGAGTAAATGAAAGCTTCGGTTTCAATCGGTGGCCTTTCTGACATTGACAATAGCAATAGCATTTTGCTTCCATAAAGTCTGCATCGTACAGGCTGATAGAATGATGTTAACACAATTCAACTTTGTACTCTTCAGCCTGTTTGGCTGCATTATGACAGATGTCTCAAAGTACTCTTAAATATGGGTCTCACATCCCAGTGTGAGACTTATCTAAATCACTACTTACTGTACAATGACACTGGATACTGTTCTGGATACATTTGAGATCACTGGTTTCCTTATCAGTGGGTGAGACTTTCAGAATCTACTCTCATCATGAATTTGTAGTGTACCTAAAGCATAGGGCTATTGGCACCAGGATAATTTGTCTCAACAAGGAGTAAAATGCAGCAAGATTAATCCACTCTTCTATATAGACAATCAGAGCATGAAAGAGAGGACAGGAAGCCTGTCCTGTTCTCTTGTCCCTTCAGAAAGTCCAAGTTGAGGGAATTGCCTGGAAAATTTCAGACTACTCAAAGCTGCTTTTTCTTTGATGTAGCTGCTTTTGAAACTCCAAGATGCCTTATATTTTGATACTGTATGTAGGCTCTTAATTTCTATTTTCCTTCACTTCTCTTTTGCAGGAACACAGTACAAGTAGTTTCCTGTGTCTTAGTACAACCCAAGAAAGATACTAACAATAAGATACTACATAGTGCCTAGTTCAACTGCCGTTGAACGTCAGTGATGATCAGGTAGGTAGCATTCACCAACCCACTGTTTCTCTTGACCATTGTGTATGAAAACACTTTACATTGATTGAGTTTAATACCTAACAGTTCACCCAAAGATCTAGCATAAGGAAAACTCTGAAGCTGTCATAGCAGGATGCTCAAGATCCCTTTTTCTCTGGCTTGCTAAACACCCCCGCTACAGAAACTATTCTGAATATGCTTTTATTAGATATAGCCTGCTCAGATGACAGTTGGCTACTAAAGTGTACAGATCTCCTGCATAAGAAGACAAGATGTTAATGAAGAATGTTATATTCTTGTTTCCAGCCAGGCAGAACAGAGACTGTAATACTTAAGGATTTCCTAACCGTCACATTTTTCAGAGTTGGGTCTTTCCTCTGAGATCTGTAAATTTGTACAGAATTGGTCTATTGAAGGGTGGACCTTGATTGCCAGCTTTCCTCTTCTCCTTGTTCTTCTCTACTCTTTGTGATAGGGAAATTGAGTTAAGACAGCTGCAAAACAGAACTCTGTTGGTAACCTCCTTCCAGTTACCCACTGAGACTCACAATCAGATGTTTGTCCATCTGGCTACAATTCCAACTGAAACTGACTTACCTAGTTGTGAACTGCTGGACTACAGAATGACAGACTCACAGAATCACAGAATGTTAAGGGTTGGAAGCAACCTCTAGAGATCATCTCGTCCAACCCCCCTGCCCGAGCAGGTCCACCTACAGCAGGTTGCACAGGATGGCATCCAGGCAGGTTTGGAATGTCTCCAGAGTCGGAGACTCCACCACCTCTCTGGGCAGCCTCTTCCAGTGCTCTGCCACCCTCAAAGGAAAGAAGTCCCTCCTCATGTTCAGATGGAACTTCCTATATTCGATTCTATATCCATTGCCCCTTGTCCTATCACTGGGCACCACTGAAAAAAGGCTGGCCCCAGACTCCCAGCACCTTCCCTTTAAGTATTTGTAAACATTGATGAGATCCCCCCTCAGTCTTCTCTTCTCCAGACTAAAAGACCCAACGCCCTCAGCCTTTCCTCATAAGAAAGATGCTCCAGACCCCTAAACATCTTTGTGGCCTTTCGCTGAACCTTCTCCAGCAGTTCCCTGTCTTTCTTAAACTGGGGAGCGCAGAACTGGACACAGTACTCCAGATGTGGCCTCACTGGGGCAGAGTAGAGAGGGAGGATGACCTTCCTCGACCTGCTGGCCACAGTCTTCTTGATGCACCCCAGGATGCCATTGGCCTTCTTGGCCACAAGGGCACATTGCTGGCTCACACTAAGACTTGCTCTTTTTCTTGCATTTCATAACAAGCTAAGGCAGCCTCCAGTTTGTTCCCCGTGGGACTCCTTTACAAGTCTAAAGCATCTGTTCACTGAGGGGTGAAAAACATCAGATGGGCTATGGAAAAACTGCACTGCTCATGGAGCAGTATTTGGGTATTCACACAAACCTGAGTTTGGATGACTGATTTTTCTGCTGTACTATCAGAAGTGTACTTGAAAGACAAAATTATTTTGTCATGGGAGGATAATGGAAACAGGGTGAAAAAATAAAAATGGAAATTTTGCAGATTAGGGACTAAAAGTTCCATCCCTGAGACATTAGAATACCAAAACAGGAATATTAACAAGACAGTAGTTGCATCCAGTTGACGGTTACAGGAGCCAAGCAGCTCTGTGTGTGGTAAAAGCGATTTTTTTTCTGATTTTTTTCTTTCTCCAAATGAAAAATATTTAACATTCCTTGTTTAAAAGGGGTTGGGGAACCACTACAAGTTGAAAAGGTCTCAAGTTTCACAAGACAAAAAACACGTAATCTGAACCTCCTCACCCCACTGGATTCCCCATCTCTAAAGTAATTTGAACATAAATGGCCCCAGAAGTCCAGAAGTTTAGGAAAGGAAAAATCATCATTTCATTCTGAGTAGAAAGCCATATTGCATATATGAAATAAATTAGACTTAAAGTGCCAGGACCTCAAATTTGAAGGCAAGAGAAAAAACTGTTCACTTCAAGGGGAAAAGGAGGCTTTTTAGGCAGAAAAGTAGACTACTGCACACTTATCCACAGCTAGAGTAAACCAAGCACTAAAAATGGTGTAAAAAACAGACATAAAACTGAAAAAAAAATGCTGAAAATTATACGTACTGTGAATATCCTTAGTGCAAAAATTAACTAGAGTAGTATGAATTTCAGCCTTTTTTATTATTTGCATATTAAAGTGACCTAAGAAAAGATGTATTTTCTGAATAGTAGCTTAATTTTCTTTCTTTCCTTCTTTCTTTCTTTCCTTCTTATATTGCAAGGTAGGTCCAAAAGGAAGCATTTTAACTTCTTTAAGCAGCGAAAACAAAAAAATAAGGTTTTTAGGAAATATATGCTTTCACAGGACCTTTGAGTATAGGACTGTTTCTGGTGATACAATTGCCAATGGCAGGAAATAGGTCTACAGAAATTTCAATGTAAGCTTCTGATTTTGTAGTAAAAGTTGTGTAAATATAGGTGGTAGTCATATATAATTTCATAAAGGAGTGGTCCACAATGAACCTAAAAATTCAGGCTTTAGTTTGTTCTGCTTAGCACAAAGCCGCATTTGAACAGAATACTTTATGTGGATGTGTAAATACAATGCTGTAAGAAAGAACAAAATATTTATGCCTGGTTTAGTAAATTTGCTGGGAAAAATACTTCACTTAAAGGAACCAAATTAAAATTATTAGACCACATGCACTGATGATGAATGAAAATTCAACTGCAGTGATCTTGGTAGGATTGCAAGTGTCCAGCACAATCTGTTATATGGCCGTTTGCCATTTACGTTTTATAGGTCAACATGACATAAGGAATATGGAAGATAATTTTATTAAGTAGAATACATTCTCCTATGGAAGCATCTAGCTTTCCAGGTAAGCTATCAATCCTTGCAAGATAGATTGTGACTTTCAGAAGTGAAATAGGATAAGCAGCTGGAGATGAGCCAGCCACAAGGTATCTTAGTTTTCAGTTTAGAAAAATATTCACGGCTCACATAGTTGTAATGCAAAAACAACAGAAGGTCCTTTATTTTTTTCCAGCATCCAAAACAGGTGCTGGCTCCCTTCCTATATGCTTTCTACAGTCCAGTCTTTTTTCTCATGGTGAGGAAAGCCCAGAGTAATCAGAAATTTCAAAGTAGCAGAGGTTTTGTTTAACCCAGGCAGTCCCAAGTGATCTAATAATTCTCGGGGGGGGGGGAAAGAATGTAAAACTTAAAATAAGGTAGAAAGAAATGTTGAAAGAAAAGGAGTGTGAGAATTTAATTAAACAGATACAAATCAAAGACAGGAAAAACAAGAGTCTTAATGTTTTATCTGTTACTTTGTTCTGATTATACTTCATATTCGGTTGACATACCTGAGGGACAGGATGCCATCCAGAGGGTCCTGTACAAGCTCAAGAAGTGTTGAACCTCATGAGGTTCAACACTTCTTGAGCTTGTACGAGTTGCGGCAGCCCCTGGTTTCAAACAGGCTGGGGAATGAAGGAATTGAGAGTAGCCCTGAGGAGAAGGACTTGGGGATAATGGTGGATGAGAAGTTGGATGTGTGTGCTGACAGTGTGCGCTTACAGCCCAGAAGGCCAACCACATCCTGGGCTGCTTCAAAGGAAGCATGGCCAGAAGGTAGATGGAAGTGATTCTGCCCCTCTACTTCTCTCTCGTAACACTCCGCCTGGAGTACTGCATCCAGCTCTGGAGTCCCCAACATAAGAAGGACATGGACCTGTCGGAGCAGGTCCAGAGGAGGGCCACAAAAATGACCGGAGGACTGGAACACCTCCCCTATGAGGACAGGCTGAGGGAGTTGGGGGTTCAGCCTGGAGAAGAGGAGGGTCCGGGGAGACCTTACTTCAGCCTTTCACTACTTAGAGGGGTCTTATAAGAAAGCTGGGGACAGACTTTTTAGCAGGGCAGGCTGTGACAGAACAAAGGGTGATGGTTTTAAACTGAAAGAGGGTATATTCAGACTACATAGAAGAAAGACATTTTTTACAATGAGGGTGGTGAAATACTGGAACAGGTTGTCCTGAGAGGTGGCATATGCTCCAACTCTGGAAACATTCAAGGCCAGGCTGGACAGTGCTCTGAGCAACCTGAACTAGTTGAAGAAGTCCCTGCTTATTGCAGGGGGGTTGGACTAGATGACATTTAAAGGTCTCTTCCAGCCCAAACTATTTTATGATTCTATGATTCAGATCTCACTTTACATTCAAGCTTCACAATTCAGACTAAAGTAATATTTCATTTTGTTCCCTGAAATGTTATTACCTATGTTCTCATGTGCACTACACGGGAAGAGACTAGAGTATAAATGAAACAAGGGAAAAGTCAGACCTGCTGCCTTTTCTCGTCGTTCTAAATGAGTTACCCAATGCTCAGCATTTCTTTCTTGAAATATATTGCATCTAGATGTACTGTAATTCTTTTTTTCCAAATATGTGATCATAAATCTATACTTCTGTTTGCTTGAATTTCATCTATGTTCCCGTTTCTAGTCAGATGGGAAAAAACCGCACACCTAAAAAGTGAAACAAAGGGTTTAAATAAGGCAGTTAGGAAGATACTTAGAGCCTGGCAGCAGAAAACTTTAAGCTCATGGTTTTAGGTGGAATTTTGACACTGTAAATTGTGTAAACCCTTCAGGAGATGTCACTTTTATAAATGTTTGATAGCAGTAACTATAATTTAATGACATCACTCTGTCTACACATTTTTTTTTTTTGTTATCTAAAGGAAAATATCTCCTATGTCTAAGAGTAATACTTTCTCTAAAGCTGCAAAAAGCTGCTGAGTTCTACAGCCAAAAACCACATCCTGTATGTTTCAGATGTGACAGATGACTGTTAATAAACTGCAAAGCACTGAAATACAGATTAAACTGTAGCAAAATTATAGTGTTAACAATAACAATTAGAGCCATAATTGGAGAAAACAGGTAAAGATACTTGGAAGTCTCAATAAGTGAGCAGTGGGAAAAATCTACAAAATATTTCTAATCTTGTACTAGATGCTGCATGTATCCGTTGCTGGTGTTGGAAGAACACAGTGAAACATTAATTTTATAAAGCTAACACAAGTACTGATCTTTCAGTGTAACTAGAACTTTAAGAAGTCTATAATTTGGAAGAACCTGATGCCCAAGCCCCAACAGCACCCTGAATTTATGGCGCAGGAGAAATAAATCATTAGGCTGTTTTGTATCGCATTATCTGTGATACTGAGTAGGTTCCGCTTATGGTAGATCCCTCTTATGAATTTTGAAAGACCAAAGTCTCAAAGACCAAGAATTTCCCCAGAGTACAATTCCGTGGTATTCAGGGAGAAAACAAGCTAAAACAAAAGAATCTTCTTACATATATTAAGGCATAGATATTGAATATGCCTCTTAAGGTACATCTGCAGAAACGTACAGAGACATGCGTGCTTGCCAGCCTGCATGACACCTGGATGAGAGTGAATACAGCTTCATGGCTTTTGGTGTAGTGTTAAACTACTTCTCAGTAAGGCCTGACATGCTTTTCAAACTAGAGTTGGCAGGAGCAGGGCGTGCAGAGTGTTCATTTCCATCTGTGCCTGCCAGCATAGGCACTCTCTTCATAGGAACTTCTTTCTCCTTTCTTTTAAAATCAGTAAAATGAAAACATCCTTGGGTACCTACTGGATTTCACCACACAGTCAGAGGCCTCAGCATCCCAAAAGCAACGAGTGCATGGGCGTAAAACAGGCAGATAGCCATAGGAACCAAGTTTTAAGAGGTTTTTCCTTTCTATCCAAAGCAACATTGTTCACTCACCAGTTTTTGGCAACCAATCTCTAGCTTTGGCAAGGAGGCATTACACTGACAGCTTCAGCTTACACGAACCTCATGTACCTGCCAAAAGGTTTTAGGCAAAGACCTACATTTGTGTTGCTTTAAATATAATATGTAATTCTAGGATTTTACATATATTTTCTTAGTTTACATGAATCTGAAAAAGGGGAGAAGAAGAGAAAATTATATCAAACCAAATAAAAACAGGAGAAGTGTGAGACTCCAGTATTTTCTGAGGTCAGACTGAGACCCCAGAAAACTTTTAC
Source organism: Chionis minor (assembly GCA_013398295.1). Classification (NCBI taxonomy): domain Eukaryota; kingdom Metazoa; phylum Chordata; class Aves; order Charadriiformes; family Chionidae; genus Chionis; species Chionis minor. The sequence continues at coordinate 105,090 of VZSF01010382.1, read as the reverse complement.
TTGTCTTTTTTCTCACACATAGCTTTGTAAGACATCCCTAAAAATCTTCCCCATACAAACTTCTCCAACCCAGATTAGAAAACTGGATATAATTTCCAGAAAGTTTTCATATCTGCTTCAGTTATTCTCCAGTATAAGACACCACAAGAAGTGTTTTCTCTTCCTCCAAGGGAGAAGAAGCAAGAGAAGAGAAACGGAGTTTACAGGACCATGACTACTCCCCAGGAAAAAAAAGGCAGTTTGAAATGCTGTGAGACTTCAGGTAGTAAGAGGGCAAAGCCAAAAAAAAAAAAAACCCAGTAAGCTTATTTCACATTCACTCATTAGCTATGAGGTATTCTGTTGTGGAGAGAAAGACTGACTGTACCTTTCCAAATATGGGCTGAATGGAGTGACAGTTGCTATATGCACCGTGTAAGATAGGAAGCTGTGAATGAGCTTCTTCTTCCTGTCCTGATCAAAAGGTGGAGAACTGGCTAACGATGACCAGGACACCAGCCTGAATGTGCTCATGCCAACAACGGTGCATGTTCCTGAGCAAGCAAAGACAGAAGTCTGGAGTCAAGTCTTCACTGCACAGCAAGCATGCTGCCAAAATACAAGCTACCTGCAAAGCCTAAAGCAACACTGGTCCAGCCATACTGTTCTAAGGACCCGAGCATCTGCCTTTGTAAAGCCCTCTGCTACACTCTGGAAAGGTGCCTGCATGGAAATGATGAAAGTATCTGAGCTGATTAGTTTGAATTACAGCTTAGGTATAGTGGTTTACAACAATTATTTATAGAGTTTCCCTCCAGTCAATGCATCCCTAGTGCTCTGCCCCTTGAATGTTACCTGTAGTATTTATGTTTTGGGAGTGGTGTTTCTAGAGCATGTTTGAGTAAGAGGGAGAGGAAGAGAATAGGATCTTTTTTCCTCAGAATAAATCTCGTCCCAGATTTACAGTAGAAAAAAGATCTTTCTTGCTGAAAACTATACCTTGCTGCTATTGTTTTTCCTTATAGCGTCAGTTTCATGATATTATTTTATGTTTCAGGCAATTTTCCCCTTGTCACAGACTGTGACAGAATGAAAAAATGATCACCATTCCATTGTTAGTCTCTAAAATGAGAGATTTCTAAAGTTCACAATTCACAGATTTCAAAGTTCATAATAATCAAGGCTAATTCCTATTGCTGCAGAAATAGAATGAACTTTTCACATTTTAAAAAAAGTCTCCAGTTCTATGAGGAACTGTCCAAAAGCTGCAAGTTCCTTAAAAACTGTAGAGCTGAATGCCTAAAACTCTAACACAGAAGCAGAAGTAAAATCAGCTGATGCTTATCTGTCCCACAAGCAGCTCTCGTCACATGCTTATTTCCACTTTTGTAAATGAAGAGCAATGCAAATTAGTTCTTTTAAGCCATGATTATCACTTTATCTATTACAAGGTAAAATTTCCTTTCCTCTATACTGTAGCTCTCTTGTATTAGCTTACTCAGCTAGGATCCAGACTTGATTTTTATTTTTATTTTTTTAACTGGGAAGAGAAATTATCTCAAGTGATTTTTTTTGGAGGGGGTGGTATAGGTCAGTTTCTGGAACATGCAAATGTCAGACACAGGCACATTTCTTGTCAGTGCTTCTGCTTTGGTAGCATAGATTTCTTCACAATTCACATCTCTGTCTATTGTTCATGCTAAGTAAAGATTTGCACCAGACTCTACATCTAGATGATTAACGTTCCTTACTAAAAACCCATAGCAGATGGAGATCTTTAATGGAGTTCATTTCATATGCTGTTAATTGCCTAAATAGTCATGGCCTCATTTAAGCTCCACATCAAAACTCTTAAGGTGTCTCTCGCCACTGGAAGACAGAGGGCAATTCACACCATCTTTAAATAGGTAGACTGAGTTTTATTTCAGAATTGCTTTTTTTCCTTGACAAGGGAGGGATCACAGTCAACCAGCTGAGGCTGAAATATACGCATAATTTTTAAAGGGTATGTTAAGTAGTTCCCACTGAAAGCACAGCTTTCAGTCTGTTACCTTAGGAGATTCTTCTGAATAACCCAGTCACTCTTGCTTGTGAGCTCACGGGATCCTTGCACAGGATTATGTAAATATAATTTGCCTATTGTTTTACTGAACTACTTTGGTCTATGGCTAGGCAAACAACTCAGGAAGAGAGAACTGTGCCTGCTTGAACACAACAAATGCAAATAACACGCTTCAAGCTGAAGTTGAACACTTACCTGTTTAACTCCTTCCAGATGAAACCACAGAGATCATGGGGAGGAAAGCGCTTTAAAATGAAGTGCAACACAAAGAACCACAGGAATCCTCTAAAGCTACTTAAAATTCTTTCAAAAGGAAAAAATGTGTTTGAAGAAAATACCTCCTAAAATATTTCTAAAGCTCTTCAAATATTTGTTATTATACTCCATACAGTCTTACCTAATTTCAAGAAACCCCTGATAGAAGTCTACAACTATGAACAAGGGTATCTTAGATTAATCCAAGTAGGGAATACTGCCTTTTCATTAGAGTACATTCAGCACAAGCTGCCTGGAAAAAAGAAATATTTCATTTTGGCCCTGTTGAAGTAACAGCTGCAAGTTATATGAGGCAGCCACACAGAGGGGGAAATACAAGAGTAATTGCTAGAGAAGTGTATATGTCCGTGTTCAAGAATGTCTAAAACAGTGCTGCTTCTTTGATTTTATTGAAAACTCTGTTGTTCTAGTCTGGCAAGTAATAGTGAAGAAACCATACTGCTTAGCTCCAAGATTATTGTTTGCTTTTGAGTTTTTCTCTGCTTTTCACTTTTCTACAAAACTAAAAAGTACGTTTCACATACAAATATAAATGTAGATTGTCAACATAAGGGAGCTGAAGGTTTCTGGTAGGAGAACATACATTAGGCATTCATCCTCTTTTAAATATCCTGGGGCACTGCAACACTTAACACCAACACAACTAGCATGACATTAAGTTAACATTTTAAACTGAGATCATTTTGATTTGACTTGCTGAAGCCACTGCTAATGTTTCAAAATTCTTCAAATCAACAACACTAATGAAGACAGTAGTCTTAATTTTGAATGTGACAAAAATAACTCTGCTTGGTGGGGAGCAGAAGCAAGGATGACAGGACACAACAAGATTACATATACAACTATTCTGTTTTTAACAACAGGCGTATCTATAGATGTATGAGTTTGGGTGTAATAGCTAAAAAATTTCCAAAGAAAATTTTTGTTTGGACATAACAAAATGTGATTTGTTCTTTTATTCACAAAGTAGATAAATTACTGTTCGCTGCTAAAAGAGGATAATATGTTATCCTTTGGAAGCCTGTACAGAAATCGTACAGTTTCATATCGTGTATAAATTCCAGTGAAGATGCCATGGTCCACTGGACTACCATTTTACATCTCAGGTGCTTTTCTGCACTAGTATCATTGCATTGATTACCTGGTTCATGAAAGAAGGGATCTTTCAGGAGAAACAAAAACTACGTTCATAAACCTTCATAATATTACATGTTACTAGAAGCTATATTCTCATTTTGGTTATGATGGTATAAAGCCAGAATGATTCCCCTGACTTTAGTACGTTGCACTAGACTTACTGTGGTGTTTCTGAGCACAGAATTTCATAATAAAAGCTTTAAACACAGCCTAAAAAGTTTGTAGACAGAAAAAAACTTGAGAAGACACTTGGCTGGTCACAGATTAAAATTAAATAATACCTTAAACGAGAGACATTACATTGCTACTCTGATTATGGCAAGAATCTGTTGGAATTCTGAAAGAATCTCAGGAATGTGGTCTCTCTTGCAAGGGAACTTTTTTCATTTTTCCTTTAGCAATCTGACAAACTGTGTCTCTCAGCTACTGCCAGCATCATTACATATCCTCCTGAAACTACATGATCTCATTGTAAAGACCTTAGATTTGGCACAAAAAGCATACAGACTTCATGGTTCTGATCTCTGTTCTGTCACTGCATTTTATTCAATGACTCCTCCACATATACAAACCATCCTTTCATCCAGAAGCATAAACCAGGACTGGATTAGTTGTTGCTCATTTAATCAGTGTAAATCCTGTTTTGGTCATCTAAGTTTTGCCATTCAACAATAAGTGAACAGATGCTTTAAAAGGCAGATGTGGAACAATGAGAATCACTTCATCTGAGTTATAAATTATACTTTAATTGTTCATTTAAACTAGTTATAAACTAAATTATCATTTAATAATCTTGACCCAAATGAAAAAAAGTAGATTCATCAAGGTCACAGGGCAAATATTAATAAGAACAGAAATAGGCAAGTGCCCTGATGATTTGGTTCTCTTTTCTCCCAGCAATGATGTTTATTTTAACTGTTAGAAGGCACAGCAAACAAGACACAAAACTCCAAGTACCTGGGAAAGAAAAATAGTCTGGGCTCTATCTGTTTGATACCTCTTGCATGATCCACTAATGACCGTTTCTGTGTAAAGATCAAGCAAGAGAAAAGTCTAAAAATCACTGCCTTGTAGAATCTATGCTTTAACCAGCTATTTCTCCTCCAGAATAGAACTTGTTCAGAACGTGTCAAAGAATTGAACATCCTTGTTAAGAGCTCCTTCTTTCTTTTGAAGCAATGTCCAAAACAGAACCTATCTCACTTTTATATTGTCCTAATAGGGTCCCTGCAAACTTGTAACATATTCACAGGTACAACAGCAAGCAGACCAAGCTGTGAGAGTGTTCTGGACCTACCATGAATTCCCAGCTTATTTGCTTATATGTAGCGAAGCAGCTGATTATAAGGTCTTAGACAATATAATTATTGTCTAAGGACAATCATTAAGGAGAATCGAGACCCAGAACTTGATTGCGCCCATAAAAATCTGCCATTCTAGTCCAATAAAGTTGGCAGAAAAATAAAAGATAATGACATCTGTTATGCAATAGATGATTTATAAACCACAAAATCCATCACAGAACCAGAAGTTTTAACAGAAGCATTAAAAGTGTCACTGGCATACTTCCTCTGTGTCAGCAAAAACATTAAACAACATGTCTTAGTCTGATTACTTTTGAGTACTCCTATTCCTTGTAGTCTTCAGAGTTTGTTGTCTTTTAAAGAAGCAAATCAGTCATAGATTTTTTAATGAAACTATATTGTCTAATCTTTATAGAAAAGAGCAGATGGTTTAGAAGATATCTGTGGCAAAGATAATTATTTAGATTAATGGTTCCCCTCATTTCTGGTTGTGAAGTTTTGAGATTATGAATGGATTGAAAACACATTTTTTTACCCACAATTTATAGCACCTTTTGACATTCCATCTCTTGATTGTGTAAGTAGAAATAAATATGGAATGATATCTGCTGTTTACAACACATTGTAAGAGAAAAAGAGGAACAGGCTTGATTTCCATTCATACTAGTGCCTGTCTACCATTTTCAGGGCAAAACCAAGTGAACAGATCCAGCCACATCTTTCTCCCAGGAGTCTGTCAGCCTTTCTCTCAGGATTGGGCTACTGACATTATAAATTATTCTGATGATCCTCTTTGATCATCTGGTCATGTAACGGGCGAGTACCTTAGAGGCTTTACTCAGATAAGGAACTGGCTGTGGGAGGGACCTGCTGAAGGTCAGGAATGTCTCACATACACTAATTACACAGCAGGGGAAAAGCAATGACGAAACTCCTTTGAATAGTCTTTGAGGTTTCTATGTATCTATATCACCTTGGGAATAGCAGGAGATCTTCTTGCCTGAAATGTACCACAGTGCACGACTCCAGAGGATTGAAAAGGAACTTATTTGTTCAAATAAAGTCAGTGGTCATATTGTTGTTGTTCTCTCCAGGCTATTCTCTGATGCTTTCATGGCACAAAACCACAAAGAATAAACTCTGAGTCTTCTCAAATGGAACAACCTACTACAGTGTCTTTCAGGGAAGTCTCTGAACAGGCATACATGTCACAAATAAACATCATGTTATGTGCTTCACTTTGCTTTAGCTGTCAAAAAGAAAATTCCTCAAAACTAAGACTTTAGTTTGGTTTTGGAATAAATACATGCGAAAAAAATCTTTTATTTTTCCAATATATACAGTTTAACCAAGAGGTACAACAGAAAAAAAAATGTGGTAGTTAGGTTGAAAATCATACCAATGTACTCAGAACTCTTAAAACTGAATTAAATTATGTAAACTGGTATTTGTAAATCCCTCACACTTACAAAAAAAACCCCAAATTGTCTTCTTTTTAGTTCAAAAAGCCTCTGCATTGAAATCTGTCAAATATGCTTTTGTGTTAATTTAATCTAACATTTAGTGTTTGTTTACATACTTCCCATCATGAAGGAAAGAATCCTGTACACTAGTGTAGTCCCATATTGGTTTTTTACTTCTTTTCTTAACATTTCCATGTTCTTAAAGATTACTTCAGCGAAGGGTGATAAGTTCAATGGTCAAATATATCTGCACAACTTTGCAGAGGCTGTCTCATCTTCCCCTCACAAAAGGATGACCTCCACATCTACCATTCCTTTCTATGGACGTTCAGCTGAAACCATGTTAATTAGAGATTTGACAACCAGTCTTCTATGATATATGTTCTGTAAACTGTGTAACTGTTCTAATGAAAACCACGTAAAACTGTAATTTTAGTTCAAAAAGTGAGTCAACACCTATCGATTCTCTGAGACAAGAAATAAGGTTTTGTATTTCTGCATATTGGATCACCATCTCACTTCTGCTTAAATGAATGACAGTATTGCCATCAAAAAGACCGGCTGTTGGCTATTTCTGCGTAACAGAGCTTTTCTACAGAAACGATGATACTGATTATCTAGACTGACATTCCTAATGAATCCAAATAAGATGAAATTAGGAGTGAAGTTATTCAGGGAAATTCCCATTAACAACTGATTTTTTTTTCCAACTTAAGAACCTCGGAATTTAGCCTCATGGAGGTCATACTTGGAAAGGATTATATGAAGAGGTATGAAATTTTAATCATGTAGTACATCTTAAGGCAGATCTAGTCTAAAACATAAGTAATTCCACTAAAATAATGACATTATACCTACATTAAATTGTGTTAAAATAGGACAACAGTCAGATCCTTAACCTGGTGATAGAATATCTTTCTCTCCACTGGAGATTAATGGCATTCCTCTTACATTCGTGTTGCTTCTGGAGTAATGTTATCTCTGGTGAAAATGTGGGAGTGATTGTTATACAACAGGTGTTAATGTCATAAATCATAAGCTACTGATGTCTAAGAACTAAAGATACAATTTTCAACAAAAGCAGAGATCAAATGTATGAAATGGCTTAAAGTCATATTTAATGGGAAAAAAAACCAGCTTGCTATATCACTTTTTCTGCATCATGCAAGCTTTGGTTAAGGGACACCTATCACAGCTTTTCAAAGAAGTTGTCCTTGTGAACATCTCTTCTCAAGGAAATTGAATGTATCTTCCACATTTCTTGGCAAACAAACCACCCAGAGGCAACGCTAAGAGACTAGACATTACTAAGTTCCTTCACAACAAGAAGCCAGGGATCTTCAAGACAGCAATATCTGACTCCCCTACAGAAAGGACAATGGCAATATTCAAGTAAGTCCGAGAGGGGGGGATTGTAGTGATTTATGCAAGCCAGCATTCATTTGAAGAAATGAAGGAAGGAAAAGTGACTGAGCCGTAGGGGTCTGATAAACTCAGAAGACCTAAACAGCAAAATAAAGGAAGGGAAGGGAAGGGAAGGGAAGGGAAGGGAAGGGAAGATACAGATTAACGTAACTGCACAGTCGGTGTTAAATTTTGCACATAAGAGGTGATAAGAGAAGAGAAATCTATGTGCAGTATTGTAGATCTTGATGACACATATTTAAGTTTTATTTCCATTGCCTATGGAGGAAGTTCTATAATCATTTCAACTTCACTATTGACTTGAGACTTGTAGTTCAGACATTTAATCTCTTATGACACATTGCCGTCACGTGCTTTGATAAGTGACATTACAAACAGTAGAAGAACGTGTGAGATTCATCATGCAGCCTGTAGACATTTTAAATAAAAAAATAAAATAAAATCTTATTTTGGCACATGCAAAGTGATGTAAAAGAAGAACTCAGACTCCTTAACCAGGCTCTTTTAATCCCTGTCCTATGTCCATTTCACTAGTATAAGCATATATTTGGCTTATTTGTGGACATTATATTATTGTCCCCATGAAAACACAAAGTACATGAACCATAAAAAAGCTCTGACTAAAACAGGAAGAAGCTACATTTGTTTTCACTTTCTTGGATTATTTCCTCTAAATACCCGAGTATTATAGTGGTACATCTGGGAGAAGGAAAGGGAGTTTTTATTGTTATTTTGCACCTAGAAATAGCAACAAAAGAGCCTTGATAATACCACACAGAATTAGAAAAAATATCCTCTTTCAGAATCTGGATTCTAACCAGACTTGTTTCCACATTTACATCAAGATTGTATCTTGGCTGCAGTGACCATGAGATGCTGGAATGCAAGATCTTTAGGGTGGAGAGGAGGGCTCACAGTAAGCTTGCTGCCCTGGACTTCAGAAGAGCAGACTTTGACCTCTTCAGGGATCTGATTGGTGGATTACCATGGGATAAAGCCCTGGAGGGAAGAAGGGCCCAAGAAAGCTGGCTAATATTCAAGGATCACCTCTGCCAAGCTCAGGAGCATTGTATCACAACAAAGATGAAGTCAGGCAAAAAAGCCAGGAGGCCTGCATCCTGGGCTGCTTCAAAAGAAGCATGGCCAGAAGGTAGATGGAAGTGATTCTGCCCCTCTACTCTGCTCTGGTGAGACCCCACCTGGAGTACTGCATCCAGCTCTGGAGTCCCCAGCATAAGAAGGACATGGACCTGTCGGAGCAGGTCCAGAGGAGGGCCACAAAAATGACCGGAGGACTGGAACACCTCCCCTATGAGGACAGGCTGAGGGAGTTGGGGGTTCAGCCTGGAGAAGAGGAGGGTCCGGGGAGACCTTACTTCAGCCTTTCACTACTTAGAGGGGTCTTATAAGAAAGCTGGGGACAGATTTTTCAGTAGGGCCTATTGCAACAGGACAAGGGGTGATGGTTTTAAACTGAAAGAGGGTAAATTCAGACTAGATAAAAGGAAGAAATTTTTTAACAATAAGGGTGGTGAGGTGGTTGCCCAGGGAAGTTGTGGATGTCTCATCTCTAGTGTTCAGGACCAGGCTAGATGGGGCTTTGAGCAACGTGGTCTAGTGGGAGTTGTCCCTGCCCATGACTGGGAGGGGAACTAAATGATCTTTAAGGTCCCTTCTAACCTAAATCATTCTATGATTCCGTGATTCTAAGGCATTTGTATTTTCTAGGAAAGAATGTCAAATAAATTTTGGCTATTACAATGGAAGTTTAAGGATCACATCCTCAACAAATACACACAAATTATATGCAGCTCAGCTGACTTCAAGTGCACCATACCAATATCTGCATTGCAAAGATGCCAACTCCAGCCAGTTCAAGCTATGAGAATCTACAATGCCCCACTCATTCCCTGCGGGGCCATCTCTTCGTTGCTCCTGAACACACACTACCTCCCATCCATGCTGGAAAAGCAGAATGTATTTTATTTGACTGGAGTCAATTCTTAGACTCACTGAAAAAAAATTTCATGAGGCCAAGACTTTGACCTATGACCACCGCTTAGTTTTCTGCCTAGGTAAACTGCCATAATGAGCACTGCGCCTGCTGGCTGTCACTGTATTAGATCCAAGAATTAACCAGAACCATCTGATGAAATGGCAAAGCCTATTTTGCTTTTCTTTGCACTGCACCTTAGACTGCTCATTTGCCTTGTTTCCTGTTTTTATTCCATCATTCACTTTACAAATGGAACCTTCCAGGTGACAAATAAAGACTGCCCTGTGAATAGTATCTGTCATATTTTCCAGACTGCACAAGAGATAAAACTACATGCATGATTTGCCCATAAAATATACAAGGTATGCAACTGAATAAGAGGTAAGACTGAATGGACATCGACAGCCAAAGACTGTCTGAAACCTATGGATGATTCTTCAGCTTTTGCAGAAATTGGGCACCACTCTGACCTGACTTGGGCGTCACCGGGAAGTTCTTGGAAACTGCTCAAGAAACAGGCACTTCTGCTACTTTCTGAGTAGGTACAAACATCTCCTACCACCTCACCCTTACTATATTTAGCCAGCTCCGCTGCACCCTGGTTTAAATTCTCAAGCGTGGCCTAAACCCCAATCCTGTTTGAGATCATTCTAGCTGAGCAATTGAGATTTCCAAGGCCACACAGTCTGTCCTTGAAAAAATACATGAATAAAAGCTGATTTGATGACTGGTGCCTTCATGACAATTTGTATAATGTTAGTCCTGATGTGTTACTGAGCAGTTCTTGTATTTAAGAGAATTTCCTTTTGACAGCAAGCTTTCAAATTTAGTGAAGAGCTGATTACAACACTCTATCTTTCCTAATATTGGAAAAGAATTCTAAATAAAAGATAATAATTAAAAGGATGTTTCATTGCACAGATTTAACAATGAAGCGGATACAAACCTGTAATGCTAACAGTGTAGGCGTTAATGAAATTCAGTCACAGGAAAAGATGAAAGAGCACATAAAAGGAGACTATTCTTCTATCTATTCCCTTATAGGAAACATAAGGGAATGAGCGGCTTACTCTATTGAGTGAAAGAAGGTTGTTAGAAGGCAAACAGCTTCCTGGAATTTCACCAGAGACAAGGAATCAGAAAAGGGGCTGCTAGGGAGCTTTCTGTAGCAAGAGTGAGCATAAAAGAAGAAGAAGAAAATGTGAAGAAAAAGATAAGCTTCAACCAAATATTTCACTCTCAACTTTCTCACCAAAAGATTTGTGCCACCAGCAATATGCATGTTGTAGAAAATATGCCTTCATTTAAAAAAAAAAAAAGCTTTCATTCCTTAATGCTTTTCACATGAGAGCTTTCAGAATTATTCTCAAAGAGGATTTGCACCCATACAAGTGGAACTTCTCTTTCTTCTTCAGTCAGCCAACAGTCGTAACACATAAAGTAGCAATTGGTAATTATATTTCTAACATCTTTAATCATTTTAGTAGGCCAGGAAGGGTCCAAATAAGCATTTTTCAAATGTCTTTTTAGTGATAGATTACAAGTAGAATTCCTTGCCTTCTTATGAGTTTCTTTTCATTGTATATTTCAGTGCTGTACTAAATCTCCTGGTACCTGCTTTTATGTTAGCTGAACGATTCGTTTAATCACTGCAGCTGAATTTTCTTTCAAGACATCCTTCTCTGACATTGCTCCAAGATAAAATGTGTCATAGAGGCTGACACATACTATAGCAAATCTCTCAAAAATTATTCAAACATCAGCTGCCCAGAACTTCTCAAGCACTTAAAATGCATTCAGCAATTCCTCCAACTGCCTACGGCAATTCACTCCTTCCTTACCTTTCCCTATAAGCAATATGGTCCACTTCCAGATGTAGTACCCTATTACCCAAGCATTTCTCAGTGGCCAGAGATATATTGCAATTTTTTGTTTAGAACAGTGACCAGAACATTAACATACCAGACTTCATTCTATCACCTGCTCCATGAAATGAGACAAGGATATACATTCGCAAGGATTCATTGCTGGAAAGACTTACACACACGTTTACCTTCACATACTGTAAGCCATCCAATTGACTTTTCTAGTGCTCTCAGCATCAAATCAAGCACATGTTTAAAATCTTGCAGGGTCAGGGTTTAAAAGATGAGTTTAGGCAGATTCAGAATATCGTGACCTCCAGCTGTAATGAGGGTGGCAAAACAGATGTGTGTCCACTCTTCAGCTCCCCCACCTCTTGATTCAGTGTCACAAAACATGCATGTCTGTAAACTGTAAGTGAACGAAAAGAAGAAAAATGGTAAGAAGTATCCTAGCTTCATTGAATGCAATATTTAAGTTTGACATAGGAGTTGCTTCGCTCAGAAAAATACAAATTTTTATGACTGTGTGGAACTGTCAATCACATATTTTATATATGTATATCTATATTAAGATATTGTTACCTTTCTGTGTTCAGAAAGGTAACATAGATGAATAATTGAATGCAATTAAAAATGTCTGCATATTTCTAACTTCTAAGAAATCCCTATTTCCCCGTGTCATTTCAAAATGGTTGTGAATCTATTGTTGCTGTCTTTCAACTAGGTCATTTTAATTTCATTTTTAACATCTCTCCCATTGTGGGAATTCAGCACCTCTAGAAAAAGTAGAATAGAGTAGCGTCTGAAGCTTTTTGCTTTAATCTTTGATTTTGAGTGTTTTGGTACATGTGCACACACATACACATACATACACAAATGAAGCTCTTTGGCTGGTTGCTTATTTGTGTATCACAGCATACAAAAGCCCTCACTTAACTGACACATAAATCCAATATCTGACAGTTAAGTGCTATGATAAATCACATTGTCATTTCAGAGCTATTCACACTGTGATCAAAAACACAGAAGAAATTAATTCTGTAGGAGATCTGTTATTTCCATGTTTCAGAGAGACCATGACTACCGGAAGAAGGAAAAGAGTTAAATAAAAAAATTAAATCAAGATCTGAAACTGAGGGTTAGCAGAATAAGAAGAGCATGAACCAAATTCTTAGACTGAATTTATGGCAATATAAGCTCCTTGTAACAGAGTTGCCCCTGTGCCCTTTACTGGGGCCCCCAGAGAAGGAATGCACACAGGTCACTATTTTGCTTTGCAAATAAAGGTATGTGCTAGCTATCAAATAAGAAATAGATCTAGAAAGTCCTTAAAAAGTAGCTGCAATACAGGAAAATAGATCTAGACCATTCAGCTTTCTCCAGCCTATTTTTGCAGATGCCTCCTAATTAAAAAAAAAAAAAAAAAAAAAAAAAAAAAAGAAAACAGAACATGAGCTTCAAAAGCTTTGATGGGAATTCCTTATCTATCAGGGCTTGGGTCCCAGATTAGACAAATCTCTGGGCCAGATGCCCAGATGCTACAAATCCATGGAATTACCCTGATTTAAACCAGTTGATGAGATGGCCAACTCTTGAATGCGCAGCTTAATTCCTTTCACCCAGGGATTATTTTTCTTTCTTTCTTAAGACAGCCTTTTTGAAAAACAAGCTGTGTGTAAATATTAGGGTTAAATATGATTTAAAAGCACAAAGTAGTGTTATAAACACCCCCGCCAGATGCAAAATCTCAACTCTGCTCTGCAGTTCACAAGTTTATACTTAGGATAATGTTGTTAGGTTGCTCTCATATATGGAGATATTTACATTTCCACAAGTCAGAGATGGAAAATATTATTGGGTCATATAGTCCTGTCAGCCAAAATTCTTTCTAGATCTCCATCAGCCTATCTTTCAACATCTGAATCAACAGGTTTCCATTTATGTCTTTTGCTTTAGAGTGTCATCTTAGTTTTGTGAATGGCATACTGTATTTCTACTTCAGTCATCAGAATGGCTTTAGGAGTTCATTTTGAAGTTGAAGCTTGACACTTTGACTCTGTCTAGGAAACTACAGCAGAGCAATCAAAGACAACCTACAAAGTAGTTCCATCCAAATGGAGGTAGTAACCCTCATACTGGTAACACTATTAATTTTGAATGTCTGTCAAGACACTAAAGAAAAGAAAGGGATTGCCTCACCCTGGAACTTCCTATCTAGAGGTGCATGGACAGGTAACAGAAACCAATGTGTGACCAAAAACTTTAGGTTTAGACTAAAAGCAAAAAAAGACAGAGCCAACTCACTTTGGGTCTAAAAGCAAGTTGAGATTTTCTAGAGAGAAGATGGGAAACATTATAAAGAGTTTCTTTAGGTGGGCTGTTGTACTTGTTCTGCAGTTTGCATAATGACATTATAAGGTCCTGCTGCTGCAACAAACCCATCAGGAGGGGGTTTTTCATCTCAAGGAGTAGCTGCCAAAGCCAAGCCACACATATGAAAACCACTTAGTCACATCTTCAAATCAAAAGGAATCAACATATCTGAGTTTCAGCAACTGACAGTGCAGCACAACACAGAGGCAGCTTCAACACCTGAAAGTCTGGTCCACAGTAAATATATGTACGCTATGGGACATGGGAACTCTTCAAGCTCTAGACCTGCGTACGTCACAGCTTCACACCATTAAGAGAGAAAGGCTTCCCCTATTCCTTGCAGGAACATTGCTCTGCCAGTTGGACTGAAAGAAGAGCCTATGAATTTTCTCCATGTTGCGAATCTACGTTGGACCCCAGGACACATTACAGAGTTCCCAAATATTGCAAGCAGACACAGAATCTGTTCACTCTTTCAAAAGTTTGCCAGTGTAACATTTTAGAGCTATTTTAAAGCTCTCATTTCCCTAAAACAACTAACCTCTAGAACTGAAACAGTGGGCAGCAATTTCATGGCAACTGAAAGGAAAACTTAAGCTTTCCCCATGTACACCAGTGTGATGAGAAATACCAGTCTTAGAGCGCACTGAGGCACAGCTTGGTGGCTTATCCTAAGCGGTAGCAAGAGCCGGGTGTAAGATCAGATATGTGATTCCACAAAGAGAGTTTCCAGGGGATTATGTCTTGCCACAACTTTTTGTGTGTGACAATACAGTTGACAAAGTGAAAATACAGACTCAGAAATGCATCCACATACATGTATCTCTTAAAAACATAACCTGAAGTGCTGCAAGTGGCAGCATTGATTTTAATGTCTCACCTAGAAAACAGAGAAGACTCTAGCACAATTACAATGAAGGAGATGCTAAACATCTGTTAATACTCCCTCAGCCTCTCATAAATTCAGATGAAGCAGTACTACACAGATTCTATCTATTGCTCTACTCCCCCAAGAAATTAAAGGTGAAGATAAAATTCACACTGATACCTGGGAAAAAAACCCAAACCACCACAATTAAACAACAGTGGAGACTTATAAGCTTGAAATTAATGTGCTCAAAATATGCTTGAGCAAAATCTGCAGGAATGTAAATTCAAGGGCATTTTTAATTGGTGTCAGGGAGCTATTTCTTCCAAATGATGTTCAGAAATGCACTTTCATGTAGCAGAAACCACAGAGATCTTTTTCGGTGCATTAGAGAGAAACAAAGTAATAAGGTGCCTGCTTGACCACTGTTTCATTACCAAATTCAGATTTACAGGTCCCTTACGTCATTCGATTAAGACTGGGGGAGAGATATCTGAAAATCTCTTTGGTTTGCTGATAATCCATTTGGAAAAACTGAAAGTACAAACTGGCAATTCAGAATGTTTTTCAGAACTGTAACTATCAATGAGACTTTATAAAGCTGATTTCCCCCCACAAAAATCATCAACGATTTTATATGATCTCCAGAATGCTTGAAGTTATGTCCCCGAACATAAGACTCAAAAACTGTATTTGTAATGGTTATGGATATTTTTATTAGATGTAGCTGTGAAGATGTGTTCATTCCAATAAAGCACTCCTAACAGCATCTGAAAGCAACAAACTGAAACAGGAGAGTCAACTGAGCTTTCATGAGGTCAACGTCAACATTTAGTGCATTACAGCCAATTGACCTGAAAACTGAGGAATATAGAACTGCCATTTGTGGAACAAATGACTGAAGATATTTTGAAGGATATTTTGAAAATTTCTTTTTACATTGTGTTTATATCCTTTTACATCTGATGTTTCATATTAAAAAAGAAAAAGGCCGTAAGGATAAAGGATATGTGAATTTCTATTATCATATGAAAAGCTTCAGTGTTACCTAATCCTTAGCCTGTTTGTAAAATTAAATCTTGCTGGAGATTATAAAGTTTTTGTTATGACCTTAATTTTTTTCTCTTTTTGTCTTTTGGTGTTTCTAGTTTTGGAAAGAAAAAGTAAATGCTGAGATTCTCATGAAATACCCAACTGTGAATTTATAGCACAGTTTTGCAGACTAAAAGGATCAAATTAAGATCAGATGTGGAAAGCAGCAACTCCAGGGAAGTGAATGGTGATGCAGCCTCCTACACCTGGTTTGAATTTTGTTGCACCCTGCTAATTCAGATACAGTACTAAAAGTATTTCTCCTGAAGCTCCCAAAAAAGGCTAAATTTTGCCTAAGAGATGCTGCATTTTTTTAAACTTTTTATTATTACAAAGCTAGCAGGAAGCAGGACCTGAGGTAGCCATACTAAAATTCATTTTATGACAAAAACAAAGGGAGAGGGCTGAGCCACTATTAACTGTGACTTTAAATAACTAAGATATTCAAATTAACATTTATATCTATTATTATTAGTTTCAATAGGGCATGTAAGATCTAGTCCCGAACCACCTCTGATAGGTGCAAAACAAGCTGAATGAAAATTGAAAAAAATAGTTTCAGCTTCCAGAGCTGATTGGGCTCCTACTGAGAAAAATCTTGAAAAGTTCTTCTAAATTTTTTTGAAAAGAAAACAGATAAAAAAAAAAAAGTAACCTCTGTGACTTAGATCAATAACCTACTAACCTATTCCATGTCTGTCTTCTGCTTTCATGACTTTGTAATGATTTGTATGATTTTTCCAAATTGTACCTTATTATACCTGCTGTTAGCAGCAATTTCCTGTAGTTATATGTTTTATTTGCCAAGCTTTTTTAGTACTACAAAATGTTGTGCCTGTGAAAACAGACTTGAACAAAGCTCAATAAAAATGAATGCTGATGAATTAGAATACCTGCTGATCAGCAGAAAACATGTTTATTTGCTATGTGGTTGTTGATCCTGACTCTCCACAGTGAAATCTGATTAGTTTTAACCATTTCAAATCAAAGGTAGCTACTTAGCTTGGGAGAAAAGATTTCCCCTGGGATAGGAAAAGAGAAACAACGTTGCATTTTGCCAGGATATACTCTTCAAAGGTGGAATGGAAGGTAACATGACACAGTGGCATTTGTTCCAAATTAGTAAATGACAAAGCAAATTCCATTATCTTTTTAATAAAACAAGCTGCCCACTTCACAGTAGAGATTGTTGCAGTATAAGTGCTTTGTGTGCTTTTATTCTGGTTCACACACGCGAACTTAAGCAGGCAACCAGAAACCCAGATGCACCTACAGCTGGATCACACCATCGTACGGGTATTGCAAACTGGTGATGAAATCTGTTTAGTTGACTGTTTAGCTTAATTTAGTTGTAATTACTGTCTACCAAGGTCTGCCTTGTGAACAGGAATTATTTTTTTAAAATTTAAAATTTTTAAAATTTAAAATTTCAATCCGAGCTTCAAAGTTATCGTGGAGTCAGGTAGAAGATAAACATAGGTCAGTTTAAGAGAACAGTTAGGAAGTAACATGTCATCTATTACTAGAAGCAGGTATGGTATCTCTTGAAAGCTCAGGGTTGGTTTTTTTTTCTGGGTGCTAGGCGTCAGTATGCTGACATGTCTGGTTTATAGCGATGAAAGTGCTTCTTCATCTCAGTTCAGGCTGTTATGGAACCCTGCCAAAGTTTAGTGCACACTGACAGATTCAATCTATCTCAGAACTAACCTCATTTTAGCCTTATTGCTGTCTGCACCACTAGATTGATGAAATGAAAAAGAGGAAGTCTTCTATAGACTTGCAAACGGAGGAAGATGTCATTTATCACCTCTAGTGCTGATTTTTCCACCCAATTCTTACATAACTGTGTAAAAAACTTGCAAGTACCCTATATAGATCTTTTTAAAAATTACAGCTGCAGCCAAAAGTTTCTGCCATTTACCTAAATTTAGATTGGACAAAATCATTTAAAAAAACCACATAATTATTTTCCCAGCATTTCTTTGAAAGAGTAAATACTGCAAATTTACCATGGAATACTTGGGAGAGAAATTTAACTTGAGAGTCCTTCCTTGCCTCTGTGACTGAAAGGTCACAAACTGCTGATGGCACATCCTTGTAGCAAACTGCATGCTTTACTAACTTGTCCACAACATGATGTTTTACGATGAAGTTCGCAAGACAAAAAGGTTTCTGCTACAACCACTCTTCTGATGTTCCTCCCTACCTTTCTTGCACTACAGGATATATTCTCCTTTTTGGTTGTTACATCAAGAGGCAAAAAAGGACATCTCATACACCTGAATTGTGTAGCCACAATGTACATCTGATCTTGCTTTAAGATTTTCAAATATTTGGGGGGAAAAAAAGGAAAAGTTGGGAAAAAAGCAGAAAAGTCAACCACCAGTCCACTCCTCTCCCACAACATATACAGGCAAGTCTTAAATAGCACCAGAGAAACAGTTTCTATTTATATAAAAAATGTCCATCCACTGAAGAAATAATGAAACATAAGGCTTGACTCTTACTTTTTGGCAGATATCTATTCAGCCTAATATTACTGTAACTCACCTCAGCATTGGGTGTGCTTAGGTTACAAATGCACAGTTACTAATCTTGTAAGTACTAAGAGAAAAAAAAGCCAGAAGTGCCCATGTCATTCAAATTTGGAGGATGTGATTTTTATGAGCAAGAGCCAATTTACAGTAGATTTTAGACATCACATGAACAGGTCGTGAAGAAGCAATAATGATATTTTCAAATCTACTTGATTTTGTCTTTAAACTTCATGCTTTTTTTTTAATAGCTGAACCATCAAATGGAAGAAAGGTTAAATTACAAATGCTGAATTTAGTTATCATTGTGTATCCCTCTGTATCTTGAGTAAAGTGTTCTGTACAGCAAAGAAATTGAATAAAAAAACCAAAAGCAACATCGTTCACGCTTTAATAAATTAATCTAAATTGTATTGCTTTATTTTTTCTGCTCTTAGGCGAAATGTGTCAGAATGGATGTCCACAGTTAGGGACAAGTAAGTAAAAGACAATCCTCAATGACAAAAATAATATTCTTACGCTGGTCTAATATGTTCATTGTACAGCTCTGAAGAGACAGAGTAAGTAGATGCAGGGAAGAGAAGCTAATACCCACTTTGCTGAAGAACATAAGACTGGACATATCCTTTGTGAACAAGGATACTGCCTTGTTCACAAAGGAATCACAAATTAATTTCATAGTAAAGGTGCTTGTAAAACGTCATTAAGTACAGATGCACAGCAAGTTGTCTGATCCGTGGGAGCCAGATTAATTTCTAGTTTATTTAGTTTAGAGAATCTTTAACACAATGAGATGAAAAGAACTAAATTACTGCAGCACCAAATTCGAGCAGTTTGCTTCAGAAGACAAAATTTAGTGAGGGCTACATAATGACATCTTTAGTTTCATTGAAATCGGTGAGACTGATCAAGACACATTTGATAAGTGTAAGGATACTCTAATATGATCCTTAAATGTTTCTTTTCTTTTTTGTTCTTACATTACAATGGTGAACGTATGTCTGTTAAGTTTACTTAAATCCAACAATCACATAATCACAGGGAAAAGCTAGTAAATTAACCTATTCAAGCAATTTGCAAGACAAAGTATTATTTTCATAAAACTTATTACACCAACATTTTATCAGAACTATTATTGCTCCACTCTTGCAATGACTCAGCTATAAAGTGTAAATAAAAAAATCTGCTCCAAACTTTCTGGACAATGAAATAATTTCAAATCATCAGTTACTGAAAACACCAGAACACTTTCCAGACTGACATTTTTGCATAGGTCTGAAATGTTTTAGGCAATTATTTTTTACTGAACTACTTTCCCTGTAACTGTGAGCTTCAGGTAGACCTACCACAACCAACAGCATGGAAGGTGTAAAACAAGAAATTGAGTATTATGGCAGAAGACAAACCTCTTCAAAAAGAAAAATATGAGAAGGTGGTAGGGAACTGGGAAAGCTAACTAAATAGAAACATACTGGTCTGTGTTCAGATGTTTGGATGCTGAACTTGTCAGGCGGTGCAACTGACAGAACAGCCAGGATTTTGGGAAGGGGTATCAATATTATGCGTTGCTTGTTAACTGAAGGTGCTGGAAGAGCTGATAGGCACAGCTCTACTAGTCACATACTATGGCTGAACTGTTGGTCCTGTGGAGGCTTTGTTTTCTGCACTGAGATCAACAGATAAAAAGAGTCCTAGTTATATACATATATATCAGAATGCAACAAGAGGAGAAGGAAGGAGTGAGGACAGGCCATTCTCCTTCTTGACTGAGCTCTACTACAGAAGAAGTAAGATGACAAGCAGAGATCACTTGATTGCCTGTTTGGCAACCACCCCAGTCTCCCTGTCTTATAAAGTCATGCATAAATTGGACTACAAGTAAAAAGAGTAATGAAGCCACCCTTCATTGTCATTCATTAACACATTTTGGATCAGCACTGAAACTCTAATCATTACGAGGCTTCATACACCTATTATATCATTTTGCAAGAGTAGGATTACATATTATAGTGCTGAGGATTGACAATAATTTTTTACAATGTATTCTATGTTTAATTTCCCAGTCAGATTCATGGCAGAGTAATGGTTGAGCACTTGAGCCGACAAAACAATGGAACATGTTTGGAAGTTCTGTTTTGACTCTTTCTTTCTGTGTTTTTAGCTTAAATTGTGGGTTCTGTGAGTTTTGGTCAAAGTTATGCACTTTAGAACCCCATATGACCTGGAATTTTTTGCCAGAACTGTATGCACCATGAACTAAAACATTATATATTCTTAACACTCTGAAGTGGGATAAATCATGCAGTCGAGATCTGTGCATCTATCTGTTACAAAGAGTTCCTTTGCTCTGCCAAAGCAAAGCACGTACGATATTCATAGAGCCTTGTAGAAAGGGACAGACATCAGGATCTTCAGCCCAGCAGACATCTAAGTTGATCTTGTAGGAGATCAAGACTATCAACCACAACAAAAAAAAAAAATAATCAGGGTCTCCAAAAAGTAACAGATTTTTTTGTTATTATTATTTCAGTGAGAATTAGTCCCTTACCTAAGAGCTGTGTGTTTAAATATCTATAAGGATGTAGGCCTGACTGAGCCCGGCAAGAAAGAGGAAGTGAAGCAGATCAGAATTAGAAGGGGTTTTCCCCAAACAGAATTGAGTTCCAGAAAAATTAATATCATTACAAAACTCACCCCAGCCCAAGCTAAAAATCCCTGAGACTTGCAAAAAAATGGTAGGAACTGGAGCTGCTAAGAAGCAGGGTGCAAGCACACAGACAGATAAAGTCAAGTCCTAGGGAACTAAAGCAAACAATATTCTCTCACCAGCCCAGGTTTCAGGTAGCAAATCTACAGCCTAGAAAATCTTTTTCTGTGCCTTCTGCACAATTTCCTGATTTCCTTGAATACTCAGATTTAAGAGAAGTTCTTGCAGCCTCAGATTCACAGTTCCAGGTGCAGGTCACTCATGTAATATAACATTTCCGCCAAAAGAAGGGGTTAAGACAAAGTAATTTATCAATTTAGAGGGAAATGCATATCTTTTTGCACAGGATGCTGGGCAAAATCCATAGGAAAAAGCCAGAATTTAGAAACTGACTGCCTTGCCTTTCACAGGAGTGTCCTTACCTGACTTCTTTTTTATTTTTCTTGCATTCAGTGCATTAATGTGTTGTGCCTACAGAAAACCTGTTCTGAATTTCATAACTGTAGATCTCTCATAAAACACATTGCTTGTTCCTTACCCTTGCTGGGAGTGACTGTGCATGGAAAAACGCAATACATGCACACGGCAGGTGAAGAGAGCAATTGCCAGAGTGTCAGTCCCAGAGTCACACAATTATTCTTTCAGATATGTCTCATTTGTTGCATATATAGTTTTTGCCAACCAAAACATTACTTACTGTTCTTTTTAAAGTAGCTTTTGTGTTCACTTTAGTGGTGGATCCAACTCATTGGCGGATCGACCATGAGTTTTAGGAAGTTTATAATTAATGACTACTAAAGACAATTTGGGGTTTGGTTTGCACTAGTTTTGCCTTTGCTGTTGGAATTTCAATAGAAATGTTTGGCTAAATATTTCCTGCGATCTTGGACTTTCTAAACTTTGTTCTTTTTTTCCACTCTCACAGGCTCTTTTTCTGATGTCATTGGAAAGAAGGAATGTTCTCTGAAGGTTGTGATATGATTTAGTTATCTGTTTCAGGGGAAAGAAAAGCTGTTTTGGCTAGCCCTATACTGCCGATAAGTAGAGAGAATGGTAAGCGATTCAACAGCTTTTTCAAACAACTGGTTGCAGCTAAACAACTCTGGTGGCATTCATGTATCCTCTATTCCCTCTACATCAGTCCATCTTATTTAAGCAGTTCAGAGTTTCTGTTCTTATGCACCCTGCCTGCCCCATTTCCTTAACAGTCCTAGTCTTATTCTGAGCCAGAGTTGATCAAACAGAGGATTTCATGGTGCTCTTCTATCCACTCGCCACAGCTTAGTCATATATGGCTTCGTTCCTAAGGAGCATGTGAAAGCATTGTCCTTCACAAGCCTTTTGCAGAATTCAATGTTTCTCAAGAAAGATTTATTTACTAAACTGCTGACTCTTGTAAATAAAGAAACCTGTATCAAAAGATAATGTCTTTTACACTTAGCTTTTGCAATTCTGCTGTAGCAATGCAATTTTTTCCCCTCTTTACAGCTTCATTTATAAATTCTCTCATACTGCTCCCTCATTCTTAACTGCCCCTTGACACTCTTTTGTATTAAAGACTACACAGGACAGGCAAGGGAATATTTCTGTTCTCATGGGTTCCTCTGAGTTTCTTTCCTTCATCTTTCACTCTTCATCTCTGCTTTGATTTACTTCCACTTATATTTCTCTGCCCTTCATCTTCATCATCAGACACACTGTTTCCAATATGCTGAACTCCCCAACCTACCCTGAAAGGTGAGACCAGGCAACAGAGGCTTCACCATCCATTCAAATTCTACCTAGAGCTTTCATTTTCTTGCTTCGGGGTGTCATCATCGTATAGAAAATGGAGAGGTGGAAGCTATCCCATCTCCAAAGTGGATTCTTTCTATACTCTCTGAGGCCATTTACTAATTGATAGTGCCAAGAAGAACCAGACTGGAAGTTCTTCTGGAAAGTTATCCATGGTAAGACATAACATGGTTCCCACAAATCACATATAAATGACTATTTCTGATATATGACTGTTTCTGCAGATAGTACAAGACAGATTTTCTTTAAGACTGCATAAGTCATCATTGGTTCTAGGGCGAGGCTAGAGAGGAGAGCAGGAGAAAGTATGCAGACAATTCCCAGATCTGAAAGGTACGCATAGCCATCTGCATAGGTGTTATGCGCTTCCTGACCTATGCCCAGTCTTTTGGGACCCAGGTCATGTGGCCTACTGGCAGAAAAACAGCATCAGGAACACCTACCTGAAAAAGTTAGTGCTTGGGCCAGAAGCAACAACAGCACAGAGGGGCCAGTGCCCAGTGACATAACCCCTCTTCTGCCACACCACTTAGACTGTATGTATGGCCCCAGGCAGTGCTAATGTATGTGCAAGGAAGGAGAGAGAGCAGAAAACCTGCACACAGAGCACCCCTGCACACCCCTTCCAGTTAGCACAGGACAGTGTCCTATCAGTGTCCTCGGGGATCTGAAGCAGAGTGAAGACATGTTCCCAACATGCTTCTCTTCTCTGAGATACATCAAGGAAGACCCGTGGATGATTTGGGGAGAAAAGGAACATAGCCTGTCCCATTTTGAGATGAAAAAAAAATATGTGAGTAACAGAGGAATTGTCTCTGAAAAACCTGAAACATTTCTATGGAGCAGAGAAAAAAGGCTGGAATGGACCTGAGGCAAGGACTGGATGATGGTTCAACTTAAATCTCCGCCAACTTTCCGGCCCAGTATCCAAGATTCGCTAGTCAATTGACATCACTCTCAAAGCATTACCTGTACAATATGTAGCTGTAGCCATATAAGTGGTTCCAAACACAACAGAAACATAGAAATTGGCATAGAAGATCAGAGAGTGCACTTAGTCCAGGAACTTGCCGGTGATTGGATCCTTCAGAGGACAGAAAAGGGACCCTGCAAAAGTTTGTATATGATATGGTGATGTGCAAAAATCAAAGTGTCTCATATCGCATATCTGTCTCCTATGCTGAGGAGCTTCTGATCTTTTCTAGATAGTTAGGGAGAGAATCATAGGTTCAAATGTCTTTCCAGAATGTTATCACTGCAAATCTGGATATTCTGCTCTCCTATGTATATAGTCGGTTTCCCTGTATCACTAAAGATCAGATACTATGTTTATTGTAGCCTTTCAGTGTGGTTCCATAATTATTCTGCACATAGTGTTGTGTTTGCTTGGAGTTTAATATCATCTATAAATTTAATATATCTTCTCCTTATCCTATCCTCTGGGAAGCTGTTAAAATAAAGATGTAAGATTTATTACTGTCTCCTGCATTTTTGGCTGTTGAAAGCAACAGTTCTACAATATCATAATGGTTTTGACCAGTATAAACCAACACCTACAAACACTTTTCTCTTAGGAGTATGACTTTCAGTGATGGCATTTTCTGCAAGGATAGCATCCAAGATTTTGTAGATTATTTGCAGAACTTCAAAATAATAAAACTACATGACACACTCTGAACTGCTTATTTGATACAGTAAGAGACAGAAATGTTAGCCAAAGAAAAGAAAACAGGTCAGAAAACTTTGTCTGGCTAATATGTTAAGAATTATGTTGAAAAATAATATGACCCTGGATAATACAAAGATTAATAGAAAAGCAGAGTGTTCTCAATGCAGTTTTCCCTTTCTCTTCCCCTTGGGAAGGTTGCAACCAAGGTTACTACCTCTTGTTCAGTTTGTAATTTGCAAAAAAATCACCTCCTGCCTAGACATCTGAAGACCCTAAGTCCACTGTTGATATGCCAATGTCTTTTAAGCATAGCTGTCTTCCCCTGACCCCGAGTTGTACACATGCTCCAGATTTACAGGGATACTTTAGCAAAGTAAATTAATAAGTGGATTTTGTCTTACATCAGGAAAAGTGCCTCTCAATATTTTCCTGCATACCATTTGACTACTCTAAGCTATGGTCTGGGTTAAGTCAGAGTACTGTGAAGCATCCAGAATCTTTTCTCTCCCCTCCTCTGTCTTCTTACTAGTAAAGAGACTATTGTCCCAGTGTCACCAGCAGTCATTTAAATTTTGCTTCTATTCCTGCTCTCTTCAGTTTTTCAGTCTTGCTCAGACAATTTCTTAAAACATCAGGCTTCTTTCTCAGGGTTCCCCTCCTTGCAGTCAAAGTACAGCTTTTGTCATTCAATTATCCCTCTGAAGAACTCAGACCTGAAAAAATGCTTCAGTAGAAAAAGAAGTAAATTAATTTAACTGAGCTTCCATGCAAATAAATGATCATGAAGAATTAAAGCCACTTTGCTGCCAGTGCTATGTTACTTTCTCTGAGAATTGTGTTGTAAGGTAAGGCAAGAGAGAAGACAGATAAGCTTTTGTATGCATTGATAAAAGAAATTGCAGCACCAAGTATTTCGTGCTATGTATGTACATATAGGCATTTCATCAGTTGTCACAAAATTCAAAATTCATTGGTGCTGTGTGTAAAATTCTGGACAGCACTGACAAGTATTATCTAGGAAAATGTTCACTGGAGTTTCATTTGAAAATCAGTGTTATCCACCAGGAGAGGATATCACTATGAAAATACAAAGGTTACAAGTAAAATAAATATGCACAGGTATGCTTTCCATTCACAGTGAGACCCCTTTATATTATATTGGCCATGTGTAAGAGCCTTAGCGCACACATGGTTTACCCAATAGTTTCCTCAACACTGCATGAGAATATCATACACTAGAGGATAAATGAGATTTGTACACTATTTTATTCATTAGAGGCCAGGATCCCATGAAAAGCTAGTTGATAGAAGCCATAAATCTGTCTAAAAGAGGAGACAGTCTGCTCGACTCAGATCAATAGTCTTCCATTGATTTCAACAGGAGCAGACCAAAAACATTTTGTGCAGCAGATTATCTTCTTGATCAGCCCTAACACAGCTTCTGCCTCATCTTGGCTTTCATTAAATTAATGGCAAGAACTCAGCTGGGAGGAAATGCAAAGCCTCAGGTTGATGGTCAATTCAGCAGGAACTTATGAAAACAAAATTGCCCCTATCTGAAAGCAGTAGGCTATTTGTTTGTAAATCTGTCTCTCACCAGGTGATATTCTATCCTCGTGGGTATTGCTTGCTGTGTCTTCTGCCCTTTGCATTAAGGTTCACAGGCACCCATTCACATAGCCCTCCTTTTGGTATATTTTAAAAGACTAAATAACAGCATTTTTCCACAGTGCCTTCTGTAATAAACCTATCAAAGTCCCCACCCACCTCCAAAAAATATTAATACTTTATACTTTATCACATTTGTATTATTGGCATAGGTCAATCTGTTGCCTTGGTGATGGAGAATCTGGTTGTTGCCATAAACATTATTTCGTTCTCTGGGGAAAGAAAGTAAATGCATGATGCAAATAGCCTCCTAATTCCACCTTTCATCTAAACTCACATCTTTAAAATAGAAGTAATTAGAAGTGAAGTTCAAAGTATTCTGAAGATAACTGTTTTTCCTAATCTGTCTACATAAAGAACATGCTATTAGGATGTGAACAAAACCAGTATTAATCCAAATTAATTCTCTCAATGACCATCTACCTCTTCATATGAGATTTTACAGCTTCAGTAAGAGACCCACTACTGACCAATCAGGTTTGACTCGAAGCCCCTGCTCATCTTCTTCCTCTTACCCCAAATATAGCAAATCTACAAAGCCAGAAGTCATAGGCAGAGTTATTTTTAGGACAGTCACATGACTGGAATTTGGAGAAAAAATAGTACAGTTTTTGAACATCCTTACTGTGAACGCATCATGGGAGACAACCATATAACAGCTCTTTCTATAGCACAGTTGAGAAAACGCAGGAATCAAACTTAATGCATAACATGACCAGGCTTGAGAATTACTTGCTGTAAAATTCCTGAAATTTCATTGCATTTCTTTTTTTAAAACAACAATGACAGTAATATATAAGAAAGCATGCTGTAGGGAAGAAAATACATCTACTTTTAAATACAACCATCAAATTTTCAATTGTCACTCTTTTATTTTAACACAATCTTTTAAATCACAGAGGAATGAAATCTGAGAAACACTAAACTGTCAGTATCTCAGGAAACAGATAAAATTACAGTAGACTGATCACTGTAAAATAAGTGATAAGAGGAGACAACCCCGCACTCCTTTGCTTTGTAGACACAGTGAGGTCAACACATATCAGACTCTATAAATCAAAACTACAGGGGCTTACCCCATGCTATTTTATGCTATACGTTTTAGTCATCACACAAAACATTAAAAGCATAACTGTTAGTTTTATAAATTCAAGCATAGGTCTGAATTCTTAAATAAGGATGTGGAAAGTTTTTCCAAATCACGAACTCTTCAACACTGCAAAAATCGACGATGCATAAGAGTCAAATAAAATCACTGCTGGAAACTAACTTGCATTTTTGTCCTAGATAGTCTACAGATTTATACTGCAATGGTTATAAGCCAATTGGTTACATGAGGAAGATGGGCAAACCGACATGGACAAATGGAAGAAAGAATCAATTGTTCTGTTCATTCTGGCTCTGTGCCTATTGAGCTTTCAGATACACAAATTCTTACTCCTCCTTAAAGAATCAAAATCTCTAAAAAATCTTCTTTTCCTCTTTTCTCTACTCCCTTGGTTGTTCTAAGCGAGAAAAGATGGAAGTAATTCAAACTGGCAGCTGCAGGCAAATTTGGTGGTAAAAATAGGAACTAAGAGCTTGGAGCTGTTTCACAAGATCATTTTTCTAGCAGTGAGGTTTCTGTTTAGACAGAGAAAACTAGAGCTTTTAATTCTCTAGATGAGTTCTGGAAGTAATAATTCTAACAAGTGAGGTTGTTCATAAAGGCTATACGATGTCCAGCACCATTACAAAATCTCTTTGTCTCGCAACACCCAATACTTGGAAAACATACAAATTAATCCATTGGCTCCTAGTCCAAAGGCTGGCCTTTTGGTTTTCTCCTGCCCAGGAGGAGAAATTAGAACAGATGAGAACTCAGTAGTGGAGCCAGTTGAAAAGTTCCAAAAGTCCAACTCATTAGTGAAAAAAAGTTATGTTTTGTGAACATTTTTTTGATCATCTCTGCAGAGCAAAAGGGGGCAGGACACTGGGGATAATTCCATGGCACTCATCTAACTCGGCAAAAACCACCAAGACCCAGAAGACAGTCACTGAAGTGGGTCTTTTGTACGTGCCACGCTAAGCAACGGACTGGGGCAGCAGCAGTATGAATGCATTCCTGGGCGTGCACCAGAGCCCCAAGGACAGGCTAACTGCAAAGCGTAAGCAAAAGGCCACATACAGGCACAGACGCATATAAGCTGGCACTACACATACAGCGGTTTGTAAACAGCTGGGTGCTTTTGTTCTGTGTGATACAGAGGCAGCTGTGAGGCGGGCAGAGGAAATAGGGACCCTCTGTCCCTCACTGTCCCCTCCTTTACTTAGGGACCAGGCTGAGCAATGGGGAGGCCCTCCACCAGCTCCCTGGTTGCTGCCCGTGGGGCAGATTCACCAGCAGAAGAAAAGGAGATCTATTTAGAGAGCAAGTAGAGGGATGAGTTGACCCTTGCTTTTCCCTGCCATGTGACATCCATGTAGCCCACTGTGGGGCTGGCTTCTTGCAGGAGGGGCGAGCTGACCACTTGCCCTGGCATTTAGTGGAGCACAGCCCTGCCTCAGCCCTCCCTCACCTCCCGGCTCAGCACCGCTGGGCTGCGGGTGGTGCTTCAGGTGGAGGGCGGGAGTTTTTAGGTACCTCCAGCACACTGAACTCTTCAGCGAACGCATTGATAAGCAGAATACTGTGATGTCTAACACTGCAAGGGAGCATGTGTATGCTGCTGTTCAACTGTTCCCTCTTTTAGGACAACGCCCAAGGGAAACAATCCCACCTTTAAGTGATTGCACGCCTATTGCATTTGATTATAATAATAAAGGTATTTTTATGCTGGTAGAACTGTTGTTAGGGAAGGCCAATAACATGTAGTACCAAAGCTTTTTTCATTTCTGAGGAATAACAAGCTGAAGCCAATTATGTGTCTGCCACAAAAAGGATAAAGAAAATTGATCTCAGTAGACAGAGCAGGTGAAGACAGGTTAGATGGGCATAATCAGTCCAGAGATCTGAGGAACTCTGGGTGCTGAATAAAAAATAAGGCTGAAGCTGGAAAAAAAGCTGTGTATATCTAATAGAATTCATTCAGCCACAGGGTTTGGGGATTTGATATAGAAAAGGCATGTAATTAATTATGCTTTAATCCGTGACCTATTTTATGTCAGTAAACCACAAATACTTATGTTCGTGTTAAGCCTAGAAGTAAAAGTAATGCTGTGTCAGCTTTCAGGGTGAAAAACACTAGATTTTTGTTGCCTCCACAAAAGTGTCTCTAATTACCTCCTGAGGCTGAAGCCAATAGGAAGGTTAAACTGTGATCTGTTCTTATTATTCATTATTCAGACTTCTCTGAATTACAAATGCATAAGGTTTACACCAAAAAAATCTAACCATCTCCAGGCCTATTTACAAAGTAATTCAACATTTCCTCCAGTACTGCCTTGAGGTTTCCCTGGTGCAGAAGTCTGAAAGATGGAACTGCTGCTGAACAATCTGACTTAAGACCAAAGAAATGTCACTTTAGATATTAATCCTGAAGTCATACGTCAGAGCACAACAAAATGGTATAATAGGTCTTTAAGCAAGTCTGCCAGCTAATGGAGGTAGCTAAACCCTTAAGAGGCTAAGCAACACTCCAGTTCAGGCCAGCTGTGTCTCAGAACAAGGCACAATGCGCCTACTTTTGCCCTCCTCGGTGTCATCTTGAACTAAGTGTTGCAAAGGGTGTATCCCCCACCCCAATAAAATAATGAACTTTATCCATCGGTCACGGCTTATTTTGATTACCAACCAGCTCCACTAGAGAAATCACAATACCCACCCAGCCACGTGTCTGAAACTGTAAGGTATTTTGTGCCTTATGAACAGAGATTGGATGTACGGCCAGCTCAGCATAAGCTTGCCTGTGACAGAAAGCCAGGAGAGCAATATTTCCTATTAGTTCTCTCAGGAAACTAGAAACTTTTGGGAATCACAGACATTCTGTTCTTGTCCCTGACTTGTTACTGCCTAACAGTGCTGTATTTTTTCTCTTCTGTAAGATGAACGATCTTGTTTTAAATTTGCTGCATTACAATTATCACTCGGTTTTCAAGGAAAATTTGGATCCATTGTTACTTCTCTTCTGCCACCTTCCTGACACCTAGAGAAGACTGTTAATAATAAATATCTAATAATGATATGCTGATGAAACTTTGTGATATTGAGGAAATTATCATGGGAGAAAGGACAACAACTAAAACTTAAACTGGTTTAAAACTCAGTTGTCCTTACCTGCCCTAAGAAGTAACACCAGTTTAAGTAAAACTTGTCAGTTAACACCACTTCTAATGTAAGTCTTTAGCTATTTGGACATGTTACTAATATTAAGTCTTCTAAACTATGGTGTAATATATTGGCAGAGAAATTTACATTTTGCAGGGCTTTTTTTTTCCCCAATCATTTCCACAGTGCTGTATCTCTACATACACATATCCAGCATAAATCTGTAAACTTAAGAATGATAATATTTCCAAGGCTAGAAAAAAATATTTTACAGAGAATCAATGAATGCCAAGGGTCAAGTCTCGGTGGTTTTTGTATTTTGAAACTCTTTTAAAAACAGTTTTCACTAAAAAAAGACATTTTCACCTTTTACTTTAAAGATTTGTTCATACAGTATGGTTCACAAAGACTTGTTCATTATGTCCGTTGCAGAACTCACACTGAGTTTAGCAGCAATCTTGCAATCTAAGCAGCACATTACTTTCTGGAAATGTGGAAAAAGCAATAAATTTGGGATAAAAAATGCAAATGTTTGTAAATGAAATGTGATAACAAATTGCATTTTAAATAAAGATTCTTCTATACTCCTGTGACTGGTATTAAGTTAGTAATTCACAGGAAATCAAAATTTTAAATGGACAGATGAAACAATAACCAAAGCCATTTTTCAATGATTCAAAGCCACATTTTCTTTTTAACACATATGTTTCCTACTCATTTCTCAGTACACATTTCATATAAACACATTTGGTTGAGGTGTATAGTAAACAAACTTCAAATGATGCCTAAAGCAAGAATACCGGATCTGTCACCTTAGCTAACTCTTACTAATTTAACAAAAATTTTATTTTAGTTCCTGCTCTGACAGTTTTTACATCAGCCTTAAAAGCAAAAGGAGAGATGGAGAGAGGGAGAGAGCAGGAAAGAAAGAGACAGAGAAACAGCAAACATTTTGTAGCTCTTTTGAGGAAAATGCACTACACAAGAGAGTGTGCCACAGGAAATGACAGTCACAGAGTCCCCCTCTGGTGTACGTGGGGGGGTTAGACTCACAGGAATAGACTGTCAAAGCCAAGCCCAGGAGTCGTGAGTCCTGGCAACAGCACTTCTTGTGACTGCTGCTGACATCTCTGCCCTCCAGCACCTTCCTTACAAGCTAGTATGTTAGCCCCCTTGTCACATGCATTTGCTTATTTTCTGGATAAAATTAACTAAGGTTGTACCAGGTGCCATTTTAAAAGCAGATCTGGAAATAGAAGTTGGTTGCTCTTCAGTGTAACAGTTAACTCAGAAGCTTGTCTTGTGGCTTTTCAGGCAAGAACAAATAAAACTATAAATAAGGTAAATCAGCATGTCTCCTGTCACCCTGACCACATACAGGAGTTTATGGGCTGGATACCACATCCTCTTGAAGGGATCTAGGCCTTCAGTTGAAATAATAAAAATTCCCATTCTGGGATGCTGATGGCTGAGAATCACTCCCTGATGGAAACTCAAACAGGTAGGAAAAAATCTCCACAAACTCTGTCTTCTAATCATTCTTCAAAATAGGATGTACAACCTTGATTTTGAAGGTCAGGTGTTGGAATTAAAAAGGGGAATGCATGGCCTCTGATTTATATCAGAAAGGAGATGCTTCTAAGACAAAACTGGAGCAGCAAGGGCATGCCCTACACTGCATTGGGGACAGGCCATGCATTTAATGGTGGCAGTTAAGTGCTGCTGTTCCCAGCTGTCTCTGCCATTGCCCAAGGCAAAGAAATCAACAGCAGAAAGTGATTGTGTCCTTGCTTCCATCACTCCCAGATCTTTGCTTAAACCACCTGTTAAGGTGAGTTGCTCTTAAATGACAGCTATAAACTGGAGCATGGAAAGTGTAAATACAGTTTTCTGCTGAGTGTGTGTTAGGAACTTGTAATGCCCCAGCACAGGGGCAGAGTGCCAGTTCCAAGCAGTAATGCCTGAAATGGACAGTACTGATTTTACCCATAAGTATACCCTGTGAGAACCTTGTGTTTTTCTAAAAGACTGGGGATTGGCTCAATTCTTTGCATTTAACTTAGGAAAAAAACTTAATTAATTTAGGCTTTAGTAAAATCTAAGGATAAACAAATGTGACCAAACTTGTTATGGTTTCAACATTCCTAATGATCTGTTGACTCCTTTACCAATACACCAGCAGATGGAAGATAATCCAGTTTGACAGGGATTAAATGTCATTTCTGCTGCCCAACAGGGTCTTGAGTATGTACTGAATCCTCACTCTCATGTTCACATTGAAATCTCATCATTGCAACTGCTTCAAGGGAGGAGGGTCTTCTGGGTTTTGGTTTGCGTTGGTTTTTTGGGGTATTCTTTTTTTGGTGGGGGGAAGGGGGAAGGGGAAGCGGGTAGAGGTGGTCACAGTTTGTTTTCTTCAGCTTCAGGGTATTGAAAGTACCAACCAGGAGAGGAACTAGAAGGGGAAGTCAGCAAAGGAACTTGGAAGAGGTGATGGCGGTCATAATAAAGACGGTAGAGGGAAGGAAAGAAAGGTCAGGAAGAAAGTCCTACTATACAAAGACTGTGAGGAATAAGCCAAAAGCAGAAAAACACCATAAATTATCCACATTGAATGATTCGACTGCTCTCAGCTGAAGATATTAAGTCATGATTTTCAGAGAATGACAATGATAAATGTTTTGTTGCAGAGATGCACAAAATCTGTATCAGTGTTGAGAATAATTCTACCAGGCACTTTGCAGTGATTAAAACACTACTTACAGTTACATATCACCCCTACAACATGGAAGAGATGTTATAATCTGATTTCACAAAAACACTTCATCTGAGGACTAGAAATATCTGACTACAGCTGAAAATGTGCAATGTATTTCCAACCAGCCTTGTAGCTAAAACCAAATTACACAGCACTGGAAGGCTCTAAAATTTATTTACACAAAAGGAGCAACATTAACAATAGTGAGTAGTTGGCTAATCATGATGAAGATGATGTCATTGGGAATAAAGAAAAGGTTTAGGTATTTATTATTTATTATTCCATTTACAGATAGTTTATGAATAGCTAAAAGATTCTTAATAGCAGTCCTAAGCACGTCACAGACATTGATAGTATGCGCTATGGTTGGTTATAAGCAATGCATTGTTATAAATTATGCATGGATTTCTGGGACTCTCTAATGGCACTTTATTAAAATTCTTCTGGGTCTATTATTGACCTATTCCACATAATTTATAAAACCTTAATGTAAATTTTGATAAATGTTTATTTTGTCTTTTCAGTTACAGTCTTTATTCTGCATTTGATGGTTAAATCAATGGATGAAGAAAATTAATGGAAATTATTATTGCAGAAAAGTACATTTCTTCCCAGCATCATTATTCAGAAAATGTACCTCTGTTATGTGAAAGTGTTGACTTTTTATAAAGACTGGAAATCAAGATTAAAATTACTTCATATTCAGATTGCAAAGTATCTTATACTACCAATTTACTTTATCAGTTTACTTTGTGTGCCAAATTCTCTGGTTGGTCACCTTCTCTGTTGGTACACTACAGGCAGAGATAGCTATAGAATGTTCCTTTGAGACAGAAAAAATATTGAATCTGAAATGGTGCCATAGGAATGGATGTTCTTGTGCCTTTGATTATCATTTTCCCTTACAGGCTTGGATCTATTTCCAGACCTATCATTTATAGTACACCTATTTCTTACCTTCATAGTTTCACTAGATCTTGAACAATTATACATGACCTAAAATCTGATCCTTTGCTTGTATACATGTTGCAAAGGGATGATTTAAAACATCCTGAAATTTCAACTGTTTTTCCCACAGGCCCTGATTATACATGTATTTGTCTCCCTTCTATGTACTGTCTCCATCACTGAATATTTAAA
Organism: Chionis minor; assembly: GCA_013398295.1. NCBI lineage: Eukaryota > Metazoa > Chordata > Aves > Charadriiformes > Chionidae > Chionis > Chionis minor. The sequence continues at coordinate 70,734 of VZSF01010382.1, read as the reverse complement.
GTTATTGTGGCCTTTAAACAATGAATTGGTGACCTACTGTGAATAAAATAAGAATCGCTGTTTAAACATTTACCAAACACCTGACTTGAAATTAAAGCCTTCCATTTGCTTTTCGATATTCTGAAAATTTCATCAAAGAAAATATTGACAACTCTTCCAATCACTGTGGAGGAATGATCCTTTATTCCTCCTCCCTGTCACCTTCTTTCCCACAGGGTCCCTTGCTGGATATCTGCATGGCCCTTTTGCTCTTCCAGGGTGTTTGAGGGAACACAATGGTTGAAGTCATCCTTTGGTTAGTTGTGCTTTGCTGAACTCAACTATGGTGAAGATTAACAATAACAGTTAAACACCTTTACCAAATTCTAACAGTGTTATTCCCTCTCCCAGGATCAAAGGAGCCAACCTCATTCCAGGTAAAATATAAAACAGGGAAAAAATTTTAATTTCTTAGCCATTTCTTTCCTTTCTGTAGGCTGGAGGACTGCATTCCTCCCATAAAGCAGCACCAAACATTTGTCTTTCAGGCTACCAATATATTTCTCTTGTGTGGAAAAGACCTCAGAATAGGCAGGACTGGTATAGCACTTCTAAGTGAAAGGTTTTTGATGTTTCCCTAATCCAACTATTTCAGATGAAAAAGTATGTAGAAAAGCCAAAATCCCTCCCAGCCACTATTAAAATGACCAGCCAAGTCATTGTGTAGCTGTGCAATCACCCTTTTAGTCTAAACAAGCCACCTCCAAAGTGCTAGAGCAGAAATTCCTTTCCAAAGGTACAAATATGCTGGGCAAGCCTGGTGCAGTCAGGTATCTGCTATCAACTATTTGGCAACTCACTGTTTACACAGTATAGTCTGGTTTCGGCTTGGAGACAATACCTACTGTAGTCAGACTATGCACTCTGTAAATAGAAACAAAATTCCCCAAGGGGACTGAGGCAGCGCCAACACTTTGCTCTTAATTATTTGACTAAATTAACCAGTTCTTACTGTCTGGGATTTGATTTTTTTGTATACTGACCTCCTTAATAATTCAGTCTTGCTCACACAGACAGCTCACAGTGACCATGCACAAACTAGTTGTATAAAGTGAAATAATGCTTTAAGACTAATAATTGATAAGGTATCAGGCAGAGTGTTATCAGCTGGCAGTCTGGCAGTTTCATTAATCTACTTAGTACACAGATTTTTATTACCTTTGCTTCTCGGAGTTTCCATCCAAGAACTCGTTAGGCGTAAAAGCACAGCGTACCCGAGAGTCTAACCCATTTACAGCTGATGAAATAGTATTCCCTGATTTCTTTTAGTAGTATTAATAGTATTCCATATTTCTTTTCTTTGTGGGTAAGGAATTGATTCAAGCCTATCCTGGTGAGTAACTCCATAAACACGTTCCTGTTTTTGTACTAAGACCCTCGTTTCTGAAGAAAATCCAGCCTCTTCTCTACTGAACATAGTCCATTAGTTTTACATAAAAGCATCTTATCTTTCAAAGTGGCTCAACTATAACCCAAGATATTTTACCATGTATCTGGGAAAAAGTGGGCCAAATGATAGGACAGTTAACTGCCTGAGCAACTCTGAAAAAGAACTCAACCATCCAGGTCATTCAAGCCAAAGCAACGAGACCTGTGGGAGTTTTCAAATATTCCTAGGAGTCTATTTCAGTTTATTTCAATGAGAGATTAAAGAGCTTACTTGCATTTTTCTGCCTCAAAGTATTTTCAAATCTGGCCACTAAGCCATGCAGCCTAAAATCCTTAATATTTTTGTCCCAGAGGCGTAATTCCTCTCTAAGCCTTGGACTGGTTGATCTCTATTGTCATGAGTTTCTCACCAAATAATGACATATAGAACATCATTTTAAAAAATCGTCTCACTTAAAGCAATAGGATGTTCTCATTGCTGTGCCTCAATCCTCACTTGCAACAACTTCTTACCGTTAACACTGGAGAATTTTTCTTTTATCTTGAAAAATATATGAGTGAAAACAGACAGGACTTAGTTTTATTTGCAAGAGATAAATAAAACTCCGCAAAAAACAAAGTTGAGAACACCCTCCTGACCATGTTTTCATTTATGTTTGCAAAGAATGCAGTGAGCTTTCTAATCTTATAAGGTGACCATGGGTCACTCTGCAGGAGACTAAAGTGACTGCTAGAAGAAAAGAGAAAAACTATTTTATTTTTTTTTATTATGTGTTAATATGGCTTTTTATGGCATGCACTTAGTCATTTGAATACTGAAGAAGTAACAACACAGCATAGAGTCAGTAGAGCCAGAATGTATTTCTGGAGTTTATTTCTAGCATACAGTGAAAGTTCACAGTCCAGCTCAGAAAAGCCACTTAGCTATTTCCGATTGTTAAATGTTGGCTTGTCCCTGCCTATTCAATACTAAAGTAGGTTACACCCTGAAAGGGTTGAAAAAAGTCCCTCTCCATACTGACATTGTGTCATTGCAGGGGATAATGGGAAACCCCCTTTTTTTAAAATCTTCCTGTAACTCAAAATACCTTAAACCAAAATAATAGTTGCAGACAGCTTTATAAAGCTATCTCAAAAAATAAGGCTTTTCTTGGTCAGTTACTAATGTTATTTTGCTTAGCAGAGTATTTTGACTTTTTCCTCCACTTGTTTGAACTAAATTACATTAAAAGGTTTTTATTACAACCAAACCATCTGAAACACTTACTTACTCCTAAACTTACTCTGAAACTTTTTCAAGTATGTATGTCTAATCGGAATGTAATGTATACATTCCGATTAGGCTCAAACTTTGGCATAGGCTGCACCAGTTCTTATTTCATAAGCATACACTTTTAAAAATCAGTACATAAAACAATCTACCCAAAGAAATCCTCTGGGCCTCAGATGAGCTCTTACAGCGTTCTTCCTCCCACCTACGCGGTTCTCCTCATGCTTGGTACTGTGACCAGATTCATCATTACACATAAGCCTTTAGGCAAAGATCTGGTATTCCACTTTGATAAAACCTCAGTTCTGCAGCAAGGCTCCAGACCTCTCGCCTAAGATCTGTTTTAGTAAATTGCTCTCTACACAAACAATTCAGTGAGCATTCCTTATGACTTTTGCCACTGATGGCAAACCATGCATTGCTCACAGGTGTGTATCAATACAGTTACAGAGAAGTGGAATGGCATATCTAGAAACCAGCAAATCATCAGGCTTTGATTTACTCTTCCTCTCTAGTTTGAAAGTATGAAATTGTCTGCGGTGTAAAAGAATAACTATTTTAACCATGTCCACCTTTAGAAGATATAGGAGATGGCAGGGAGACATTTAAGTCCTTCAGGAATGTAACGGGCTAATTTAGAATTACGGGATCACAAGCAATCAAAGGAGTTTTAGCTCAAATGGCCTTCAGTGAAAGAGTTAACTATGCTCACCTTGGCAAATTTTAACGCTATTCAATCTCTGGATGGGCACTGTGCACTTAATACATCTCTTAGTCATTATTTCAGTTCTATGGTGTAGACTCAAGCATTAATAAAACCTCAATCCTCAGCTGATTCATGGCTGGTACTTTTATGGCCACGCGAGGAGGAAAAAGCTGGTAAAACTGTGGACATTTATATCCTGGATCACAGTTGTATGGAAAGGGTAAAGGATGCAAGATACTCCGCAGGCAAGGTACCAAAGGATGTAAATGCCTCTGATCTTATTGTGACTAGCACCATCATGTGCAACAACACTCTGTGTCTCTCTAACACACCATAAAGCTCAATTCCAGACCATAAGCTCAGTACAGACTAGCACATATTACTGCATTACACCAGAGAGGATTTTCTTTATTTGCTCCCTGCTTCTTTTCCCTTTTCCCTATTAAGTTGTTCTGCTCTGTCAGGTCTGCAATCCTATCAAGTTCCTATCTCTGCTAACTCTCTTAGTAAGGACAAGACTGGGAGATTTTCACGATTCCCAGCCTTTGAAACGCAACATGTAGGAGGTGTGAGGAGAAGAAACAGTAGAGAATTAAATTAGCACAGAATGAGGAAAATTGTGACAAACACACAAAAAAAAAGGATAGGAAAGAAAAAACCAAACAAACAAAACCTATGTGTACTCATGATTCCTTTTCATTTAGAAGCTTAGTGTGTTTTTCCAGGTGACAGATTGCTCCAACTTAGGAGAGGAACAAATTCAACCCAGTGACATTTAACAATAAGTTCAAGGTCCTTCAAATATTACTGAAATCCCACTCTTCCCTTCATTGTCCATTTGACACATCTTAACAGAACAAATAGACAAAGAAATGTTTAACTATTTTATATATATTTTTGGACTAAAAAATGCCAAACCCCATGGACAGCCCTGATCCCAAACCTGGGCTACAGCTATTTAAACATTCAGAGGAGTCAGACCCAGAATTTTGTGTCTGCCTTACTATAGCAAAGGCCTCAGCTTTGAAAAACACATTTGAAGAATTCAAAACAGACTTATTTCATGGTTATGTAACTAAATTATTAGGGCTACAGGGATGATTAGGGGGCTGGAACATCCCTCTTATGAGGAGAGGCTGAGGAAATTGGGTCTTTTTAGTCTGGAGAAGAGAAGACTGAGGGGGGATCTCATCAATGCTTACAAATACTTAAAGGAAGGGTGCCAGGAGGAGGGGGCCAGGTTTTTTTCAGTGGTGTCCAGTGATAGGACAAGAGGTAATGGGCACAAACTTGAACATTGGAAGTTCCATCTGAACATGAGGAGGAACTTTTTTCCTTTGAGGGTGACAGAGCACTGGAACAGGTTGCCCAGAGAGATGGTGGAGTCTCTGACTCTGGAGACTTTCCAAACCCACCTGAACGCCATCCTGTGCAACCTGCTGTAGGTGAACCTGCTCTGGCAGGGGGGTTGGACCAGATGATCTCCAGAGGTCCCTTCCAACTCCTAACATTCTGTGATTCAGTAAATTATTTTACTTTTAATTATGCAGTAAAATTTTGTCGTGAAGAATTCTAATTCTTGTTAGGAAGTTTTTCATTTTGATAGCTTGTCACCTGATTTGCACAGAAGGGGAATTGTGGGCAAGCAAGTCAATGAGGTTGTTTTTGCCAGAGAGCGAAGCATGTAAATAGTTAATAACTTTGATTTTTATCTTATATTTGTTCAATTTTATTGTCAATTTATTCATACCACTAATGTCCCTTACAAGCATAATTCAGTTACCTGGTCATGATTAATTTGCAAACACAGGAAAAAAATTAAAATGTTCAAATTTTAAACCAGAATCTTAAATATTAAACATGAAGTTAAAAGAATATTTATCAGATGAAATTCAAGACTCCAAAGATCAATAATTGAGGAATAAATGGGCAAATCAAGAAATATGCCAAAGTCGGAGAAGTTAAGGCCTATACTACATAGACAGCCACCCAAGCCTGTTTTCAGCGCCACCCTCATGAGGTAACAGGTTGAAACAGTCCTAAAAGTCACACAAAAAAAGAGAAGACATTACCTGGGAATCGGAAGGGAAAGTCATGATATGATCCAAAGCCATAGTGACAGGCACTATTTAACACTGTTTGCATTCCCTCATAAAGAACAGACTGAGAAGTTGTGAGCAAAATTTCTCTGTCAACAATGAAACATTGATTATTGTCAATAAATGGGAATGCTGCCCAAGCACTGCTTACGTTGCCCACATAACCTGTGTATAACACATTGCCGTTTCTTTTTTGCCCATATGCATACTTTGGCCTACAGACTTCTTTTTTTCACTGTGTTTGACAGTGATCTTCAAAGGACTCCAGTTTCTCAACAACATGTATGCAGGGATTTGACCTCCTGGGACAAGCCACAGCAAAATAAACAAAAAAGCAGAAGCTGAACTTTGAAATTATCAACATTCAAGCACAAGCATGAAGCCAAACACTGTCAGCCCTCAGTAATGTCCATAAAGGACTACAGACAGTTACACCCAGAAAGGAATGAAATTAAGATAATGGTTTTCTAACCCAGATAAAAGAGAGACCTATCAGTTCAGAAAACTCCAGGACAGGTTGCTCTAAAATAGCAAGCTTAGTTTCATAGGCCACAAACAGAATTTCTGGAGGTATAGCGTGATACAGTACTTTAGAGGCATTGAAATGTTTGTGTTATGATTTCGTATTCACTTGCTCTTTTGAAATCTCATTAACAATGCTCAATGATTATCAGACAAATGTGCAAGCCTCTCCTGTATTTTCTCTTGCTGTTTCATTAAAACAGTTTTGTATAGGTTTCTTAACTTCCATGGTAATTTTAAAATGGTTTTTGTAATCAAGCTTTTTGTATGAGGACTGAGTTTTAAATTTTGACCCCTAAGTTACCACACTTGCAATCCCATCTAATAAAGACAAGTAACATGATGTGATTTATTTAATCAGTCTGCCTTTGAGAGTACACTTTCATTTGAACCTGACTTCCAAAACCTGATTTCGGATAGCTCACAAGCAGAAAAAACAAGTGCTCCTCAGGAGCGGAATATTTTTCAAGTTATGGCTCAGCATCTAATCAAGGGATAATTAATAAACCAAAAATTACATCAAGAAAAAGAAATTATTTTCAGAAAACTTTAAGGGGAGAAGCTCATCCTAAAAAGATTTATCCCGTATAGCAACAGAATCCTGCATGAACATCATTAGTGCCCAGATACAGCTGTATACAGTTTAAGGAAAATATAGGAAGTTACGTTACATCTAATTTAAAGTAATGCATAATGTCAAACAAACGAAAACTCAGTTTCCATGTTATAAGCAAGACTTAAAGAAGATAAGGACACTATTAAATTCTCTGTGCTCAACACAGACTTATTTCCTCCCAGTATTTGTTGTCATCAAGAAATCTAAAAATGAAAGTGAAGCTTAAACAGGTTTAGAATTCTCAAGGACATTTCAGCCTAACACAGACAAGGTCAGAATAAGTCAAATCAAATTTCTGTTGTCAAAGCTTGAGTTCAAGGCATATTGATCCTAAAGATATAAGACATATACAAGCTGTTCATGTGTATTCAGGCAGTAATGGCTGTACACCTTATCAGAAACCTTCTTTTGAAGACTCCAGTTGGCGCTATGCTTCTGCTCATTAGTTGGGGGCAGGGGAAAACATGTTCTGAATGGCAAGTAAATTACACAAAAAATCGGGCAAGGATAATGGAGAAAGACTGATGCTGCTATGTCCACTAAAGAAAAACAAAATGTGCTAATTGGTTGTGTCAGAAGACAGAAGCAGGTGCTCTCTTCAGGGCTTTAACAAAGACTTGAGGGCTCTTTGGCTGTTTTGTGGTATGATCTCCATTGGCAACAAATTATCAGGCTACACAAGGAGCTGCAAAAGGAATACTCAGTCCTGATTGTTATAATATATGCAGAAGATAGATTAACATGCTCTAAACAGAAAATTATTACCAGTATTATGGATTTGTTCATGGTATTGTTCACTACAGTATTTGAATGCTTAGGAAAAATAGGATTTATCTTCACATTTCTACTGCCAGGAAAAAGAAGGAGGGCTGAAGTTTGAAAGGCAGCAGGGCTTAACCCAATTTAGAGACTGGCAAGCAAAGCATTTATAGGAGTGTTACCCAGGGATGAGTAGTATCTGTTTTTTCAGAGTACTTATCATTCTTATAGTTATTTCTGCGTCCAAGTCTCAGTTTCCAATGGATTCGGTAGCAGCTGTGTACGTTTAGCACTTTCTTTGAAACTCTAGTTTGTAGTTAACAGGAGTAAGTTAAACTTGTCATGATGGAGAGAATTCTCCTACGCAGGAGCTAACTTCTTCAATCTAGCAATATCCTTTTTATCCCTGCAAGCCCTTCCCTCATTCTCTGGATGTCCTCTGCGTTCAATGTAAGCAACACTGAATTTCTGCAGCAATAAATGAAGTTTAGTGCATATAGAAAGACGATAAACTATAAATTATGGTTACAAATAGCAAAGAAAATCTTCTTCCTTTATGTATTTCATAATGGTGTACAAAAAAGAAAGGGTAAAGCTTCTCTACTTTGCAGCAACTATCCTTCCATAGAGCCATCCATACAGCATACAGAATGAGGTAGAGTTTAACAGAAAACAAGTATGTCATCGCATGATTGAACGTGAGGTAACATGAACAAATTCAAGTTCAGCTGGTGATGTTTCATGGAATTTAAAAGCACAAACTGTATTTAATTATGTGCCAACACAGTGACATTGAATCATCAGTGGGGCTTTTATCTTTAATGGCATAAATCTCTGTCTTTGAGCAAACAGCCAGAGTTGGCAAATACCTCTGAATTGAGACCAACTTTATAGTTCTAATTGTAAGGGAAAAATAGGAAAACATGTTATAACAATGACCTACTCATACACTTGATGATAGCATGTCAGGGCCTTGAGTGCACTCCCCTGCTTCTAGGAGTATAGCTGTCTACGCAAGTCCAGCTTGCTGATAAGAGTCATTATGAAAAAAAGTTTTGTGGAGAGGCCTCAGCAAGGACTCCCACCTTCCTCTGAGAGCAGCTTTTACCCATGACTCTTACCACTGGACTCCACCTGGGCTATGTTGCAGCTGTGTGGTAGTCATGCCTGCGCCTGGCCGTGTAGCTGATTAACCAGGACCCCTGATCCTAACCCACAGTCTAGCCACCCTGGGGTCCAGGGCTCAGTACTGGGGCTGTTTCTCTTAATATATTTATCAATGACCTAGACAAGTGGATCAAGTGCACCCTCAGCAAGTTTGCAGACATCACCAAGCTGGAGTGTTGACCTGCTTGATGGTAGGAAGGCTCTACAGAGAGATCTGGACAGGCTAAATCAATGGGCTGAGACCAAGGGTATGAGGCTCAACAAGGCCAAGTGCCAGGTCCTGCATTTGGGTCACAACAACCCCAGGCAACACTACAGGGTTGGGGAAGAGTGGCTGGAAAGCTGCCTGGCAGAAAAGGACCTGGGGGTGTTGGTCAACAGCTGGACGAATATGAGCCAGCAGTGTGCCCAGGTGGCCAAGAAGGCCAACAGCATTCTGGCTTGTATCAGAAATAGTGTGGCCAGCAAGACTAGGGAAGTGATTGTACCTCTATATGCAGCACTAGTGTGGCTGCACCTGGAATACAGTGTTCAGTTTTGGGCCCCTCACTGCAAGAAAGACATTAAGGTCCTGGACGGTGTCCAGAGAAGGACAACAAAGCTAGTGAAGGGTCTAGAGCACAAGTCTTTTGAGGAGTGGTGGAGGGAACTTGGGTTATTTAGCCTGGAGAAAAGGAGGCTGAGGAGAGACCTTATCCCTCTCTACAACTACCTAAAAAGAAGTTGTAGTGAGGTGGGGGGTCAGTCTCTTCTCCCAAGTAACAGGCAATAAGACAAGAGGAAATGGCCTCAGGTTACCCCAGGGGAGGCTTAGATTACATGTTAGGAAAAATTTCTTCACTTAAAGGGTTACCACACATTGGAACAGGCTTCCCAGGGAAGTGATTGAGTCATCAACCCTGGGGGTATTTAAAAGACATGAAGACGTTCGCTGAGAGATGTGGTTTAGTGGTAACTTGGCAGTGTTGTTAGTGGTTGGTCTCAATGATCTTAAAGGTCTCTTCCAAACTAGACAATTCTGTGGTTCTATGATTCTGTGATCTTATCGGTTTGGACTTGCCCATCAACGTAGTCCGTGTCGGACTTTATTTTCACCAGACTTGCTCTGCTTTTTGAGAATTGTGGGAGGGCATGACCCTGATGGGCAGCTGGGCACCCACCACCACAAACTCTGCCCTTGTGGAGCAGCCCATGTGGGCCCTGACAGAAAGTGTCTCAGACACTTTGTACTTTGTTGCCGCCACAGGAAGGGAACAGACTTCTCTTCCTGGTCCAGCCAGCCTCTTTACCAAACCTCTCCTCCTAAGTGTTTGTGCCTTCTGGCTTTTGTTCCCTTTATTTCAGGATCAAACATTGCCTAGTTGGAAGGAGAAAAGCAGGAAGGGGAGAGGGACTTACTATCAGCACAGGAGAGAGAAGCTCTCAGTTTGTTGAGCTGGCACACCATCCAGCTCAAACTTTTGCAAAAAGCCATCACAGAGAACCTGTAGCTTTCCCTCTGTAGTGTCTTGCTGGTGCATTCTTGGTTTCTCTCTTTAAGTTGCACTTATGCAATTCAGGCTATGTTAGGAGCTATTAGGGCATTCAAAGTAGCAGTAAAAGGCTATTAAACTGGAGAAAGCTTCTTCTGAAGATGTGAAGACACAGCTTAGCCAAATTTGGGAAATACAGGAAAAATACAAGAAATATCCAAGAAATCCATCAACATTTTGCAGCAAAAATATTTAGAAGATATTGGGGTACAAGGCCCATTAACTGCCATACTCAGTTGTGCTGCCATCTCTACTATGGAGTTAGGGAAAGCCCACATTTTATGAGTAACAAGGACTCATACAAATTCTTACAAATAGGGAACAGCATGAGAGTAAATCAGCCTTCTTTCTTTATGAATATATTTTAATATATTCAGTGACTATTGGACTGAAACTATTTCTAATATAAGCTCATTTCTCACAGATTTCTTCCATTGTCTACTGATATATCCCTTCATTCTTATCTTTTAATGCGTTTAAAGTCACCATCATTCTTTGCCCAGCAGTCGTTTGAAACATTACAGTTTTGACCTCATTCTGACTGTAAAACTGTATCACAGGATAGAAAATACTTTCATATTGTTTCTTGGGATCAGTGATTTTTACAAATATTTTATGTAAACAAGTAAAATCAGCTGCTATCCTTGTTTAGTTACATTACTGTTCTCATTCAAACACCAGAAGAATCCTTGCTTCCCAGTGATTTAGATAGCAGCCACAGAAAATTAAGAGAAGAGAATGAAATGTATATTTTCTCACAATACAGAAACTGGAGGGCATCCAACGAAATTTCCAGGTACCCAATTTGAAACCACATGACATGATAAACCATCCAACTCGTTGACACTGTAAGCTGTTGAGGCCAAAAGTCTGAAGAAGTTCCAAAAAGAACTGGACAAAAATCACAGAAGACAGATCCACTAGAAGCTTTTAAACACAATGGACAACTAACAGCCCCAGGCTCAGAAAGTCTGCCCTGTTAAATGCCTTAAACTGGGACGTTTGAAAGTAGTATTGTTGTGCACTTACCCTGATTCTTGTTCTCCCTCTAAGCACCATCTATGAGCTATCATCAAAATAGGAGACAGCAAGCTAAACAGACCTTTGGTCTCAGCCTGTATGACATGCTTCTTTGGAAGAAAAAATCTTTGAAAATGAATGCAATTTTTCCCATTTAGTGGCATATTTTAGTTATTTTAAGTCTTTAGGGTCATGGTTGGGGGTAATAACTAAAGAAGGAAAACATGTAAAGAAATAGCAAGGTTAATAAGTAAATATGTATCATTTCAGTAAAATTGAATATATTGCTGTTGCTTGAAGAAAATAGCAAAATTAAATGTCAATGTTAGATACACATAAAACTGTCTATTATCATTACACCTGTAACAGATGATGAGACCGTTAATCATTATGCAGCAATACTACATTTACTGCCCACAGCAAAATGTAATTTTCCAAATAGCCTTGTGCTCTTGTAATAATAATAATCTCAATGCACTTTGTTTTGAGGATTCCAAAGCTCTTTGAAGATGTTTTCTTCTCAAGCATCCCTCACAGATATTTGAATAGCTTTTTATTAGTTTTAGAACAAGAGCCAGAAATACTGAAGGATGTGATCACATTTACAGAAGTTTATTCTTCCTGAAGTGAAGACCACATTCACATTCATGAGACAAAGCTTCATTTCAAGGCCTGGTTTTACTGAAAACACTGGAACTGTTAATGCAAGAAGATTACCTGATCACACATGTCAAAATTCAGTCTGACACCTCTGAAACCATTGCAACTCATAAAGCACAGGCCAGATCATCACATGGTACAGATTTGCACAAATCCATTAAAGTTGCTTGGAACCGTGACAAATACAAAAGTAGAGGATCTCCATATTTGCATATGATGAAGTTACAGAAAATGTTCAAGTTACACTGCCATTTTCTATTTCTGTCACTTATCAATATTTACACTGCCATGAGCATTTGAAGGTCTAAGAGTTGTGGCGGTTTTTCTTTAATTACATATTAAAACATTACATGAGTGATGAGGTTTCTACGTACTTCCAGCACGCTTCTGCCTGAATAAAATAATAAACCAAATAAAAGTAAAGCTAACACTAGCAATAAAAACAATGACCATAAGTGCTTTTAAAACCGTGTAGGATCCTGAGCCCCTGACCTTTTGGCTCACTTGGCCAAAGGTTCCAGCTTTCAATAGCAGCTCTTGAACTTCTTGATCTACACCACCACAAAGCTCTATCCACAGAAGCAAGTGCATGGTCATACTGGTAGCCGGGGCTTGTCTTCTTTCCCCAGCAAGGAGCAGGACAGCCAGAGGGCACCAGGGCAGCCCCATCTCCGGGTGTTGGGCACGTTTCTGGGGATGGGGACAAGATGAAGCTGGGCTGAGACATGGGTCCACAGGTGGGCCTGGCTCGGGGGGTTCCATAACCAGGCAGGGCAGGGGCATGGGGAGCTGGAGACCAACCCTGCTGCAGCATTGCTGGGTCAGGGGCTGACAGCCATGGGAGGCTGACATGGGGTCCTGGGGTGTGGTGTGTGTGGAGGGGAAAATCCCCAGCAGGGCTAGGCAGGGACGGTCAGGGCTCACCATGTCCTGCGGCCATGACACAAGAGGGAAAATTCATATAGCAAATGTCATGAGACCCTCAGTCTAAGTAGAATCCTTGTTTAGAAGTGCTTGGGGCAAGCATCCCATACCCTTTCTAATACAGTACATGTGCTGGCTGCAGACACTACTTTTTCCACAGAGCAGCCTGGGCTTAAAAATTATGATCTTAGCAGCAAAAGCATTGATCTTATCATGGACTGAGCACATTAGTGCAGTGAGACTCATTCCTGCTAAACCATTGTTCATTCCACTTGCTGTCTGTTCTTGGGAGCAATACCGCATATAATATTCATGTAACTTCAGTTGCAGGGATTTCTAAAAATAAAGTATTTTTCAATAAATCATTCTCAGTCCTCCTCTGCAATTTCACTAGTTAAAGACCCACCAGTCAGGTGACAGGTTTCAGATCCTGATTGAGCAATTTAGTGAAAATTTCTGATAAAATGCTAGTATAACTCCAGACAGCCATTTAATTTTGTTAGGTCCTAGATCATTGCAGTAGCCTTCAGGATTTATTTTTCCATCTGTTTGTCTTGAGACTTTGAGCTTCCTGGCTTTGTTGAGGGCTTTTTTGGAGGCTACCAGCCTATGGCTGTGCTTTGTGGTCCTCAGTTCACCATTGTCTCTAGCAGCCTTCTACTCCATAGGATACTGTCACAAATTATGGTTTCTGCCCCACTGTAGCTGGACTGACTCTGATCCCTGCCTCCTTGCCTAGGATTCCCACAAAGGATGGATTTTTCCAGCTTGTGCTCATACTACCTTTATAAAACTGCCGCCCAGCACATTGTGTTATTCCACTTTTTCAAAGAGTGGCTGAATGTGCATGCCTGAAAAGACTGAAGAAACAAGGAAGACATGTGGCAATGCCCTAAATATTTACAAGGTCACTACCAATTTGAAGACTAGAGACTTACTGAGTCAGAGATGTTACTTTTGTGTGTAAGAGCCTACAACGGACTTCTCTTCCACAAAATACATGTTTGCAAATTTTGATCCTATGTGCAGTTTTAGCATGCACATCGTCCCACAGCACAGGTTGCCACAGCTTTATTGTGTGCTTTCTAAGCCATTGTGTCCTTTTTGTTGGGTTCGATCTTGCCACCTGATAGCTTAACCTAATGTCACTTGCTTTGTGTACTGGAAAAGGAAGTGGACAGTTGTTCTATGTTTATCCTGTGTTCTGGGTTATCATGAAAAATCAGATATTGGTCCTTGAGATATCTGGGTTGAGGTTGACTGGGATACTTCTACACTTTTCTGCAGTAGCATCCACACTGGTAACATAAGTTGTACCAAAGCAGCCTGTAACTTCTAGAGTAGCTGTACTGACTGAAAGTAGAGATCAGGAATGCATTAAATGTTTTTGGAAGTTCACTTTGAAAGGTTTGCAGTTTTTCCGAGTTGATGCCCTCAATAGAAAGCAGAGATAGTTTAGTCTGCTTTGTTCTATGAGGTGTTTAATCTTATCTTCCTTTCCCTTTTCGCTTCCTGGGGGAGGGAGTAGGTGTGAGGAGATCATCATAGGCCAGTGTCAGTAGGATGCTAGAGATTATTGAGAAAGAGATGGATCCATAAACCCTAAAATGCAATGAATAAGATAACATATGAGTCAACAGAGTGGGTCCCCCACCTTACTGACAGTATTCAAGAAAGGGCTGGTGAAGGATATCCAAATGACTGTCGCACTCTACCCCCTGACCACTACTCACTAACCCAGTTAGATGCCCTTGCATGGGGTCTATTCTTAGTAACCACTGTGCCTGACAGTTAGGTAGGGGTGCATCCTGCAAAAGAAGGGGACAGAATAATGCAATGAAGATAGAGGGTGAAAATTAATACATTAAAGAGGTAAGGCTGAAACAATGGCTTCAAGCAGCCCATTTAAACAGATATGTTGCTGACCTGCAGACACCCAGCAGTAGACAAAATTTCTAGATGGGGACTCTATTTTCTCTTTCCTGCAGAACAGGCTACATCCTCTCATCTCATTCCTCTCTTTGATAACACATGATATAAACCTTGCCAGACTTATCTCTCACTCACAATTTTGCTGACTTATTTTTTTCTTCAATTCTTCAATTTTGTTTTTTTTACAGAACAAAACAGAATAGCATCAAGGTTTTTTGGGACCATTCACCTGTCAATCTGTCAACCCCTGTTTAACAGATCTGACTGACTACAGGCAATCATTTCAAAAGCAATGCAGTGCTAAATTAGACCTTCCCAACAGAAATTGAGGTTCCCAATGAAGCACTACACCTGCATCCTGCCCTCAGAGAACAGCGGTACCTAACTAACATAAGACATGAGATCTGCAAGCTTCTCTTAAATAGCAATCAATTGCTTCTCTTATATAGCATCCAATGGAATTATCTGAAATCTAGTGAAAATCTTCTATGCAAACATACATTCTTACTATTGTATATTAAACTGATCTTGGGCATTTAGACACAACTAGCAACTATTGAACAATTTAAATATGATCATCAGACATTTGTCTGATGGGAATCTTTCAAAGAGCTTAGCATTTGTACAGCTATCCACCTCACAAAAGAAATCATAGACTTCCCTTGGATTTAGGGGACCATAAGTCTACCACTTAAAATAAAAAACAGTTAAAAAGTGCTTTATACAGATGAGTTTGTTACCAATCATTGTGAAACATTTCAGAGAGGCCAATTATCAAACTAGTGGACAAGTGTAAGGTACCCTGAAGTAACAAAACATATCCTAATGCTTCAGAAATCACCACCTCTTAGGACAGAAAAGAGTTACTTAAGAGTTCCTACAGGAGTTATTGTTATCAGTGAGCTGGGGTTCAAGCTGATGCTACTCTCACTGTTGTCTCTAGGAAGCCAAAGAATCCTCTTTACTTTTGGATGTATATGAGACATCGCACAACAGCCTTTGAATGCATTTCTCATATTTACTAAATGGGAGAGTTTTCAGTTTGCTGGATTCCTTCTTATGAAGCCATGATATATGAAATGCAATTTCTTGCTGTTATTGTTGATTTGACTCTAGTGTGGCTAGGTCTTCCACCCTTTAAGAGTCAATATACATAAGGTATCTAAATAGATCAAACACAAAATCATGCTGCCTGTTGGTAGTGTTCCAGAAGGTCATAGTTCATTTCCAAACTGACTAAACCTAATCAAAGTACCTCTCAAGGAACAACATGAGTTAGGATGTGTTGGAAATTAAGCATAAGCAAACAGATTCATAAGGAAATCAGTGGTACCTGGAATTTTAGATGATGACACTGGCTTGCAATGTCAGGGTAATAACCATTCCTATGGAGATTAAGAATTTACAGAAAATTCATGTAGAGCCTTTCACAGGCTAAGTAATGAAAGATGTGAGCAGAAGGAGACCCCTTTACCTTTGGGGCAAAGTTAACATTATCTAAATGCATGTACTTTCCAGACTGCTTCATGCTCTAGGAGATTTTCCAGTTATTATTCTGCCATCTTATTTCAGAAAAATTATTGTGTTCTTAAATATTTTTAGCTAGCAAAGGAGAGGGCCACAGTGAGGTAGGACACTGCATAAAGTGCAAATTGTAGTCATACTCAAAAGTTTCCATTTCTTCTTCTGGAAATTTTATTTTTCTCCAGCACCTCCAAGAGTTCTATGACTCCAGCATGACAACGCAAGCTGATCTCAGGGAATCCAGTTTCTGTCCTGCACTGTCATATGGCTGGCACTGGCAGTGATATCACTCTTCACGCTAAAAATATGAATAAAATCACCAGTAATATCACAGTTCTGTAATCTCAGCCCCTTAGCACAGAGGTTATCCAGGGTAGCACTTCAGTGCAGCTCAAGAGTTTACAAGGGAGTTTAATCTGCATGGAGATCTCCAATTTTTTTCATTGAAAAGAGAGTTCATAAATATCTACGATAAATCAATGAATGAATTAGGTAGGGGGGCTATTATGCCCAAAATACACACACACACACACACATATATATGTCTCACAGGTTATTTGGCTCAGGGGCCGATTCCAACTGCAGGAGCCCCAAGTGTTCTTGCTCGGTGTTTCCTGACACCCCACCACCACCACCATCCTACCCCCGTCCAATAAAGAATAGAGCTATACCATGCCTTGTGTTGTACTAACCCAGGAGAAAAAAATTGATACATAATTTTAACAGTTACAGACAATCCTTTATACGTAAGTATTCGCGTCACTATAGAATATACAGGTAGCATGAGAATCTCATACCACAGTTGTGTTTCCCTCTGAATTGTTAATACTCTATGGCTGTTTTAAAGGTTGGATTTTTATTTATATATATGTATATGATATTTTTTTAATCATATAACAGAACAGGTGTGTAAGAATGGAATTAACATTAGTTATGCCCTGCCATTTATTTAAAGTAACACCACATCTGGAGCATATTATTGGGGGGGGGAACGGGACCCATCTGCAGTGATTATCCTCATAAAACTACACATTACTGAATAACAGAAATATTAGCAGATCACAGAATAATCCTCTGGTCTTTTAAAATTATTTCACCACATACATAAACTCCTAAGATCCCTTCATCATGTTACATCACCAAAATGCATATTTTATAGCCACAGAGCTGAGAGGAACTGCTGAAGTCCTTTGACCTAAACATAGCAATACCACTTTAAATAAGAAAGGAAATGACCCACTTAAGGCTGGTGGTTTTAGGTCCTACACTCACTTTGTTTCTTTTATAAACAGGAGTGACTGAGTATTTTGTAACTATTTTTGATACTGAGTAACAAGTAGTTATTGAGTTACATAAAAACCGCCTGGAAAAGAATTCTCTGACAGATTGGGTTGTTTGAGGTTTTTAGTGTACTTTATGCATGAGGTAAAGCATAAGTTTACAAGAAACCTGCAAGAGAAAGAAATAGACTTCTTTAGGCATAACATGTTGAGCAGCCAACATTTAGAAAAGCTTTCCAGCTTTGAAATAAAATAAAATTACTTGGTCTTAGATACCCTCACCTGCATTTGGGGGTTTGATAATAGTTGACATTCAAGTAAATACTGATTTAATGTTTATATTCCTTAAAATGACAAAAGCCCTTGCCTACAACCTCCATGCACTACTTTACCCTTCCAAAGTTCTATGACATGGACATTGTAACAGATGGGGAGACACACAGTCCCACCTGAAGGAGTAAGACCACCCTACTCCACTGGCTGACACCTTCTAAATAAGGCCACACTGCTGGTAAAAACAAACAAACAAACAAACAAACAAAAACAAAAAAACCACCCCACCACCTCTTGTCTTTTCTGCAGCTCAGGAGTACATCTAAAATTCCAGGGTGTGCTGCTACTTTCTGGGATGAACAGGAGTAACTATGTAAATCTGTAGTTAACTGAGATTCCTTTCTCAAGCTATGACAGATTGATAAGGAATATAAATGTGCGTTAACTCTCATTAAATAAGACATGCAAAGGGCTTGCTGGCTCTGTCTACATTACCATGTATTGCAGGCTAATAGGGTTCTTCAAACCATGTTCAAAGAAGCAGGACTTTAAACACTCCTCCGTAGACAAAAAAATTGCACAAAGGAACCAACTGCTTATGTCTTAAATTTTACTGTCAAAAAAACCCCCCCAAACAACACCCAACACTATTTGTTTAATATAAAGCCTTATATATAAAGCCTTATATACAATTCTGATATACCACTCAAGTAACAGATCAAAACACACACTGAAGTTCCTTTTTGCTGTGGCAGAAGGCTTCTACCCTGGCTTCTACCAGATAAAACGTTTCATCCTGGCCCTGTGAGAGTTGGAGGGAGATCTGTTACCAAAATGGAAGGTCAGAATGTGAACTACGGGTGTAATTTCCATGAATTATTGACTGAGATTTTTTTCCAGTAATAGGATAAATGCTTTCAGAAAAAGAACTAGTATAGCAAGAGGCCTGAAGTGTTCTCTGTGTGCTAGAAGAAGCAGGGGAAGAGGGGCAGCATTTCATTGTTCATTTTAAGGAACTAGCCTTTTCTACAAATATTGAGATGCACTATCACTCTAGTCGTTGACCATATGAAAATAAGAGCACATAGGAAACGTATCGATTTCAGATTACAAATCAATAATTCCAATACTGTATTTAATCTGCGTACACTAACATACATGCTCAGAGCTCAACAACGACTGCTTTTTATTCTGTAACTGTTATTGAGTGCACCTCCTGTTCCAGCCATCTTGTTTGCACAGGGGAAAACAGTGTCAACCAAGGTGCAGTAGCAAGTACACCTCAGGACTCACTGTGGTGAGCCAGCCCACAACAGTCACCATAAACCCAGGGCACCTATTCCTGACAATCACTTTTAGTATCAGACAACATACTTTGTCTTTTTGGTCATCACCTTTCTCACTTACTTTTATGCTTGCTTTATGCACAGCCAGTGCCAGAAAAGAGTTAAATGGGATAGTCTATGGTTTTGGGGTTTTTTTGGGGGGGTTTTGAGGTTGGGGTATTTTTTTTCAA
The DNA here is from genome assembly GCA_013398295.1 of Chionis minor. NCBI lineage: Eukaryota > Metazoa > Chordata > Aves > Charadriiformes > Chionidae > Chionis > Chionis minor. Next base: position 51,506 of record VZSF01010382.1, on the reverse strand, counting down.
CTCAGTATATGTTCTGCTCTTGATTTATATCAAAAATGTGGGGAAAAAAGGTTGTTGTTCTGATCACTTGGTAAACATAATCTCCATGAGCAGACTTTTCCCATCTGGATTAGAAAGATGAGAGCAGCCAGCTTGTTTATCAATCTATAACCAAATCATAGGGTGCAATCAGTTTTACTTGGATAGTGCATAAAGACAATTTAGAACTTTATTAACAGTCGATAATTTCTGATGTATTTCTGTGGTGTGGATGGTAAAAGTGTTTTCCGGAAGCAGAAAGTTTAGGTCCTAAATTTTTCGGTTTTGACGTTTCTTGCATTCTTTGCTCTGTTACAAAATAGAGCAAATGATTTAATCTATTTTTTGAGGGGAAAAATGGATTTACTTTTTTCTGATTTTTTTATTAAAATAATATTGTTAGGTGCATCTTAGCCCACAGTGGAGTATTTGTACTAGGGTATGAAGTGAATTAACAGGACAAAATCAGAACATATGATTTATTGCCAAATATTTTTGTTCTGCAAGTGAAACTAATTTAGTTCACTCTTTTAAGCATAAATGTTCCTTCATAAAAGCATATATTGACTAGCTCTAAATATTGGCAGATAAATCAAGCTGGATAGATTGTTTGTTAGATTGAATGCTGGATCCATTGACCTTCAATTCTATCATGTTTTGCAACCTATATTCAATTGCCTTGCAGCAACACACTTTTCTTTATTCTCTGTCAAGCAAATACCTGACATACTGTGTGCGCTATTGTCAAACAAAAGAATGGTTCTTTCCCTGGAGTATGACATGCAGGTGGGAGGGGAGGAGAGAAGTAAAGGTTATTTTAATTTAGTTCTCAGTTCTCTCTCAGACAAGTTGCTTAGCTCACCATAAATTCATCACCACACAGCTCAGCTATTCCTAGTATGCTGCCTTCAAAAATATATTATTTACAGATGCAGTCATGGAGTAACTCAAATGTCTGCAGCAATTTCATGACAGAGATTCAAAAGGAATATTACATCTTCTCTACATTTTCTAGTAGTTTTTTTCTTAAGCTGATGAAGCGATTGAAGTTAAATGCACCATGATCCCTGTTGCTGCACATCTATGTTCAGAAGACATTATTTAAATTAATTGTCCATCTAAACCAGAGGGCTCTGAGGACCAACACAGCCTTTATGATTCTTGCTGTCACCACAGCAAAAGCACATGAAGGAACAAGGATAGCTATTGAAGAAGGAAAAGGCGATCAGCATGATGAACAGGGAAAAGTTAATAGCTAAAACAGAACTGGTCTGCTACAACCCATTCAACAGCTCCCTAAAAACAAAGTACTATTGGATTACATTTTCTCAGTCAGGGTATTCATCTGAAATTCTAGAGCCATCTATACAGGATTAAATAGGATAAGAGTGTTCCCCATGATAATGAACACTAAATCCAATGACTGAATGAGAGACAGAGGGTGATCCTGTTTGTGTGTGTGTGTGTGAGTGTGTGTGTGCGTGCACAAGCGTGTGTTCGCCCACATGTGATGGCCTCTATGGGCTTGAGTGATTCAACTGCATTTCTGGCACAGCCTTTTATTCTGCATGCACACAGTCAAGCACATTAAATATTTAGCATTGTGGAGCAGAGAGATGCTGCGAGTTTAGAGTGCTGGTAACGATCGTGTCCAAGCAACTCCCTAATAAAGTACAGATGTGGTTTCAAAATGGAGCAGAAGTACAGGGGACACACACATGCGCACGCACACACACGCATACACACAAATTATGCTGTGGGTTATTTACATTATGCCTGGTATTGATTATGACCAGATGGGAGGGAAAAGCAATAGCTGACATTAACTATATGGATCTGCTTTAATTTACACTGAGTTATAGGTTTGCAATTCTCCCTCCTCCCTTTTTGGCTCAGAAACCTATGATTTGCTAAGGGGAGAAAAATGTAAACTTACTGTAAGGGGCATATTTCCATCATAAGCCTCCCAGTACTACACTCGTGGATTGAGCTATCTTTCTTTACAGGAATTGCAGTTCCGGCACCACTTCATAAAGCCACAGCCAGTACCACAAGCAGGAGATTTTGTTACAGACAAAAAGTGTTTTAATACTGATGAGCCTTGCAGACAACAGATCCTAACTGAAGAAGCTTTGTTTAAGATTCTGCTTTTCAAAAGCAGTTTCAGCCAGCTTCGTATAACACACCAACAAAAAATCCAGTTGTCAAGGCGTAATTTCATTCTGGAAACTGGGAGCCCTCAGCACTGCTTTGAGCTTCAAAGCCTTGGCTCTGGAGGCTTTCTAAATAGCTGCTCTTCCTACAGGAGTCAGATATAGCAGGAGCTACAAACTCTTAAAGTAACAAAGGAAAACACATTCTCTCCACCCAGCTGTGACCTTCGGAGACTTGTGCATTATGCATTAGAAGGCTGGAGTGTAAATGGACGCTTCAGAAAAGCTTAAAGAAAAAAAAAGTCTAATCGACAGAAAAAGCTTTTTAGTCTTTGTGCTAAAAGTGGATTTGAAACAATGTATTTTCTGTACAGTTTAACCTTTAATTTCTATTGTTTTGATTTGCAGCCACCTCCTTCCCACTTCCAAGGGCAGAGGACAAACAACCCTCTATTGCTCACAGGTTTTATTTCTATATAAGTACCATTATAGTTATCTAACCTTTCTGCTTTTCAAATCCATCATTTATGCCTACTGCCAAAGAAGTTGCTGCAGATTTTTCAGTGCTCTCTAAATCCGTAATACAGCTCTAAAATGAGTAGCATGAGCATCAAAGAAACATCATATAGAGCTGAGATGGAATGAAAAAGGATGTTGCAAACTAGGAACTCAGCACTAGCAAGAAATGTAACACCATGTTTCAACATGCTTTTCACATCTTCTGAGGGTCACGGGCAGATTCCAGCCTCTCTGACACTAAAAGACATGAATCCCTCCTTTCAGTTCTTGAGTCAAGAAGAACGGCTATAGCCAGAGTCTGAGACTAGTCAGAGTTTTGTCCCTCAATTTTGTGACTCTTTCTGTGCAGTCTTGGACAACTGGGGGTTTTTATTCCACTTTCTTACCCCTGAAATTGGAATAAACACTAATTCATGCACAGCAACTGCTAGGGGAATTAGTAAAGCATTTTCAAACTCATAGTTAAAAGCCATGCTCCATTGACTCTAGCTCTGCCTGGATATAATTCTGAAACCACAAAGAGGCTGAGAAGGTTGCACCCAATCTGGTAAACTGTTCTCAGTTGAAAATTTAATAGCTTGCTGGAACAAATGGCAAAAGCCCTGCTGATTTAACACAGTTAGGATTTCACCCCACTAAACAAAATACCTAATGGAAGTCATGCACTTCAAACATTTACACACTACAGCCCTGTATTTTCAGTTTCAGAAAGGTATTTTGTAATTCATGCATGACTGCTGCTCCACAAAAGAATATTAAATAAAATGTCAATATTGGGTGAAACCTGCACAAAATACAGTGGTTGACCTTAAAAATCATGCTTGTTGTAAACAAAATTATATTTAAATTCAGTGGCTGCTTGAGCAAGAAATTTGTTTTCTATTATCATCTTTGACAAAAGCTAACAGCTTAACACTCTGCAAAGCATATAATCAATGTCCAAAGACAAGCTTTAGAAAACATAAGGCCATTTATAGTATTTCCCCTTCCTCAGACGACAAGCACAAAGAGTTCAATTTACTATTACGCTCTCAGTTTGCCCGCCAAGCCTGTGACCAAACCAGGATGAATCTATAGCTCTCAAATCCCGGCCCTATGCATTAGCAATTAAACCACACTGTTTCTTTTTGAGCCCATGCTGCTCTGATGGTAGGTAGGACTGGAAGACAATTTAGGGAAAACTAGTATTTTACTGTAAAAGAAGGAAGGTTACAGATTCTTCCTTGAAGATGAATAACAAAGAGCAATATGTTCTTGCTTCTCTTGGCAGTGGAAGCTCTACCTGAGATGACTGTGTACCCAGGACCAACGTTTACACCTCTGTGGAGAAAGAGGATGACATCCTGATGATACAACCTTAGTGATTTGCTAAGAGTGACACTATGGTTCATTATCAGAGCGTGTTGGACCTTATTTCTAAGTGTTCCCCCCCAGAGTCATGCTGGCAGAAGCTTGGAAAGAGGCAGAGCTGTACTGAGGCCCTTTAGTTTCAGCCTAAGGATAATGTATTTGGGCATTACCTCTGGACCTGCAGAGCGGAAGTTAGTAGGATGCAAGGAGAGATTATTTAGATTTTCAATCAGCATTGTGAAACAGAGGAGGAAAAACAGGCCTGGGTTAGTACATAAAATACATGCAAAAAGGCATACTGGGAACCAGGGTTAAAATCTTTAAACTTCAGCCATAAAGTACAGTCACATGTCGAATGACTTTCCCTAAGAGAAGACAGAAAATCTGCTTTCTTTGGAAAGCAGCTTGGAGGGCAAATTCAGTACAGAGCATGTCGAGGTAGATTTCTTTCAGCTGTATGGATGTGCAAATCCAAACATTCACCCTGAAAAGTCAAATTCAGAAATGCTAGGTTTCACACTGCATTCACCAAACCAGAAAATGCAAGCAACCTTTGACAGACAGCTTTGCTCCTAAGTTTCCCCGCTGCATTTTAACTCAAAGCTTCAGGCAAACCAGGCCACTTTTAGGTAAAAAAACAGAATACCTGTGTGGGATTTAAATGGCAATGTAGATGCAAATCCTTCTATATACAGTACAGGCAGAAGCTCTGTAATTTGCCTACTTGAGATGCTATATGCAATGTACTACACAAGTGTTCAGATTACAACTGTGTTGATAGAGCCTCTGAATGCTACTTGAATGTATTCAGTAGCTCTGCTGGGTTTGTTGACTTAGCACCTTCTTTACCAGGAAAAAGTAATGCCACTTCTGACATCAAGCAAATATGCCACTTGACTATACACCAGTATAATATGCAAACTTGTAGGTGCCTCCTAACATAAAAGTATGTAAGATATTTTACCTGGATTATACTGGTTAAATCCAAAGGTGTGCATCTGATTTGTAAAAATCATTCTTATGCTGCCTAAAGTCCTGGCTTGGTGTTCTAACACACCTGTGACAACAGACTAAAATTAGATGACCCAGGTGTCCCTCTGCACCTTCCCAACAGATGCTGCTAGGCAGTGAAATAGACCTAAATCAAAGTTGCGGGCAATAACACCTTCAATCATCTAGTTTTAATCCATTGCCACAAATGTGCTGGGTACCACAGAAGCAGTTATATTGTCCAAAAGTGCTTTTGTCAGTATAGCTCGTTTCACACATTGAACCACTATAAGCTATGCTAGCCCTAGCACTTTTTTGCTAGTATAACTGCGTTTCCACTAGTAGGGTTTTATCAGGAAAGTTATCCGGTAAAGCTACCCGTAAAGCCAGGTCTTTCATTAGGAATGAAACTGCTAACAAGTCTGACATTCAAATTACCTTACTAGCCAGCTGAGTTATCTTACTGAAATGAATGGATCATTTGCACCTCTCAGAACTACTGCTGCAAACTCTTCGCTATGTCCCCTGTGATTCAAGTTTCTGAGGTTTTTTTTGCAAGCAGAACCCATAAAAACATCATTGTTTTTAAAAATTCAGAGAAACAAGCTATTGCTAAAAAATGGTGCCTGATACGATCTGGTACTGCTTCCAGACCTACTCTAGGCACTTATCAGCAGTATCCTGGAAAATTCCCAAGCTCCTTCTCAGCACAGAGAAAAGAAAATGCGGAGATTATATTGAGAAAGAACGATCTCATGGTTAATGTTCAGGTTCTCCTGAATATGACTTTTGGCAAATATTTTTATTTTCTTTGCTGCAGCTTTCCCACTGGTGAAAGGGGATAGACCTCTTCCTCTTACAGGCCTGCTGTGATGGACCTTGAAGCTCACTGCATGAGTAGGGAGAGTCAAAAGCAGACATCCCTAGCTTTCAAGTGCTTTGAGAAAAAAATAACAAAATAATGTTGATCAAGAAACTGCTAACAAAAAGACTCTGAAATATATCACTTGTGCTCTTTCTGGATGCTGCTGTACAGGTTTCAGTCTTTTTGGTTGAAAGCTGCAGTTCTGCCATTGTTGTTCCAAATCTGGGTTTTTTACCTGGTGTGCAAGCCAATAACACATACAGTAGAGGTATTTCCAAGTTTATTCCGTTAATGCACAGAAATAGGGTGTGCGTCCCAAAATGTAGCCACACCACAGTTTCAAAAATCTCCACTTTTATACATTGATTATTACATATGCAAACAATCAATACTTATTCATTGTTATTCTCTTTCATGATTGGTTGAGATTTCTTCACTTTCTATGTAAATTAGTGTGCAGAATCAGTCTTATTCTTCCATTTTTCTCTTTGGAGTAGGTAGCATTGTTTGGGTGGGTGGTCAATGAGTCAGTGGTCGTGATCTCCCCGTGCCAAAATTATCTTTTACCTACTTCTCCTCTAATCTTGGCAGTTCCAGGACTTTTTCTCAGTTTGCTGACCAGGTCTACAGTTACCACTCTCTTGACAGGAATATCCTACTTCTCAACAAAGCTAAAGTTATTATTTCTCTTTTTTAATATTAGGTAAGTAATTAAATAAGGTTGAGGCTGTGTAGAGAACTATAGCAGCAGCAGGTTTTCTTTGTTGCTTCAATTACACTTTATATTTCATTTTTCTAGTTAATATCAATTTTACTACAACACCACAGCAGTCATAGGGACTCTTAGGTGAGGCTGTGGCTACATGGTCAAAGAGGCCATGATGCAGGTATACACTTGGACCAGAAAAAAGGTGCCACGGCAGGTCCTGAGAGAGGAGCAGACCGTGCATTTGAAAGCCTGCGAAAGAAGCAAGCTGCGTGCTGAAAGACAGACCTTTGGTCATGCAAGAAACATAGCCCTGACTCATCCAAGGGTGCTCTGGGACAGCTCCAAGCTGTACTCAAGTCACGTGATGTCTTTGCTGCTTTTCAAAAATCAGGGCAGCTCTATTAGCCTTGGGTTAACTGGTTCACATGTCCCTTTTCTACATGTGATCTCATGTAGCTGTTTACTNAAAAAAAAAATACATAAAGTAAAAAGCCACAAGTTTGGGGATTTGAGCAGGGTTTTTAAAACCACAGGCTTCCTGGGTAATCAAAACCCTGGCTTCTTCAGACTTACTTGTTAATGTGACAGACCATGGATTACAGTGGAGAGGTGTCTCCGGATTCTGAGATGACCTTTCAAAATCAGAGAGTAGTAAATAAATGTAGGCAGCAGGAGGGAGCACTTGATTTCCCACACAAAGCAAAAAAAAAGGCACAGGAAGAGGACTGACCTTCCTCTTCTATGGACACTAACCCAGCGCAGAATTATAGTCCCGTCTCACTTGCTTCGTGCAAACAAAGGGTAATGCCTGTGAATAGAGGTACACCGGCCCAAATTCTTCTCTGCTTGCTTTCATCAGCCGCTGAGTGCTCATCCGGGGTCTGAGTAATGCTGTGTAATTGATGCCTGCTCGTACTCTGGAGCATCACAGCCTGGTGAGTAACAGCATTCACAGCAGCTGGGAAGAAAGAGATTCTTGTTAAATAAATAGGACTGGAATTAGAAGGCAAGGATTTTAACTAAAGCTAGATATTTCTAATGCATATTTCTGAAAGCTCGTTCACTTGCACTAAATGCTTCAAGATGTACAAAAATGTACATGTATTTAAGACAGCTGGATCTCTTTGCCATCAAGTGTTTCTGAGGCTGCAGTCTTACAGTTTGAATGCTATGATGCTAACTTGGTGCCATGTATTTGAAAAATGTTTTCTAGAACAAAAAAAAACCCAAAAGACAAAATCATTAGTTTTATTGCTGCCTCTTGTTTTACAGGACAATCCAAGCATTCTTGAATGTTACAGAAAAAGGTGGCAGGAATATTTTGTCAAGGAGTTTCACTTAAATCCAATTTTTGAGAGTTATGAGATCTGGAGAGGGTAGAAACATCCACAAGAAGGCCAGGCATAAGGCAGAGTAAGGTAGAAATGCAGAAAACAGGTCAGGCTTGCTACAAGGTCTAAAGGAAAAATGAAGAATGCTGTTAAGCTTTGTTTTGGGCTCAGTGTAGCTGCCACAGATTAGCTCTTTGTTTGGTTTCACCCACACGTGGCCCAACACCATTTGGCAGTTTCACTTTGAGGTGGCTTGTAGTCACATTTAGAGTCAAATGTAGTGACATTCTCAGACCTAATTCATGAACTTATTACTCAGGCCCTCCTCAGAGAATGAAGTATTAGGCTAAAACAGTGCAAGCTCACAGTTACTAAATCAAAGAAAATAAAAACTCCTGTGCCTGTTTTTGTTTGTTTTTCTTTCAAACCTACTCTGCTGGGTTTGTACAGTGCACAGACAGACTGATTTAAGAATTTTGCAGAGATGTATCTTGAGGTAAAACCAAGATATTTGTCCTTATCTCTCTGGGCACAGTTCTGCACTTGCTCCTGCCTATTGCACCCTGACTCACTACTGTCAGAGACCTCTATACAGCATGTCTAGCTCTTACAAAGTGTGTCAGCAATAAGTATGTTGGACACAGAGGTTTTCAAACACATGGAAGAAAAATGTGGTGACGTATTTGTATCACAGGTCTAACGCAAAAGATACACCCACTTGGATGACTCTGATAAACAGGCCAGGTTTAATCTCTTTCTCTTCTTTCTCTGGCTATGCTTTCTTCTCACTGAACTGAGACACTCACTGTGCCCCTTGGCAAGTGTGTCGGTGGAGGTATGGAAAAAGTGTTGACTCAGCTTGCTAGTGATTTGAGCTGCTTGACTTGGTGACAGATTTTGACAGGTTCTGTAAGTCCTGATGGTAGTAACTGGTCCATGTTACATCAAAATTGTTTCCATCTAAGCTTCATAGCATACATTAAACTAACCTGGTTTCTAAAAAAATATTAATTTTTCATGCAGCACAAACAAAAGGGAAACAAAAGGGAAAAAGAAGCAAAACTGTTCTTTCTACCAAGCCAATGATACAAACAGTTTACTAAGCTATGCTGAGGGCATAAACTGTATTTCGGTTTTGCCTACTTCCTTTTCATAGATTTGTGGAAAGCTGCGGGTTGAATGTTCATAAATATTTCTTTACTTATCAAATGACAAAGTCTTCCATTAATAATGTCCAGTGAATGTCTTTCAGTGGTAAAAATGACACTAATATCAGTGCAAATAAATGAGAAAGAGATTGTTTCAATTCTCATTGAAAATAATAGAGATTAAGTGGATTCATGCAATGATGACATTGAAAACATTGTTTTTCTCTATGTGAGTGGATAAAATTTCTGTTTACTTACATGGTCAATATTTAAGCCTAGAAGAAATTTATTGTGTGGTATTTATAAGGTGCATTTTGTTCTTCAAAGTGCTTTATAAATATTAGAATTCGGATCCTAAAACACTCTGACTTCCTTCATTTCCTATTCCAAATGATTTAAATTAGGGAACCTCTTTAGAAGCAGACTATATAGACTTCTAAGGAAATAACTTCCTCATGGATAAAGAGGAAGCAAACATAAAAGCTAGCACTGGATGTCCAAAGGTCCAGCCTCCCACCTGCTCAGGTTTAGATCAGACTAAGCCACCTCCTCTGCTTGTTTGGCCATGTTTTCAGTGATAATGGTTCTCACAATAGGCTTATTGCCGTGAGTTTCCAGTCATCACTCAGTCCAGATGTTAAGAAACCCTGTATTCAACAAGCAGAAGCAACAGCCTTTACCATAACCATTGCCATTGTAATTCATTACAAAGTGCTCCAATAGTACCTAGATACTCATGTCCCACACGGATGCATGTGCTAAGGATCAGCCAAAGACAATTTGTTCCTAATGAATAGATCTGCTGGGGACAGGCAAAGTCACAAAGAATGAGTTGATCCTATAGATTTAGCCATTTCATTGCCCACATTTTAAAGAAACCCAGGAATAAACCAGCACGGGTGGTTGAACCATCTACTGTTGAGCCTAGAGGCAGCTTTGAGCCACTGAGAATATGAGTTCTTGTTCAGAAAATGCTTGCACCCCAGTCCCTGCTGTCCAGAAAAACATTTCAGAGACAGCTTCAAAGTACTTAGATCAGAGGCTGCAAGCAGGGAAGTAGCCACACCATAAATCTCAAAGGGTACTAAATAGCTCAAACATTTACTTACACTCTCCAGTGGGATTCATAACCTGTGTTGAGTATCATGAATATTCTGAGAGCAGTACATGAGTTAGTAAGCTTTAAAGCTGTCTTGGAAAGGCCTTATTAATGACAGTGACTACAATATTGGCACATCATTAGGTTGCAAGATTTTTCAGGAAAGAAAGTACACATTTGACAATACACTGAGTAACTCTTGAGTATTGGCGCTGGCACGGACAATGGCAATCCAACCTCCAGCTGGGATTTTACTCACAAATGTGAAGTAGGAAGTAAGAATTACTAAAAATAGGATGTCAAATACTGTGTCAAACAGATTATTTTTGAGTATGCCTAGTAAAAAACAGAGTTACTTCGTTTTGACCAAGTTTTCTTTCAGTCATTTCAGCGTTAAAGCCAAGCAGTTCTCAAGAAATGTAAAAGCATACATTTCAAACAAATACCTCACAAACTAAAACTACAAGGTCTCACAGAAATCTCTCCACATGCTGTATTTAGTTTGCCACTTTTGTTCTTATTGCTTCTTCCCTTTAATTTCTTTTATACCTTTGCTCTTGAAGTAACTTTCCGTTCCCACACATTCTCTGCTCATCATTCACCACCTACCTTTCTAAAATAATAAAGACGGGATTTATGTCTAATCTGCTGAAATCACTGTATTCATTTATTTCCAGTATAGAAAAGACTATAAAAATAAATTAAAAGGAAAAGAAAGGCGATTTTTACTTTCTTAATTAAAAGAATGTCTTTTTATTTTGGTTTTTCTTCCTCAATCCACATATAACTTGGTTGTCACAGACTCTGGGATTGTGAAAGCACTTTTAAAAAATGTCTTCTAAATAAGTTAAAATCATGCCATACAACCAACAGAAATGAGGCAGTGAATCACATCTTCCATAGGTATAAACCTGCAAAATTCCTTTCAGGTCAATTTTCTTACACTGATCTGCTGAGAAAGTGGTGGTGGGGAGGGGTTAATCCCCTTTTGCATCATTCTTCCCCTCTCCCACTCCACTCCTATCCTCTTATCACCTCTTTTTGACTTGTAAGACTTAAAGTCAGAAATATTTTCAGGAAGTTTTCATAATGCTGATGACACTTCAAACGTGTTAGAGGGGGCAGAGAGAGATAGATTAACTAACTAACTATATTTGTATGCATTAGCTCAAAGAGCAATTAACTGCTGTAACAGGAGACCTAACAGATTGGTGCCTAACAAGAGTTTATATGACTAATGCTGTGTGACTGTATCAAGAAGAGCAGTTTGCCCACTAGAGAAGCTAACACATTACTATATAAGAATTAATTCACTTTGAACTCACATTTTTAAGCTTGCAGCTGCTCGCAGCATTTTTTTTTTTTTGAGCTTTATGCTTCCTTTTTTTTTCCGTAATTATTTTTGACAACTCCACCCCTCCTACTCAGCCCAGTGCAAAGCAATGCAGTGGAAAAAGCATGGCATTTACACCACCAAAATGGGTAGTTGTGTATTTTCTTGTCTGTCTAACCTTTCTTCCCTTCCTCCTGCCCAGGAAGCCCCAAGTCTGAGGACAAAAGTGGAATATCCACTCTTCTAGAAATGAACGACAGAACTCCTATCAATTCCAGTGACAGCAGTGTCTGGCTTGATATTGAAGCATTTCTCATGTCCTACTCCCTGCCCTCAGGTTTCTCCCCAGTGTAAAATCACCACCCCAGACAGATCCGTTTGACAGTTCCTCCTTAGCAGTTACTTTGGACTGTAAGGTTGGCTAAAAGCAGCATTACTTTGCAAGATGTCCAAGACAGGCCACATCCATGCCTAGAGTACAACAGTACTTATTTCAGCGTGATTCCTTCTAGCTGCAGTGGTATCTGATATTGTGGCAACACTGAGAAATCAGTAGAGGCCTTGAGAGTTTGTCCTTGTAGGTTTCCTGAAGGCTGGACCTCTGGTCCTTGGAGAGGAGGGAGATGGATGGTGAGTGAACCCCTTTGTGGCTTCAGGCTACACAATTCAGAGGCAACACAGATACAGCAGCTGTTACTTAAACATCTTCTACCCTCCTCCTCAGAGGTCCTCAGAGGACCCCCTTACCTGTGGCTGAAGTCCCATGCTTTATATCAGCTTTACATTACCTTCCTGGAAGCCAGATCCATGACTTCCTACTCAGCCAAGGCTGGAGGAAATCATACAACCCCTCTTCCTCTGCTTCCCTTTCAGTAATACTATCAAGTATTCTGAAGTCTCCAGTTCCAGCAGATGAAAGACACTTGAGGCGAAGCTTTAGCTACTGATTATTAGGTTTCTCCCTCACACAGCTGATGGGTTTCTCACATATTTAATTGCATTTAAAAAAAAAAAAAAGCACAGGAAAACTGCTGCAGAAATCTGACACATATTAAGGGAGTGCAGGAACTGATAAACAACACAAAGAATAAAGATCGATTGCTTTGAGAACAACTGATGAGATCATTCACTTATGAAATAGCAGGCTTGATAGCAAGGATCGGGTGTCCCTGAACTAGCTCCTGAAGTGTAACCATACCACGTAATTAATATCAGCCCTCAGAGAGGCTAATATTTCTGTTCAAGTCGCATTTCCTTCTGCTATCAGCGAGTTTTTCTGCAGGCTGAAGGCACAGCGGAGCAGAACAACAGGGAGTGCAGTGTTGTTACTATAGAGGCAGCATTGTCTGCAGAAGCACACTGCTAGCTGGTAGTGGAGGAGGCAACAAAGAGACTGCTGGAGGGTCACTTGGAAATAAAAAAAATAAAATAAAATAAAAATGCCAGAGCTGTAGAGCTGGATGTGCTAGCTATTACAACTTGGCTCAGGAAACAGAGAACTTTCCAGGGCCGTTTCCAGCCTTTGCAGGAGACCGTGCTCTCTGGAACACAGAACAGCCCAGGCTGAGCGGGCATGTTGAACCCTGTCACACTATTCACGGCAATTGTGCCTGTTTTATCCTCTGTTTTTCTGAAGAGAAGTGTCCCAAAGAGCTCTCCCAAAATACAGAAAAAGCCAACCAAAACCAGCAAAAATAATTAAAACCTAAGGCCAGCTTAAAAAACATGTTGGAAGTCATACAGCTGCGGTCTTCAAAGGCTTGCTTTTTTCTGGAGAGGGGTGGAGAAGAGAGCTTTGATTTAAACACCACCACCACCACCACAATGGATCATTTGATCTTTTGGTTCCTCCCGTTTTATTTTAATAAATGTTTCTAAGTACTGATTTAAAGTCAATCCAGCTTTATTAAAGGTTCATTGCAGGATTAAGAGAGATTTGAAACCAAGCCCAATACAGTCAGCAGAGGCAAGTTCAAAATGGCCACTCAGTAAATAAAAAGCATATCATGCTGGTAGTGTTTTGAGTGATCAGCCAATAAAACAGGCAGCATTTCTAAACACCGTGGGGCTGGGGTTTTTTTTCCCCTGGCAATGAAAATCTTTTAAACTCCTAGTTAATAGGCCTTTGTGCCACTTGTGAAACATTCCTTTTCATTTTTTTTAATAGAACATTCATTCATTTAATGTTAGTGTTAAACAGGATCTTACATATTTGTACATCAAGCAAGCAGTCGTTACCCATGTTACATGCAACATATATTAGCAGCCTCGTACCATTTGGTTCCACTCTTTTGCTGTATTTGCAGGCTCAGAAAAGTCAAGATTTCCCAGTTGAAGGGGGTGCCAAGACTCTAGCATATTTTAGACTGTATTTCCTCTCTTACAAGTAACACATACAGGACACAGAAGGAGCAAGGCTTGTGAAGACAGTGAGCTGCTTTCAAATCCTGCAGAAGCAGTAGCCTTTCTAGCTCTTCCAGATAGGTTGCATCCAGTTGACAGCCTGTCTTGGTGGTATTAGGACTGTGTTTAGGAACTAATTAGGATTTCATAAGGATTAGGCACCAACCTGTTTATGTCACACTCCATTAGAAGAACAGAAAATCTGAGATCCTTATGAAAAATCCCTGTGTTTTCCTTGCCACCCTTTCTCATCCCACCTCGGATGAGACAGCATGTGCGGGTATTAAAAATGTCCCCTCCTCCCTTCCAGATGGAATTTTATCCAAGTCATAAATGCTGAACCCCTCAAACCATGTCTATACTACTGTCTCTGTTCAGTGCTTCTGGCTTCTGCAGGTTTTGGAGAAGATGATGAAGAGGTACTGTCATATTTCCCTTGAGGTATAACACCTTGGAAAGCACTGTTCTCTCATACAGAAACCTTTCCAAAGCTAATGCAGTGGGTAGGTGGGAAAAGAGGAACAGTTCTGTGAAAAATCTGGATCCAGTCGTGAGGGAGCCATGTTATTAGCAGGAAAGAGTGCGTAGCAAAACAGCGTGGGCATTGGTGTTGCTTTACAGAAGGTCCAGGATCAGCCGGTACAGCTCATCGTTCCTCCACTTCGTTCTGCACAGCTAGTCCCCTCTTGTCCAAATGGAGGACAATTGACAGCTGTGGATATATTACCCTAATTCCCTCTCTCCCCTGTGAGTGTGTCTACAGAGGATACCAGGGGGCCTCCGTTGCATTAGTGCTGCCACTAAAACCAGGCAGTGCTTACAGAAATGCATTTCACTTCTGAGTCCAGCAGACATGCTTTGGTTACTTTTGTCCACTTAATGAGAAAATAATGTAAGGCCCAGCTGGTGTAAGTCAGCACAGCAGCAAAGAGCCTGAGGAAACTGTGCCAATTTACCTCAGTGAGGATCTGGCCCAAGGGATTCATAATGGATGGAGATGTCTAGTCAAGAAGAGCTCAAAATGTCTGCATTTATCTGCCACTTCTGCAGTTCAGACAGCTTCTGCCAAATGGTATGAGCAGCTGGACATCTCTTTCAAATCCATATTTAATTCCCTAAAGCTGCATTGAAATGAAGAATCCTGCCCACAAAACAGATCAATATCTTACACTGCTTTAACTTCAAATAACAGTGAACAAGGAAGATACTGCTGTAGATTAAGAAGAAATCAAATAATCAAAGTTACAGAATCTCTAGGCTGAGTAAATCAAGAAAATAAATATTTTAAAACATTTTCTTAGTTTATTGCCTATGATGTAAATAAATTTATCTCTGATTATGACACCTTTTTTATTCAATATAGGGGTGAGTAGAATAAAAAATAATTAGTCTGAGAATTGAAAGAATTGTGCAAATTAAATGAAAAAACTACGAGTTATTGTCATGATACTATATTAGAGATACTATATTAGAGATACTATATTAGAGATACTATGACTAAGTCAAACAATTTGAATCTGGATCAGATTATTATTAACATGAATCTCTCTACTTGAGTTTTCCTTTTCACCACAAAAAGACACACATTTCAAATCAGTGAATAACCTTAGCTATGGGTGGAAGATAGAGGTCATTTAAACTCTCATTGAACTTTGCTTCTTCACTTTCTTAATCTAAATGGAAGAAAGTTCTCTTCAACATTGTTTGGTGCTAAAAATTTAACTAAATATAGCTGATACACCTGAGCATAGGGAATGGAATATAAGAAGGAACAATAATGACAGGTAGTTTAAGTAATTTTGTTGGGAAAATCTAAATTGTATGAGAGTACATTACGTTATTAAGTGGGACAGAATCCACATAAATGTAGTGTCTTGGATCATACTTATAATTTCCATTCTTAAGAATCTGTTATGAGGTCTCTCAAGTTGAATTTTCACTCGTTAAAAAAGGCATTGTAAAGGCATGGCCCATTGGATTTTGTCTACAGCCTTGATCAAAAGCAACCTGAAACGCTCAGGTTTCACAAGACTAGATAAAAGAAGCCTGGTTTAAAGTATAGATATCAATAAATTTTTTGCTAGCACTGAATACAACATTCCATGGAATGGAAATCTGATCTTTACTAATATATCACATTTTAAAATTAACATTTCCACATCTTTTTAATTACCCTTGATAGTCTAAGTCAGAATAAGAAATTTGTCCCCTTAACAACAGATCAAGCTTCCATATGCTCACCTGAGACTATAAAACATATTCTGGCTTATTTTATGGGTGGATCAAACCCTGTAACCCCAAATAACTGAACAGCTGAAAGATAAGACAATAGGAATCTCACTTGCTCTCTTTGACCTTTTTAAAGCTTGATGTTGCTATATCTCCTTTTAAAACAAAAGAGAAGTAGTTAATCTCTAGAGATAAACACGGGAAAATAATTTTTCAAAGAGGCTCAGATGCAACTGCATAGATATTTTCTGCAATGAAACAACTGTCATTTTGAAACGCTACCAATAAACAAACTGCAGGTGTTTTCTGCTAAGAAATAACTCCTTTGAAAAAAAATATTATATAGGGTACACATACCTTACATAGAGTACACATTAGATCAAAATGTACCTGGTTGTGTCTTTCAGAACTTGTATTTGTCTGCTATACAAAGGATTCCTAGGACTGCTAGAGTTGGTGTGGTTTTGAAAGGTAAAACTGCCTAATCATCAGGGAATGAGAAGCCAGATTACCTGCTTGACAAAGCTTCAAGGACGATGTGCATGCTCTGTTCCAAATTAAACTTCAAAAGAATCTCCTAATCAAACAAACTGAACATAAGAGGTATCCAAGGACAGCACAACAAAAGGCTGCTTTGCAGGGACAGAGAGAAAGAAAGGAATGGGAAATAACACAGTCAACCCTCACGGGCAAAAGAATGCAAAGAAAAGAAGTGAAAGGTAAGGAATCCAAGTGTATTAGAACAAGGTAGAGTGGGGTGTTTTTTTAATTAATTGCATGAGCAAAAACTTTAGACTTCCTGCCCCAGACTGACTAACCCATCTATCCTTCTAAAGGCTTCCTTCACAATTTATAAAATTCTTGCATGAGAAATTGCAGATGCTACTTATCAAAGTCAAAACAACATATATATTTGTAGTCATATTTCCACATTTTTGTTGCTGGAAAAACCTTTTTACCGAGAACACAACAGTTCTTATTTTATTTATTCATCTTGGAGATGCAATTAACAATAGTCCAGACCCTAGTCCTACGTCAGTAGGACTACTACAGGACTACAGTTTCTGTAGGACTACTACTACCTACTTCAGACCATAGTGCTAATTCCAGTAGCACTGATTTCACAGCATGCAAACTCCACTGATATATTAATACTACTGAATTAACGGATTGTGTTTTCTGATCAATATGAGCATAATATTGAAAGTTTGGTCTTCCTAATTTTGAGGCACGGCATGAAGTTGATAATGTCAGTAGATGGGAACTACAATATATACTATAATATGGAGAACAGGACAAGGAATTGGCAAATAGTGTGGCACAACAGAAAAGGAAGGACTGCTGGATGGGAAGGATATAATTCTTTGGGTTATCTCTGGCCTAGTCCTGTTCACTGAATGTACACTGGTGCAATTGGTGCTGGGAGCATGTCTGCCAGCTTAATGTCCTCCAGAAGGAGTCTAGTCTGTACACTCCAAATATACCTGCATTGCGAAGAAACCATGGTAAGAGGAGATGCATAGGGGAGTGACTTGAAAAGTGCTTTCCTGATTGAAACTAAAACATTAACATGCATGTACTCCTCCTTTTCCTGAATGAAAAGCAGAGGCAGAGCAGGGAAGGAGCAAAAGGACTCAGGCTGGTGAATGAGGAAACAGGGAGAAATGAGGCAGAGGTAGGCACCACCAGAGCAAAGCCTTCTGCTGAGCTTTGAGTGACCAGGGCTGGAATCCAGTAACTGCAAATTGTGCGGCTCTCCCATCTCTGGTAACTGTTCAAACCAACAGGAAACAATTTGTTTCCGTTATCATGAGTGGGAAAATATCTGTGCTGTCTCTCTACGAGGATCCAGCATTGCCAGATAAGGATGATTNTGGAGGGGAGGGGGGAAAGTCTAGAAAACGCCATCAGAGCAACTGCATCCAATAGCCATTTTGTATGCTATTAGAGGTCATCAAAATCCAATTTGGAGGAGCGCTGAGTATTCCCTGTGCACGTCTGAGGTTGGTGGGAACGTGGCTAAACAGGTTAGTCCTTCAAACTGAAGCATCTCTGTCAAACCAGATAAAACAAAACCAAGAGTCTGAAAACTGCCCCTTCAAAAGGAGGATGCATGGGTGGGGGTCAGGTGTCTCTGATGCAGGCCAGATACGGGACAGGAATGTGCAATATCCTGCTTCCTTCAACACCAGAAAAAGTGTGCTAGAGATCATCTTCCTGCTCACCACTCCAACCCTTCCAGCCAACAAGCTCTCCACTGAGGGGACCTCTGTCAGGGCACTGCTCCAAGTGCCTGGCTGTGCCTGGCCATCTGTGTGTCTGCTCTTTTCTTCTTTTTTTTTTTTTCCCGCCACCATTTTCCCTTGCCTTTGTTTTGTTATTGTTGTTGTTGTTTGCTCTTGCTGACTCCATATTCCACCACTCAAACAGCCCTGTGCCTCAGTCCACACTGTGCAAAGTCCTGAAAGGCCTTGGGCATATCTTCAGTTTGGAGACCAATGCCATGCCATAAAACAATTTAAGTTTTTGCACTCAGGGCAGTATCTATGCTTCCCCACTTCTGTGCACCCAGGTCTTGATGCTGATGGGGGTGAGGATGAAGAGGGCATTTAGCATGCACTTGTGCAGCCTCATCCTATGTCATGGTCCATAAAGCCAAGGCTGCAGGGTACGAAGGAAGCATCGCGGTTCCCTCAGGTCCCCAGTGAACTGCCTCTGCAACCAACATGGAGCTTTCTGACGAGCTCTAACTGCATTTCAAACAGTCACCCAGATTGCCTGGATCTATGTAGACACATGCACACAGACATATAATCTTAAGCATTCTATGGCTTAATACTCTACATGTAAAAAGCAGTCATATACCTCAACTTCCCAAGGCTGTGCAACAGTAACTTAAATAGTATTTGTGAAGGACCCAGAAATGTTATTATCAGCAGCAGAGCTCTCACAGAAATTAATAGCTATTTACCCAGAACAGGCTTGGCTCTGAATGTACAGCAAATAAAGGGCATTGAACACTGAAGGCTAGTGATAAAGGAGGAAAAAAATGGTCATTTTCCTCACCATCTAGTGCACTGAGGCAGAAATCAGAGGGGGAAGTTACTAAATAATTACTAGTTCAAATTTATGGTATGCTGTATATGCGCAGGGATCAAGCATGGACTTTTCTTCAATTTCCTTACTTCCAAGTGAGTTTTATTTTGTAAATATGGCTTTATATGCAATACAAATAATATTTACAGAATTATACTTTGCAAATTCAATGAATTGCTAATGGGATGTGATGTATTATACCCAGGCTCTCAACTAGTACTACAAAACTCGCAGACACCCTTTTGCAAGGAAGTCCTACAAGTGCCAGATAGTCATATTTAATTTTCATGCAATTCTGTATTTGCATAATTAAGAGTCAACTCAACCGACCATTTGATAATCTCAAGAATGATACAAGAGCTCAATGAAACTGCAAGGAAATGTCAGGGTCTGAGGGAGAAAGTGAGAAAGTAGGGGAGAACACTGGGGGGAGGGGGGGAGGGGGGAATAAAAAGCAAGCAAGCAAACCAGAAAGTCAATTATTTTCCATTCTTCTTTGCCAGTTGCAGGCTAGCTCTAATGAGAACAGCAGCTAAGTAGCCCTGCCAGCCCTCCAGGTTGGAGATGGATATAATGACAAGGAATGTGAGGAACTGAGTACTGCTGCTGTTGCTGTTACATCTGTTTTAAAAAGCGACATCAGCCACCCTTCAGAGCTAACTAACCAAGCAAATTTTGCAACTGTTAATGCGACACAGTTGCTACTAATGAACTCAAGGTGGCGGGAAAAATCAGACCCAAATCTATCCATTCTAACAGCTTGATTGCTATTATTTTTATTCCTTTGTTCTCCATACCTCTTCATAGAGTTTGCTTATTTGTTAATTTCAGTCCAGACCATTAAAACGGGTAGAAAACAGCAATTTTGAGCACAGCTGCATCATATTCCAAAAACATTAAAAGATTAAATACCTTTGGCCTTTACAAAAGATATCAAAAATAAAGATAATGAGGATGAAAAATGGGAAATGAATGCTTGCAATTGGGAGGCCCCAGCTCAGTATGCCTGTCACTACTAGTGCGTTATGCCATAACAAAGAAATCAGCACACTGGAAATTCCTCCTGCTGTGCACAAGTGAAGTCAGAAATGACTGTCACTGATGCTTGTACAGAGAACACCAACATCTATGTGATGCTTCACAAGCTGGCTATGTTTGGTAGTCCTGGACTACAGAGCCTGAGCAGCATATTCTGACGATTCAGCAGCACGCTTAGGCACAGGCTAGTTTCACTTCCATTCTGACATGGATCCTGTTAAAAGATTTTTTTGGAACCACTGGAGGATCTGAGGTAGCCAAGGGGGAAAAATAATAATTTCTTTGAAGTTCCAGAAAGTAAAAGACTGAATGCCACCCACTGATTAAGTGCAAAAGACAGTAAGGAAATGACCATTTTTATTATCCCCTTTTCCCCACCAGTCATTCATGTTTCACCCAGTGCTTTTCAGAGACAGAATGCTGCCTTTCAGAACAACAATTCTACACCATCCTAATCTGTGCATTTGTGTAAACAACTATTATTGATATAACTGCAAAATATCACTGTCTTTTCTTACAATGTAATTAGGCACCAGGCATGATAAGCTTATTATTAACCAAAATGTATTGCCTTCCAGCATGGCTGCTGCAAGTACAATCATTCAGCTCTCATTTTATCTCATTGTGCAAAGCGCAATGGCAAGCTTTATGTTTTGTACAGAGTGCACAAAAGGTTGAACACAAAGTTTAGAGTGCTGAGCAGAGACCCGTATTGCAATGTTGGCCACTGTGTGATTCAGTATTAGTCCATAACCTGGTCAAGAAATCTCAAAGAGTTTTTCCTTGACCTAATTAGAAAGTAGACAGTTTTCACCAACTGACAAGACTTCTACCAAGTAGAACCAAAGGAATGGCTGATTGTGGAAACAAATGGAAAGAGCACCGCTTTTTGTAAGCAATTCAGAGGATGTGTCTTAATTAAAAAACAACAGAAGAAACTACAAGGGAACAAACTAACAAAATAACCTGTAGGAAATGACCAGCATTAAGATGATATTCACTCCAAAATGATAAATGAACTTAAGCAAATGGACCAAAAAAACTGTAGTTTGAAATCTCTGTTTTATTAGCCTTTGCATCTGAGGACTGAGAGGTGGCAAACGGGATGTCAGGTTTTTAAAGAAATTTCACAAGGGAACTACAGGCTTCTAAGTATGGCCATATCTGTGTTATGAAAATCAAGAGAAACTGTAATAAAGACTGAATTAGAGGACATGTGGATAAAGATTATATATTTGTGAAAAAAATAACAGGAGTTTTTACATGTTCCTGCCTGGTAACGTGTGGGAATTCTTCACAGGGTCAAGTATATCCAGCTGATATAAATTATCTGTCTTTCCAAAGGTGTTTTTTTTAAAAAAAGTCTCCCTCCACTACCTTTTCAGGAAAGTAATTAGTCTTGGCTCTGCATGGAGAATAGTTGGTTAAAAGTCAGGAAACAGAAAGCAGGGTGAAAATAGAACAGAACAAAACCATCAAGATCAAGAAAAATCTGGCTTGGAACCAAGTGCTGCTCAATACAGTGGTGACGAACCTGGAAAGGACATGGGCAGCGAGGTGAGAGTGTCTGCTGATGGTACAAAGTGATTCCGAGTAGCAACAGGAGAGAATGGTGGTGAAAAATTGCAGAGCTGCTTTGCACACTGTATAGTGAAAAGGCAGATGAAGTTCAGTACGGATTAATGTAAAGAAATACACAAGGGCAACAATAATCCTAAATTCATATACAAAACCATGGGCTCTGAGCTGATCACTAGCACTCAGAAGAAAGACCATGGGACTGCAAGAGATGAAGTGTTAATCATTATTAGAAATGAAACTGAGAACAAAACAGAGAATATCCTCACACCACCATAAGGAATGAGGGTTCCCTACGTATTAAACTATATAATTTCGTCTCCCCATTTTGAAAAGGACACAGCAAAACCGGAATAAAGGCATGAAAAGAATAATTAGAAGTACGAAACAGCTTCAATAGAGGTGATGACCAAGTGGAATAAGACTCTCATATGTCTCAGGGGGAATCCTGGGGAATTAAGTTACGGGTCTCTAAAACCATAGGCAGCAGGGAGAAGGCACGTAGAGATCAACCATTCATCTTCTCTTTTGACTTAAGAGGTAAATGTAATTGAAAAGCCTTGAAGAAGCAGGCTTCAAAAGGGAGGTAGTGCTTTACTTAGGTGTTATTAACTAGTGGAACTCCTTCACAGAGAAATTTGTGGACCCAAAGTTCACCTGGTTTGAACAAATATTAGTCAAGTTCATGTAAACAAAATCCCTCAAGAGCTACTGTCTGTCCAGAAACCACACCTAGCTCATGTCCTTTACGGGATAGTCAAGGAGTAAGAATCCCCTTTCCTCATTTCTGTCAGCCAACCTGGAAGTTGGTAATACACAGATTTTTCTGAGGGATCTCTCCAGAGACCAGCACCAGCCAAAAAAAAAGTCTTTGGTGAGCAGCAGGAGAGAGATTTTTATACATAATGCTCCAGGACTGAGGCAAGGATATTAGAAATCAGGATTTACAATAAAATAAGCTGAGAAAATTAATGAACTCTGAGGATACTAAAATTTCATATGAGATCAGGGGGAGATCAGACAAGTCCCTGGAGAAATACCACTATAGGCTTGTCCTGTCCTTTGCAGTAGATGTCTACTACCGGCTATAGCAAACTGAGCTAGAGGCAATTTTGGTCTGACCTGCTACCAGTATTTTGTTTTATCTTGCTTCTGCTGTTATGGCATCATGCAAACAGGCAGTGTCAGGGCTTAAAGCGCATCCCCCTGCTCCTGGGAATTTGGCTGCCTGGGCTCAGGGCCAGCTTAGAGAGAACACAGCTGCTGACTTTGAAAGCTGCTGTGAAGAAAACTAGAAGAAGCCACAACAGACACTGCCCCTCCTTCCCTCAGGAGCTGCTTTTAGCTGTGACTGTCCCAGTTGACCTCTGCCTGAGCTATCTTGCAGTTGTGCTATAGCCATGCACCTGGCCATGCACCCCATTGATGAGGACTCCTGACCCACAGACTGACTGCCCAGCACACCCCATGACCTGTCCTGTCACTGTGATTTCACCTCGCCATCACCAGCCCCCACCTGTCCTTTGTTCTTGTCCCCAGCCCTTCTCTGCTTAGCTTGTTGGGGTGTGGTGGGACTGCATCTACCCAGGGATGGCACAGCCCTGCCAGTCTGTGGGCACCTACCCTGGCTGGGCACAGCCATACACCTACCGTGCCCTGCCCACACCCTATGGCCCATACTGTACCCTGACACAGAGCAGCAGTGCAGAAGTTCCATCAGTATCTTCTGCTAATATCCACCCTGGTTCAGAAGAACACATCAATAAAACATGAGGGATCCGGACAGCCAGGACATCTGCAACAGCATCTTTTATCTTGAAAAGTACCTCCCAGCACACTGTCATAATTCAGAAGAGCTCCTTTTATATAGAAATTTCTGCTGTGAAATTCTATTGATTGCATAATACAACATTTCCTTTTAGAATTGGCAGCTGAAATATATAAAGCCTTCTATCACAAGAGGCTTCTGTCCAAAGTTATTATACAGGAAAAGTAGAAAAGAAGCCTAAATACAGACTGTTCTCTTTGCTGTGTTTTTAGAACAATGTTCCCCATTCCTGTCTCTGTAAGAAGCACTGTGAGAAATAACTCAAACTGCTACAGTAGCACAGCAAAATTTCAAAGCTCTGGCTCTGAACACAAGTGTAAAAGTACATTGAAACCCAAGAAAAAAGTGGGAAAGGAGAAAAAGAAAAAAACCCTCCTCTGACATTTTCTTTACTGTTTGGTTCATTGCAGTAGATAGTCCCCTAAATAATATATTGCATTAAATTTTAAAGTACTACAGGTTTCAAAATGTTTGACCCTTCATTTTAGTTTGTATACCTGTGGAGTTCATTTATTTGCTTCTTTCCATAGTCATGAAGATTAGAATTTTCCATTTTACTTTTAACGTGGGAATCTTAACTCATTTAGTCAGTTGATTCCAGGAACTGAGGCTTTAAAAGTAGACCATTAAACATTGAAAAATTAGCAATAAAGCTCTTAGAGTTGGCAACAGTTACTACAGCAAGGACTTTTCTTTTTAGCTCTTCAAGTGTTACAGTTCTGAATCAATACAGTTCAATGATAGGAACAGCAGAATTGTTCCGATACTGCCTCACAAACCCCCTTCCTCTTAAAACGAGAATTTCCATAAAATAAGTCAAAACAGCAAAAAGATCAACACCTTTAATACAGGATACCTGTTACATGTGCATGTACTTCACTCCTGCTCAGACACTTCTCCTTTCTTACTTTCTCAACACATTTTGCTCATTTACTTAATTGTCTGTTACCATGCATAATGAATATTGCTTTGTCCAGAATGTAATATTTCTCATGCTCTAGAGTAAGAGGCTCACTGCTGTTTTGCTGAAGTTAATGTAATATTTGCCGATGACCTATTGACTTCAGTATCTGAAAAAGTTAGGCTCCTTTTCTGCCTCAGTAAAACATGTTGTTAGCATTGAGTCAATGAGTCTAGAGTTCAAGAAGAATTTTCCTTTACAGTCAATTTAAAACATTAATTCTGCAAAGTCAGGTCTACATATATTATAAAACTTAAAAGTAAAATTAAAAATCGAACATGAACAGTTTCCACTCCACCCAAAAATGTCTTTTGTATTCAAGGAAAAATAAGAGTGACTATTTGGAAGATAATTGGAGAAAAAGTTCAGGATAGGCTTAATTTTCATATCTGGTAGTTTACATTAGAATGAATTTCACTTGAATTCTATCAGAACCAGAATGAGATTTCAGGTAAAGTTTTCTGAAATAAATGTATGTATGTAATTATGACAGATTCCACAAAAGGAAAACCTAAGGTTTGTATTAGTAGACCTTGCTCTCCTTCAGGCATTACTGCAGAGACCAGAACCAAAATGTCTGGGCTCAGGAAAAGCTGCTGCTGACAACTCAGATGAGGAACACAGTTTTCTTTCCAGGTACATTTAGATGTGAGTTAACCTGTATTAGCCAATTTTGGGGGGAAGGTAGGCCTTCTGTCTAACATTACGAGGTGATACTTGGCTCTTTCCTTCATCCTGCCTCTTTGAGTTGAAATGAGAAAGACAGGCTCAGCCTCTCATGAGCATAACTGTGAAAGGTGTTTAGCAACTAAACTTACCTTGTCATCTGCCTGCAAGGAGAAATTCATATACCTGACTTCCCATTTACAATGCTAAAATCTGAGTATTATGCCCTCCAATAGTCTCTCTCTCTGCTAAACCACATATTAACAAGACTGAAGGTTTCTTTCCAAAGAAGCCCTGGAGCGGTTTGGCTGATTTACATAGGGGCCGATTTCTTCACATGTAACAGAAATACTATCGTAATCAATCCACTAAGGAAGAAAAATTAAACATTCCCCCAAATACTCAACTTCTAAAGGATTCCAGCAGTTTCTGAATTTAATTACCGACAAGTTTAGATATGCTGGGAGATTCCAGGGCTGGTTTTATGCACTTTTCCTTGAACCTCTCTTGTCAGACTTTCTCACAGTTCTTCATAAACGAAGGCCCTGATTGTTTAGATTAAATTGGAACATTGCATTTAAGTCCATACACTGTAACACTAAACATAAACAAAGTCACATGAAAATTCTTGGTATGAGAAAAGAAGACAGATCTGGAATGTAACTCCATTGTATCACAGAGCGCATAATTTCTCTTAAAATCCAGAAACAATATCATTATTTAACTCCAAACAAATTACTGCAATGTAAAAAAACGTACAGATTTATTGTCCATAAGGCAAGAGAGCCCTGATTCTTTCCACTGAATATTCAGACAACTTGTTTTGGTACAAACAGGTTCAATGCTAGCCTGAAACTCAAGGTCCCTACTTGGGCTCAGCTGAACACAGCAAAGAATGCTGGACAAACTTGCACAAAGTTAGCTATAGCAGTTCATGCGTTTTCCACTCCTTCAACAGGGGAATGTTTGTGTGTGCACAGGACCTTTGAATTTGAAATCAGAGTTCTCAGCTACACGGAGCTGATGGACAGGCTGTTTCCCTTTTAGTTGCAACCTTTCTCAGCAGCTCCTGGCTTTTGAGCACTGTAGCCTGAAGTCAAATAAACTGTTCAAAGAAAATGTAGCTGCAAATTCATGTTCAGCTACAAAGGTCACATGCTCAGGATGCAGAGATCCAAGAAAAAGGCTGAACAAGAGGCTGGTGGTTAGAGGCAAAGTTGATGACAATATTTTGCCTTTAAATTCATGTCAGAATAGTCTCAGTAGAGTCACTTAACTTTTTCGTTATTAAAAACACTTTTTAATGAAACACCTGAAGTTTCTTAAAATTAAAAAGAAAGATTATTAAAAAATTCTTTC
The DNA here is from genome assembly GCA_013398295.1 of Chionis minor. Lineage (NCBI taxonomy): Eukaryota > Metazoa > Chordata > Aves > Charadriiformes > Chionidae > Chionis > Chionis minor. Next base: position 24,833 of record VZSF01010382.1, on the reverse strand, counting down.
ACCCACAAAACTGAATGTGTCTCTCAACTCTTCCTGATGTCTTTATAGAGCAGTCATTTTTTTTTCTTTTCATTATATTTAAGTAAAAATGCTGAGCAGAGAAAGATCACAACTAAACGGAGTCAACTGCAACAATACAAGAATAACTTCGTGATCCCTCCTCCATCAGTCCTTCTATTCTTACTACAACTGTGGTCCACACACCACCAGTAATGACGTTTGTGATCAGAGTTTGGTATCATATTTTATAATTTGAAACTCCAAGAAGCTGCAGTAACAGTCAGTAAAATCAAGTGTTTATTTTAGATACTCATTAACTTGCCCTGACTGGTTAATAAATTGTCAGTAATCACATTATTACCTGGGAGATACCAAAAATACTAGTAATAAGTATAAACATGTATGTAGCTTAATGGACAAGAGATATAAATGGATGTCTTTTGATGTCACTTAACAGGGATTGACCCAAGCCTTAATTAAACAGGCATTTCCAACTCTGAAGAACCAATGAAGTATCCAGACACACACTCCAAAAGAAACTAAAACGCATAACAGTATTTGGGGGTATTTTTACAAGATGTTTGACATACCTACCTATTATGGGGATATTACAAGGAAACAAATAATATCTGAACACAAAATGAATTTTTTGTTGCAAGAGTAAAACTTACATTCTTTGCACTAGCTACGTTCCCATGAAGTCATAAGAAGTCTTAAGTCATCACTGTACCTCCAAAGGGGTACCTACGTTTTCAGACTATGACACTGCATTTTAACCTTGATCCACAAATAAGCTCTGTGAATCTATTTGGAAGCATTGGAAGCATGCTCATGCATGTGTAAGCACGTTTTGGATTTAACGAACAGTGAATAATTAAGTGACAATGATGACACTTCAGCACAGTTTATACGCTGGTATTTGGGAATGTACATGCACTGTAGAGACAGCTCAATACTATTATTTGAAACAAAAGTAAACAGTTATCAGTATGTACTTCCCCATATAAAAATTCCTCGTTTGACAGCCTGCCTTAATGTTGTCTAAAAACACTATAGTTAGAAAATAACACGCAGTAGCGAGCTACTCTGCAGAGGCAGCTACTTTCAGGAGCTAACTTTAGATGAAGAAAGAAAATATTTCAGCTAGAGCTTACCTTGCACCAGAACTCATTCTCTATTGACTGGAAATTAATGTTTTTTAAGTACCAGATTTCTTGTGAAGCTGAACTGCCTTCAGCATGAAAACCTGAGTAGAAAAGTAGAATCAAATTGCATGTAAAACCCCCATTTCACCAGTCACTGCTAGCTAGCTGGGTTCTCAGACACATCCTAAGATAACATGTTTAATTTTTTAACACCATTAAAATTCAACCAGTATATGGTGTGACCTCTCTTCACTGCGCGGTGCTGATGAGGCAAAAAAGGTAGCGGCCTTTCCCCACAGACCTTCATGATACAGGCTCCTTGGCTACACTTGAGGCTACCTGGCACCCTCTTAAAAAAAGGGGGCATTGAACAGGCGTTATCATTGTGAGGACAGAGCCAGACCAGAAGATGAAATACATTAATGTAGTATAGAGGACATGTAAAATTAAGGGAAGCGGAGTTGATACAGGTCATCGAGGTAGAAGGGGACAGATACTACAGGAGAAAAAAGCCATCTGTTAAAGTCTAGAACTGGGAAGTGGGAAGGAAAAATACTATACAGGTGAAAAAATGCACAGTCAAATGAAGGAGTTAACAAAGGGATTGGAAATATGGACCTAGGAAAATATTTCCTACTGGGGATAGCTGGGGAGGATTTTATTCTAATTGAGAGAAACACGGTTATGTTCTTTTTCTTTTTTTCAACGCAGCAGTAAAATGAACCACTAGACTTTCGTATTGTACTCATATGAAAATAGAAAAAACCCAAATGAAAAATAAGGGAACCAATAAGTATATGCTATAGAGGCAATCCAAATTACCATGGCCAAGTGGTTCAGCATACACAGGAAAGAACACATAAGGTAGAATTGTTTCTTTAAATAAAAGAGTTTGGAACTCAGCATGATCCCAGTTTTGAAGTTACAGCTAGGAGACCTGATCCTAGCATTATAACCTACAGTCAGCAGCAATTTACTTTAGAAAAGGTCTTCTCATGGACTACTATAGAGGGAGAACTAGACAAAAACAGATCAGAATCCAGCCTAAAAAAAAATGGTGCAATGGGATTTCAGGCTAAAACACCTCTACCCCAGGGTACAGCAATATAAGAAAACAATAAAGATCTTGGATGAAAGTGAGGGGGAACTCGTCAGTAGGCATGTAGTATGGGAGATCTCAGCTAAAGAAATGGGAATGGTTATTTGCAAAGACTACAGAAAGAGAGGTGTTTGTACACGTATCAACAGAAGGCTTCCTTGTACAAAACAAAAGCAAGAAACAGAGACAGGAAGGAAATCATGGGGAATAGCTTGAGTAATAGCCAAAATGCACTTTCAGATCTGTGTAAATGTCAAGTTAGGGGACACAAAGGGGGGAGAGATCACATGTAGTGTTAAAAATCAATTCTCCAAAGAAAATAATGTGAGAAAAAGGAAAAACAGAGAGGAAGGAGTAAGTATTTTGAATGAGAAAGTTACTCCCAGAAGATATACTTTCCACCTGTAAAAATAAAACCCAGAATCATAGTACTGCCAGTAGGTATGAATAACAGCCTGCAAACATTAGCTGAAAGAGGAAAAGTGTAATATGATTTTAAAAAAAAAAGGCACAGGAAAAAGGATGTTTAGAGTAAAAAGTATCAGGTGGAGAACACACTCCCAGATGAAAATTTAGTAATCTTTTGGTTCTCAGACGAGAATGGATGACCAAAATGTTAGAAGGGGAGGAAGAAGAAGAAACACTAGCAATGACCCTTTCTGCCATTTTCACTTAAGGTAATGAAGACTGAAGGAAATTAAACGACTGCCAGGGGCAGTTATTAATGCAAGCAGGATAATTATTTTTAAAGGAACGTAAATAATATAAGAAGGAAGGAAACTTTGTGAAGCTTCTCGGGTATCAGAGAGTGCAGCAGATTCATTAATTTTCTGGCTTCTTTTTTATCAATGCTTACATAGTACTATATTAAAGCTTTGCTGACTAACTCTTCCAATCCTGCAACTCTTTTGCATACAGAATTTTTCAAATACTAGAAAAAAAAAACTTAGCCTCAAATATCATAACACGGTCTCTCATAAGAAACTTGTTTTGTTTCCATGACCGTAACAATGAAGCCTTACTGCAAGGTAAGAGAAGGACAAACCAGTAACTCTAAAGTAAATGTTTATCACCTGACTGTGGTGGCTATGGTGCTGCCCTCAGTAATAAACAAGACACATAGAAACAGCCATTTCTACAACATCATGCTATGCATATTGCACATCATCCAAAGCAATTCTTGTGGAATGTTTGCATGGGCATGCTATATTCAGTGTATCTTTCTGATTCTGTGTCCTTGCCCAATATATAGCTGCTGGCAAGGTGAAGCGAAATCTAAATATGGAAGTTAAAGAGGAAGTACTAGAAATAAAATTTTAAATGGAGGCAGAAGACCTCTGCCTTTTAGACATTCTTTCAATGTTCAGCTTTCAGGCCTGGTCAGAAGGTGAAGGGCACTGAAAAATCCTTCTCAGGCTTATTCATACTATAATCAGCAAATATCTTCATGGAGAGTATGAGGCCAATTCATGTTGCTCATTGGTAACCATGGTTGCTACTAGAACCGAACTATACAACTCTCTCTGAAGTTTAACTAATTCAACACATGGATTTTTGACAAGGAACTCTGGATTAATAGGGAATGTTAGGCCATTAACTCAGTATAGCTAAGTTTTCATCCGTCTTACAGAGGTATATGTATGCTATACATATTTTTTTACATTTTCTATACATATTTTTTGCCCTAATTTTCATTTCACTAGGTGATCCAAATGGTTTCATTGTAGTGATCCACTGGGTGATCCATCAGGTTTCTAAACAGTAAAGAAAAGTTAAGAAAAGGAGGGTGACGGTTTTCACGCTACCTTCAGAACTGATGAAGGAGGTTGCCAACATGCGGTGTACATTTGTAACATCTACCCGTTTGACCTAAATTAGGAGCTCTGTCTGACGGGTGGGACAAAGTCTGTCAAGAAGCTGAAACCTGTCCTTTTCAAAATATTTGGGACTTAAGTGGAACGAAAGTTATGTCATCTTGAATAGGAATGTACATATACGACCTTTTCTTTACAAGTTTAAGTATATAAATTGTCCAAGAACTAAGAACCCAGTAGGTAACTAAATCAAGTTTTGAGGCTTCCAAGAAGAAACTAATGGCAAGAATAATCTTGAATATTTTCTTTGGTTTTCCTCCCTGAAATTACTACAGGTAGAGTTTGGGGGCTTTTTACCCTAAAAATCCCTTTAGTTTTTGAAAGATACTGTTTATATGCCCATTTTTGAAAATTCAGATTGAGACCTGTGAGGAAGACTGTATAGACTGTTACCTTCACTTTTGAAAGAATAAGAGGGAGCTGAAAAGGAATTGCTCAGAAAATCCTACTGTGAAGCTCAGATGGCACGTGGGCAATATTCATAAGCTTGGATGCTTACATAGATTTCCTCAACGAAGAAATCAGATTAAGCCTCACCATAGGTTCCCTAGCATGATACATTTCTATGTTTTAAGAACTACTGTGGCACCACTGGAATGGCCGCATTGCAGACATAAGCCATGTCCCAGTAAAGGTCCTCGTCTGGCCATTTTTAAAGCAAAACATAAAAGGATGCAATCCTTTCCTAGAAAAAGGAGTACAAGTTCTATTTTCAACTACTGTGAAGAATAATCAACTTTAAAAGCCTACAAGTGAGTTACAGAACCACTCACTGCCAAGTTTAATTACAGGCAGAATGAACTCTATGTGAGGGAAAAGAGGAGTTTCATTTTCTGCTGCCTTTCCCTTCATACAGTCACCAACAAATGATATCAGAATATGATGTGATGGTTTTCTATACTTACTTTTGCCAGGAAGACATAACATAATTATACAAAGTGGAGAACAAACACGGGGTAGAGATGGGACAAAACCAAGATTTTCCACCCTAAATAAAAAAGCATATCTCAAATCCTCTGCAAGCACATACAAAAGTTAAGACACTGGAAAATCCTTTTCCCAGAAAGGGTACAAAGTAGTTGCTGCTACTACCATCCAGCGAAAGGTTGAATGGCATCTCCTCATGCAACTGCTCCTTGCACACCACTTCCATTCCCCTACTCTTCAGCAAGAGGAAGAATGTGCTAAACTTTCTCTTAACACCTCTGAAGAAGTATGCTCATTTACCTGCAGGTGTCTCATTCTGATTTATTTTACCTGACCTTGCTGACCCAATAAGGGTTTGTCCAACGCCTAATAACTATAGGATCTGGGAAATTCTGTTGATGGCTGAAAAAAGATAAATGATCTTTCATAAACCTTACATAATAACAAAAATATTGTCAATGACTCATCTCTCTCTGAGCATACTTTGATATTATACAGAACTGAAAATGAACACTTAGGGTATTATTTTCTCTTTAATAGCAATTGAGCAGCCCCGGGAACAGGCAACCTGCTATGGGAAAGTAAGGATCACAGGACTTCAGTCTCTTTTTCATCTCTGTCTGACATGTTCCAAGTCATATGGCTTTATAAATTCTTACTGATTTCCATCAACATGTCTCTTTGATGTTTAAAGTCTCAGCTGGAGTCACATTTGTTAGCCAACAGCTCCTTTCAAAATATTTATGTCCTTTGACTCAAAGTTCAAAACAGGGCAAGATTCTTTTTGTATAATCGCTTAGAGCAAGCACAGTATTTCTGTTACACCAGTTCAAGGAACAGGCATGACGCGTACTTTAAGACACTATACTTCATGTAACTTTTGGCACTGGCATTGAAGAACTATAACCTCTTAGTAAAGGAGAACAAGTTGTTCAGTGCTTCTCACATTAAGCCAGTTTTTACTGTACTGAGAGCAACTTCAGTGGTCTATAAGTTTTCCATGAAGAGAATCAAGCTAATAACACTTTTAAAAAATGGAAATCACGCACACAGTTTATTGTGGCTCCAATATATACATAAACTACGTATGAAACAAATCCACTGGAATGTTATGGTGATTAAGTCAATAGGCTTCATTAGACATTTATCTTAAAGACTTTAATAAATTATGGCATCCTTTCTCCAGAATTTTTTAAGCAATATGTACTTTCTCGAGCAGGAGAGAAAATGGTGAATTTCAGTTTATAGAGCTCTGTGTGGAATATGGATTTTATGTGTATCACCACAGATTTTGTTTTGCAAGGCTTTTAGATTTATGGTTCCAGTGCCCTTCTGGTTCCTAGGTATTCTTGGCAAGATGCTGAAGCCCCCCTCAGGATGTCAGTTCCTTGGCTAGCTGATCCAGAGAGAGGGTGTGAGACAGATAGAGAGGAGGAGCAGTTCCTGCACTTCTCTCCAACTTGCATAGCTCGTTCTGTCTGGGCTGGAGGGCTCGAGCCAGCTGCTGCAGAAGAGATGTCAATTGCCACATAGAAAGATACACCCCAAATCATTCCATAACTCATGTTCCAGATACCCCTGTTCTCAAAGCAAGAGTCAAACAGAGGATTATGCTAAACATAGGTGGCAGTTTCAGCCTCTCTGCAGCTGAGCCTGACTGCTGCTGCTGCCTGCTCTTTCTCATTTGCATCCTCCCATCTGTTCTTGCTTCATTTCCTGCCACCCCACACAGATTATTACACTCTTTTCTCAGTCCTCCTCCATCTCTTTCCTTCTCCTGTTACAGCTACTGTTGCTGCATTCTCACTTGCCCCTGCCTTTCCCAGGCTGTCACATTCCTTCCTCCTTACCCAGCTTCGGTCATCACAAGTCCTTCCCTACCTTGCTCTGCCTTGCCTCTCCCCACCAGCAGCTGTGGCAGTGCCAGAACAGACAGCACAACCACAAAGCTTCCTGAACCTGCTGACGTTCTTACAAATCTGTCCCCTGCACAAATAGAGCAAAAACGTGGCAGCCTGTAAGCATTATGTGACATTACGTTGCACTTTCATCTCTCATCAAGCATACATATAAGCTTGGAAACTGATAGTATAGATAAAAGATGTCTCATTTAAATGAGGTGCTCTTTTTCTTTTGTATTTGCATAGCACAGTAAAAGAAACCTCTGTGCATTCTCTGAGCCCCAGGAATTTTGCAGAAAATTCTGGTGACTTTCTGGCTGCACTATTTGAGGAACATGAGAAATTACCAAGGGAACTCCCATGGAAATTATGTTTTGATATTTTTAACTTTGTGTATCTGAGAACAGTGTACCACACACAACAAAACTAATGAAATATGGCTGCTTCAGAAGACACTTGCCTCCACATTCTCCTCCCTATATTAAATCCATTAAACAGCAAGCAGAAAATGCCTATGAGGTTTATGATGAACCAGCGGAGAACATCATGACCACTGAGGTGCCAGAACAGCTCCAGATGTGCTACAAAGACCACTTCACATTGACATCATCCACTACTTTTACAAGAGGTTGTCTTAGAAGACTGCCCAGGTGATTAAGAGATTAGCCTGCCGAACTACAAGACAGAGCTTTTAACCACAGAGAAAGCTAAGCTGACAACTACAATGCTGTAGCTTATTTTAAAGCCTAATATATTTTCTGCACTTTTTTTTTTTAATGTAAACTCTTTAATTCAAAGCAGAGGAAACTGTATTCCTGTCATCAGACTTTCCCTACAACGATGCTTAACCAAACAGGGACTACTCCCTCAATTCAAACCTTGCCCTTTATGTCTATATACTTTCATCCAACTGCAATAATCCACAGAGAAATTCACTTTTCAGGTCCCACTTATGCTTCACTCCTGTTGCACCCATGTTCTTAAGGTTTCAAAAGGAATGGCATGACGCTTTCACAAACCCACTGCGAAGCCAATAGGGAATTTTGTCTTTAAGGTATTGTGGCAGAAGGGAATTTCGTGAGGATGTACAAGATCTACTTGATTTAAAAGTTTCTGTGACCTTCTCTAACAAAGACAAGTCAATTCTGTGAGGAAAATGATCCATAAGAAGGAATTGCTTGGGTGCAAAGTGATCCTGCTTTATTTCAGGTAGGCTCATTATTATCTTGTGAGTGATCAGATGAGAAGGTCCAGTGGATTGATGCTCTGTAGAACCACTTACAAAAATCCAGAGAAGAAATGGCTCTGCTTCAGAAATTTCCCCCCCCTCCCCATCAGCTGCAGTATTACCCCTGGTCTGCAGGGTCCTAAAGATTATTAGGGAAAGCTAATCAGCTTACGATCCAGGGGTCCACTCCACACCAGGATTTTTTCCTGCTCACTGAAAAAGGTGGAAAATCACTGCTCTAGACCCCTTACAGTCAGATTTTCTCTGTGTGATTGCATTCTGCCAGAACAGCCACATAAGAGGATTTAATTATGTTTTTCACTAAAGGAAAGAGCAGCAACTTCAAGTGGCAGGGAAAGCTTGTTTCTCTGCACTGTCCTATATCTATGCGTCTCTGTTCTTACCCACCTTTACAGTTAGCAAACCTTCGCTTCGGATAGGGCCTGATGAGAGTAGGCTGAATCCACCTACACAGTTCTCCAGTGACTTTGCTGGGATTTCCCACACTGAATCAGGAACCGAAAATGTATGTGATGTATGCAGCTGGTTGTATTTTTAGGTTATGACTCCTCTGACTGACCAACCACAGATTTGGGGATTTTGTCGTTATGGAAGTTACTCAACTCCCTTTGCTTTATACTAGCTGTCAAGGAGGTAAGTTGTACTTGTAGAAATAAGAAGCATAATAAGCATCTAGACTGAAAACACAAAACCAGGTCTGTTGTCATAGGGCAGCCTTGAGTCAGGCCCATGAAAACTAGTTCTCCTACTTCAACATCTTGAATTTTTGTTTTGATTTGAAGTGGGGAAGAGGGGACTCACATGCATGACATAATTTGACTATGTATACCCAAAAAAGAACTTATTCTGGCTATTTACTTTGTATGCAGTCTTACATGGGTTTATTTTTATGTCTGTGACATCTTTATTTGCTGTTTGGCTCTTTCTAAAAACAATAAGCCCTTCCTGTGTTTTTGCAGACTATTGTAAGTAAACAACTCTCCTTTTGGTTTTAAAATTATCTTTCAGACAAAGAACATTTGTCCTACATAACAGCCAGTAAATTAAAGAGGATGTTGACCAGAAGATACATCTGTGTATAATATATTACAGCAAGTTTTCTGACTTCTTACTTAGTGACTTTACTATTTTACAACCATAGGCCATGAGCCATTCTGGGGTGACCAAGAAGTCAGAAACTCCTCAAGCACCACATTTTCCATGAAAACTGCAACAAGCAGCTGAGGCTTTATGTGGATCTGAATCTTCTCCGCCTTCTGACCTCTTCTTCCACGTTGTTTTATGGCCAGATTTTCAAAAGAACTCAAGCATAGTAGTAGACCATTTTGAAGATCTGAGCCAAAACCTTAAAAAATCTTGGAAGTTTTAAAAAAAAACCCTCAGAAACCTGGAAATCTAGCCTGTACTCAGTAGCTGACTTACTGTTCCAGGCTATCTCTTCCTTTCAAGTTTTCAAAATCTCCTGCAAGATCTTAAGAAACCTGTTCAAACTACTTCTGCACAAGTCCTACCCCACTCAAATATATGGGATCCTTAGAACAGTTGGAGCAAATCACAGAGGAATTTTTTTTAGTCCAAGCACTGTTTGTGAAAGATTATTCTTCAGAATATTTGTTTCCTACCTCTCCCATTTCCATCCCTCCACTCTTCCATTTGCATTATTCCGCAGCTAAACTACACACTGCTCTTCTCCTTTCCCAGCCCATCTTCCAGTTCCAGTAAGCATAAATCCTGTATTCTCTCAGGTTCTGACAGCTGACATTATGGTCTTTAATTTCCGCCTATTTGTGGAAAGGGTTGAAAAAGACAATTTTTCTTGGTTGAATATGGTGTGAAAGAACTATTTGCTCTTCATCTTGCATTCTCCATCCTGCCCAAGTGGAATTGGATAGGCATCCCTGATCCATGTCTTGTGCTTTTTACAAATGCTGTCCCAGTTTTTTCCATTTTGAGAAACTGCAGGGGTTTTGAGCAGAATAGACATGAAGACAGCCCTATGTTTAAAAGAGAGACAGAGTGTTGAGAGACCTCTGGAGATCAGTTTTGTTACTGGACAAGGAAAATCTGAAAGAGACAGCCTATGAGCAAAGACAAGGCAGGTAGGTAACAACCTGAAAGGGCACAGCAGGTTGTGGATCTCCAGAAGCAATTATCAGATCAGCTTTGTGAAGCACATAGAGCAAACAAGACATGCAAGACTGGTGTCACAGGTAATAGAGAAGTCAGGCAGAGAGCCTGGATGAAAAGGCAAGGTGCTCTCTGGCAAATTCCACAGGCTTGTGCCCAGTGCTTGTCAGCACAGATACAGATCAAAAGTGACAATGCAGATACTAGCCATGGAAACTTGTCCATCTAGTGCTGCGATCAAAATCAGAGTGGTTTTTGCTGACTATTAGAAAGTAGCTTCTGAAAGGTCTGTGCCCCTTTCATCCCAGCCAGGCTGAGCAGGGTGTCAGCCCTGGTAACGTACCAGGAACTAGAATCTACTGCTTTAGACTTGTCTCTGACCTTTCAGCACAAAAACACAGCTTAAAATATTAGTCACGGCTTGTCACAATGACACCTATGATACCTTACCAACATAACAATAGTTAGTCAGCGGTGGTATTTTATCAAGAACCTTTTTCAAACCTAACAATTTGCAGGGGAAAACAGAGAGGCGGACTGCAAGAAGATAATACATTTGCATTTTTTATTTTATTTTGTCTATCTTTAAAGACAGTCACCAACTTTTTGCCTTTTCAAATTTTCCCATTTCTGTCCTAAAGTGACACTTCCCCGGTACAGGTTATCAGATCCCGTGTAGCGGAATCCAAATGTGCTTGCAGAGATAAAAGTCATAAATAAATGCAAGACCAGAATGCTCCAGTGAAAACTGTAGAGCTATATGAGAAAAACAATTGAAACCTGAAGAGATATGTGAGAATGACATGCACTGTTTAAACAGCTCTTGGCCCTTTTCTGTTGATAGTTTCTGAAGACCCATCAAACTGCATGTGGTTTAATAACAGAAAAGTAAAATGCCCGCTTCCATGTCACAGCTTGAAAAAACATAATCATAGAATGGTTTAGGTTGGAAGGGACCTTGCAGGTCATCAAGTTCCAACAGTCCAGTTTCATTTCTATTGAAGCCAACGTCACTTCATTTCTTCACAGAAGAAGTGCGACAAGAGGAATGGTCTGCTGCCCAGGTCACTCTGCTGATCCATTTAGACCGCATCTGTATAGGTAACTCAAACAGACCAGAGCTTGGCCTCTGGCACTGAGATGGCAAGTGGCACAGTGTGACTCACCTTCAAATGGCTAAGGTTTCCCTTGCCCACACATAGCTGGATGGCCTTATCCGTACTGCTTGCCAGGAAAGGTCCTCAGCATATGGTCCTCCCCAAACCATGACTAGAAGCATCTTAGTAGCCATGGGTCAACGAGGAACATGACCACAGCTAAGCACTATCAGGGGCCGGTACCCAAGCCTCGGCACTGCTTAGGTGACTAGCATGCATGTAGTTTTTTAGTCCTTTTACAGAAGAGCACCAAGAGCCCCGCTGAAGTGTGATGCAAGGGGAAAAAAACAAGAATCGGTAGAAATTGATTCTGCTCAATTTACAAAATGAGGGGAGATGAGCTGTGAAACACAGCAATGTTATTTCCATTATTTGCTTTTGTGACAGGCTTGCTGTCATCATCCTACCATACACATCAGGTTCCAAAAATCAAACAAACTGGGGCCAAATGCACAAATGAGTTTTGGCAATATGTCACATACCTCGCAATGAGTGCATTTTTCCAATGAAAAATATTCTGCCTGATGCAAAAAAACTCTTTCCTCAAAGAGCTTCTGTTGCCTTGCCCCTGTCAAATACTTTCAGCGTAAGTAAGATGGGGCCAAAGGGGAGAAACAAACAAACAAATAAAATAATAATAAAAAATATTCAGGACATTTATCCTTAAGACTTCTACAAAGTCCAAACCAAAGTTCTTATTTGTCATTGAATACCTGCAAGCAGCTTAGGCCACTTGCTTTCAAAAGGTATGGGGGTTTTAAATGTTGAAAGCATCAATTCCCAGTACATTCCCATTAATTTCATCTGATGAAAAGGAGCTTGATTATATCAAATGTGCCCTACATCAAGGACAGTAAACCATCCTAGAGTAAGTCTGGAATGAACTTCTAAAGCATGCACATGAGTGTAAATCCTGGATACTCTAAATAATAGTGGATCAATTATCTAAGAAGCAAACTATTTGCTTTGAATAGGCGAACATTTCAAGGGGATCAGGGCAGAGGGCATAGTGTGGGGGACTAAGTTTCAAAACTGCATCTGGTGTAGGTATGACCTTTTTATCTGTGACTTTTCAGTCACAGTCAATGCTCAAATAATGTTCTCACTCCATTTCATACACAGTGAACCTGCTCCCAATTTGTACCCTCTCTTACCTTTGTGCAGTACTGTTACCAAACAAAACAGATGACCTAGGACCAAATAGCTTATTGCATTTGGGAAACAGCATCTGGACCTGGTCTGCAATTATAATGAAGGCACACAAATAAACACAGAGGACTCAGGAGTGACAGAGGCAGGCTATGAAATAGAAGTAATCTGACAAGGTCAATAGAAATGGTGCTAGAAAGGCACTGAAGACATCATTAGACTAGAGGTTAAATGCTGAACTGTTCATTTAGTGGTTATCCCATTAGTGCATAGATTGGAAATAAAAGTTATTAAAGTGACCTTGTGTTTAGAAGTAAGCTTTATTTTACCAAAAATTACACTGTCAGGTATCATAAAAACGTGCTTCCTCTTGAGTCTTTTTGGCCTCTGGTAAATCAGATCCAGACTGCTGTAATATAACTACGCCCAAATACATTTTGAGATGATAAGACATATTTGCACCTATGAATTACATTGATCTCACCTGAAACAAATTTATTTATTCTGTGTGGAGAGATACAGAACAAAATGCCCTTGAGACACAGAAAGAATTTATTCCCTCCTTTGATCCAGCATCTTAAGGTTAACCATGGCAGGTGCTGACACTATTTATTTTCTTTCTTCTTGTGCACAACCAGCTCATGTAGTTTCCTTCCATAATAGGGAAAGATTGTCTCCTTAAGCAATGACTTCTCTCTTATTGACATGACTTTTTTTTTGGATACTGATTCAGTGGATTTAAATGAAACTATTCCCCCATGCAACTGTTTTCCTCATTTCAAGCCCAGCTAAAGTAATGGATACTACACTTTAATTTTTTCCCAAATGCCGACTGAAGTTTTCTTTTGATAAATTTATTATCTTCAACTGTTATTATAATTGTCTTATTCATTCCTCTGCAAGATTCTGCTCTGGTTTATTTGTGACCTTGACCCATTAAGTTTTGGAGATAAAATTTTCTCTTTTGCTACTGGCTCAGCTTGATTTTTTCTGAACAGTTCTCCATTTACCATAGATCAGCCACTTTTGAAAGACTAGGGAAAGAAAAGCATGGGCTTTTTTCAATATTAAAATTGGCGGTTTCTTTTTTTGAAAGGTACACCTTTTGGAGCAGAAACTACAAAGGAAGAAGTTAATGGCATTTGTGTCTGGAAAATGTGCTTTGCAAATATGCATTCAATGGATTGTGTTACAACCCTTCTGGTGCTGGGGGATTCATCCAATTTTGCATATGTACAGTAGAGATTTACTAGGGTTTGACAGCTAAAACTGCTGTTCCACTCACACTTTCCAGGGATAAAGCAACATCCTCTTTGCCACACCAGCTTTCCATCGTGTGCACCAAATCCCAAGTAAGGAACAGGAATTTTCCTGACTGCTACAAAAAAGGAAGAATAAAAGATACAATAAGCAAGTAGATGTGGCAAGAAGAGGTGTCAGGAGGAATAGCAAAAAGGCGGCTAAAAGCAGCGAACCTGCAAACCAGCGAAAAGATGCCCTAAGGGACAGGTGAGACAGATTTGATGAAGTGTGTGGGCATGGAGCTGACTGGGCAAAGATACCAGGACACAAAACTGTGAGAGTCAGAACAGAGCCAGGAGGATAAAGAACAAGTGACTAGAGGCCAGACACAGACTAAAGGGGAGGGGAAAGAAAGGCGAGAGTAACATTGTCAGAACAGTGTTGTAGAGCTCTTCTGAAATCCAAAATGTTCAATTTGTGAGTGGTGAAGACCTTAAACATGAAGGAAGAAACAAGACATGAATGTGGTCCTGTTTTGACTGTCTTTGCTTGTGTTTATGGACAAATTGAAGGATCAAGATTCAATGTAATCTTACAGCCAACGAAAATCATAAGCTAAGGAAAATATAGTCCAGTGCCTGAGCAGAAGAGCATTTAAAGAGAGAATTATAGAACTACACAGACACAGAAAGAAAACCACAGATTGCAACACAGCTCTAGCAAACAGGAAACAAAATAAGAGGAGCAAATTGTTACAGGTGTTACAAGCAAAGGGTGTCTTATACTTCAGTGACATCCCACTACGTCAGCAGGAGGCAGAGACAAATCTTAATGCTCCCAAGCATTTTGATTCATTAAAAAAACCCTGTTACATGAAAGACTCCTTTTTCCATCAATCAAGAACCTGAAGAACAATGGGTCAAAGCTTTGGCAAACTATACAAAGATGACTGATTTGTGCAATTACCAAACTCTACAGGGTGAACTAATTTGTGACAGAATAATGACAGGACAAAAATCCAGGCACTCAAATGAGAATGCTTAGAGATCCCATTAACTCTGTAGAGAACTAAAGACATGTGCATGGCTAGTGAACAAGCTCACATCCTAATAGAGAATATAAGCAAAGCAGTCACAAAAGTATTTCAGAAGGCAGAGCAAGGAAAGCATGAAAATTTACTGAAAATTTGACAAAGAAAGGCATACAAACACAAAGCAGAAGAGATGAACGAAATCCAAAGATCTATGGCTATTGTGGGGAGAAAAAAAAAGAAATATATAATAATGAAATGCCCTTTACATGGGGTTACATGCAAAAATTCTGACAAGTCATTATGCAAAGGATTGCAGACAAGAAAAAAATGCCCCTATATTGAGAAAGTAAGCAGTGACTCAGAGATCTTTGCATGTATGTGACATCAGTGTAGTGCAAAACAGCAAAAAATAAATGGACTGTGAAGTTCAGACTAGCACCAGATGCAAAGACAAGGCAGCCGAACACAATAAGAGATAGAATGCAAATGAACAGTGGGCATCAATGTGTGTGAAAGGCACAAAGACCTCTTCAGAAGTGTACATGAAAAAAAAGGAAAATAGCAGATCCAAATTTTAAATTCCCTGATAATATAATCACAGTACCATGAGGCCAAGTAAATTAAGAGCAGAATATCAAGTAAGACGTAGATAGAGTGAAAGTTCAGGTAGTACAAACATTAGAGAGACATTTAGCAAAAAGAAGAGAGTTATTAACTGTGGCACATTAAATATAAATTACAGATGATTCCTATGCGACAGACAAATAAAACCCATACCCTGTGTGGCCAGTGCATTATTGCATCTGTGCCCTGAAGGACTGGACTTCTAAGGCAAAATATTAACTGAGATGCTCTGGGACAAAAAATAATCACTCAAGACATTAAAAAAAAATTATTTGCTTTTAGTATCACAGATTATATAGCACAGTTTCAGAAAGCAGCATAGTATAGGTATCATGAAGTTAACACATTCATTAAAAATTAAAAGAAAAATAATAATATAAAAAATAGTTTACACCTAACTGCTTACAATTAAAGAACCATTACCTGATATACCAAAGCAAAACTCTTCTTAATAAAATCAATACATGTTACCAAACAAGAACAGCTACCTCAGTAATTCTATGCAGTAAACCAGTTTTGCAGTTACCACCATAGAAAATCATTTGTGCACATCATGCAGTGCATAGGTTGTACTCTTGCACTTGGAAGCTTGGAAAGCATCCAGGAATGAGCAGGAGACAGTGAAGTACCGTGGGGCAAAGAGATCTTGCTGCAGCACAGGAGCCTCTATCTCTGAGAGCCCCAGCGTCTGAGGGTGAGGGGGCTGAGCCAGTATGAGAAGTTTGGGAACCTCATATAGCCTCCAAACCTAATGGTGGTGGGAATACATCGAGGAAAAAAGATAGTTCTCATGGTTTGGGCTAGACTGGCCACTGAAATGAACAACAGATGCTCTCCCCAACCAGAGGAACAGCTCAAAATCATTCACTTATACTTACAATGTTAAATAGTATACCATGCATTTTATCATTTTCTCCTACATGATAATCAGCTGTGATTACACACCAAGACAGCAGTTTTTGGTCTGCCATTTGCAGTGGAGGGACATGGCACAGGTGCTGCCCTGGGTACATCAGCAGGCACCTTGAGAACCGGCATCCCTGTGAGGGCTGCTCTGGTTTGCCTGCCAGAAGCTGGGCGGTGAGAGCTGAGGGAGATAATGGCTCTGCTCAACTCTCCTCCAGAAGGAGCCCAGAAAGAAATTGTAAATTAAAGGAAATTAACTTGGGGCTCCTGGGGTTGCCCCCACGCTGCCAATGACCAGGACCCCATTGCAGACCCCAGGGCTGCCCTCACCTGCCCACAGCCCAGGACACCATGTCAGCCCCCCTGGGGCCACCAGCCCCTGTCCCAGCGATGCCACAGCAGGGCCGATCTCTAGCTCCCACAGCCCTGCCATGCCCGGCCATGAGCCCCACTGAGCCAGGTCCACCCGCGGGCCCACATCCCAGCCCAGCCTCTGCCCGTCCCCATCCCAGGGAGGTGGCCCATGCCAGGGCTGGGGCTGCCCCAGTGTCCCCCGGCTGCCCTGTTCCTGGCTGGGGAGATGGGACAGGTCCTGGCTGCCAGGCGCTGCCATCACCCACCGGAGAGGCCCCAATGCTCCCAACGCCCAGCCCCAGGGAGCCACCAGCCCCTCAGCACCTTGACACTGGCAACGTGCTTGGGATGCCATTCAGGCAAAAGAAAAGAAGTTATTGCTCCTGAACCCAGGTTCCCATACACAGAGGCTTTCCGTACCAGCAAGTGAAACAGAGTGAGGACACAGGCTCAAGCCCTGGCACACAATGGCCCTGCCAGTTGGGCTGCCAGGGCACCTTCATGGCAACGTGCCATCTCCCTGACACAGCCCAGTCACCCTTTTGGGAAGCAGGCAGGCTGGAGGGTCAGCATTTCTTGCTGGCAGCATAGGCAACCCCATTTATGAGGAGTGGGAAGGGAGCAGGAGGACAGTTTAGCCATATGAATGTGCCCTGTAAGACCTATTTTATTCATCAGGACCAGTGAAAGCCCAGTGGGAAAGGAATACCTTTTAGTATCACTCAGGTGGGAAAAGTTAAAGCTGTTATGTTCAAGGAGAGGGAACTATTCAGGCAGAAATTAAATACACATCACTACAGAGCATTTTTAAGGGCCTGTTACTCCATCTGCAATGTTATGTGTTTGATACATGGTACACCAGACAGCTATGTGCTTACCAAGTTATGCATAGCAGCCTCACACGACGAAATAAGAGCAATTAAGTCGGAGTATGAGATCTTCAGCCAGCTAGAAAGACATCTATCTCTATATAAGAAGGAAATATTACACAGAAGGCTAAGGTTTCAGGGCAAGGGAGTGGAAAGAGTCAAGTAACAAACCTTCCACAGCAAGATGAATATGTGTTCACATGTTGTTGTGCTGGGTGATTGCAGAGCAACCTCGCCTGTCTCTCAAAACAGCAGGACTTCACACAAGCCAAATGTGCTGTATTTTGCCTCATACGTTCTCATAACATAATAACCATGTTAATGAGAACAGGAAATCTCCTAAGAGATCAGAGCCACTCTGGGGAAAAAAAAAGCAGGAGAGAAGGACCATACCGAAGCCTACAGTTGAATTCATCTCCCCTAACTGCAAGCAGTTAAGACAGAAGTTAAGCATGTTCTCTAAACTACTTGTTTACTCTGCCCTGAAAGTTAATAGATAGCTATCTCTGGAGGAGGGAACTGTCCTGGAGGCACATAGTTATTCCTACTGATCTCAGGGCAAACCTTCTAACTAGCTCATAGTACAGGCTTACCTTTTTGCTAGCTAAAGCCAGGAAGATAAGCCCCAAGCAGTGCAAGAAATGCCTTAGGTAAAACAATGCAGGAAAGGGATTAAGAAAAACATGGGGGAAAATGTACACATGAACTTTAGTCCTTGAAGGAATTGAAACTGTAACTGGGAACTATTTCATTATCGTAGGCCACTAGAAATTAAATGAACTAGTAGTCCTCTCAAGCAAGACACCAAGACATTTTAGCAGCTACAATACCTCAAAAGTATCACTTCAGCCAGTGGACACCTGCTTACACAATTCAAAATAGAGAAACAACAAAACCCATTTTTTCCAATGTTAGTCAAATAATCAAGCCTAATAAATTGTTGAAAAAGGTTATAGGCTACGAAAAGCAAGATGAAAATGTGAAGAAAAATCACAGTATTACAGAATGGTTGAGGTTGGAAGGGACATCTGGAAGCCATCTGGTCCAGCTCCCTGCTCAAGCAGATTGCTCAGGATCATATCCCGATGGCTTTGGAACATCTCTGAGGATGGACATTTCAAAACCACTCTGGGCAACCAGTGCCAGTGCTCAGTCACCCTCACAGTGAAAAAGTGAACATCATACAGTACTATTGCTGAATTCCAAGAGATAGCCATAAAAAAGCATGGGACAACACTTTTGTGACAAACCTCCTTCGATAAATAACACCATTGAGGACACTGCCTACTGCACCACAGCTGATCTGTAAGAAATGCTGGAGGCAAGTTGTGGGGTTCATAGGGAGTTCATGCCATAGTCATTTATAAGACTGCTTATGAAAGAAATTTTGCACCAAGCAAGAAGAGGTTCTGTAAAACAGGACAAATGGCCTGGTAAAGGCCAACTACTAAAACCCGAAGCAAACTCGCAAGGTGAGGAAAGAGACCACATTCACTGTACCTGATCTGTAAGAGAATTAATTTGATGGCAAGTAAAGACAGACCACTGCAGCAGGAAAAGCAGTATATTTATGTTCACAAGTTCTCCTACATGAGGCAGTCCAGTATTAAATTTGTATTTTCACTGGCAAACAAGACTGCAACATCACTGACCTGAATAGCAGGAAAAGAGGATACTGGGAGTTAAGGTGTTTTTCTGAAATTCACTCGCATTTAGTCTTTAACCAATAAGAAGGAACTTCTCCAGAAAGTCATGATTAATAAAAGGATCCAGTCTGTGAACCAGTAAAAAAAGAGCACAACATCTTTGGAACTGGCCTCTCAGTAGTACTACTGGTAGACAACTTTTCAGAAAATATATTTCCAAACATGTCACCAAGTTCTGAAGGCTATTCTTCTCTAAAATAAGGTTGATAGAATTATTTAATTTAAAATTGTCTAGTAATAAGATATTTCTTAAAATGGACTCACAAATTCCAGATATTTTTTCCCCCTTTAGCAAATAACTCTGCTTTGAGTGGTGCACAGATGTACTCCTGAAATACTTCCCCATTACAGGTGCATTTTGACAATCTACAAAGTAGGAGCACATGCTTACCATGTGGTTGTAATGGTCAGCTTCAGCAATACTCAGACACGTATCAGATCAGTAGAGGAAAAGCTCTTCTTTTACCATTTATCAAGGCCTTTGGCAAAAAGCAGCTGGTAGCTGGTAGCTTATAACTCTATTTAAAAAAAAACCTATAAACATACCTGGATATCAAAGAGCTCTAAGTACAGAAAATGGTCCCCAGAATTGAAGAAGGATGTGAAGGTCCTTGAATGCGTCCAGAGGAGGGCAACAAAGCTGGTGAAAGGGCTGGAAGGAATGTCCTATGAGGAGCAACTAAGGACTTTGAGCGTGTGTAGTTTGGAGAAAAGGAGACTGAGGGGTCACCTCATTGCTCTCTACTGCCTCCTGAGGAGGGAACATGGAGAGGGAGGTGGTATCCAGTGATAGGATGTGTGGGAATGGTTCAAAGCTGCTTCCTTCAGGAGAGGTTTAGACTGAACATTAGGGAGCATTTCTTTACCAAGAGGGTGGTCAAACACTGGAACAGACTTCCTAGAGAAGCAGTTGATGCCCCAGGCCTGTCAGTGTTTAAACGGCTTTTGGACAAGGCCCTTAGATACTATGCTTTAACTTTTTGTCAGCCATAAAGTGGTCACGCCGTTGAACTAGATGATCATCATAGGTCCCTTCTGACTGAAAGAGTCTATTGTAAAATAAATACCCTTCAGAGAATCCACCAGCCTGATATGAGTAGAACCTCGGCCAAAAAGCAATAGATGACAAAATAGATTTAACATATCCTAGCAAAAGTTGAAACAAGTACAAAGCAGTAGCCAGTCATCAAAATAAAGGCTTGAAGTTTTCCAGCATCTTGCTAAATAAACAAGATACAGAAGACATTATTCCCAAAACAAAACAATAAACTCTCAGTAGAGTTGGTGTTAATTTATCTGAACCTGAGAGCTCAGTATGTGCACAAGTTACGTTACTCATGTTTCATTTCATTAACTCCATGAAAGCACCACAAGGAAAGCTACAATATGAACCTCCTAGTATGGGTCTGTTTGACGTATACTTATAAGTTAATGCTCAGGAATTTAAAAGCACTTACAGAAAGTACTTGGTAGTTTTCATAACACAAAGAGCAGAATAAGGCCAGGGTACTGCTTTTTCTTGGCAGCCATTTTACATCAATTAAATGTGAACGGCAAGGAATGGAGGCAGGCCTGAGAAAGGATCTAGGAGAGAGAAAGTGCCTGTAACAGGGACAGATTAGATGGAAAGGAAAGAAAGAAACAGGCAGGAGAGCCTTTGGCCCTAGAGCACACTCTGCCAGAGTCTGAGGAAGTCTGAGGGCTGTGAGTCTCATCTCTCATCCTCTGTTATGGAGCCGCTAGGAAACCCACTGGAGGGGACCCGTTTCCTTTTGCAGCACAGGCTATGACAGAGAATGACACCCCTAATGGGTGCCCAATGGCACCATTGCGATCTACAGTGACCCAAATGGCCGAGGTCAGGGTGGCACATCTAAGGAGCTCCAGTCATGCTGTTGAACCATGACTTGTGAACATGGAAAGACACGGTGGAATCTGGGAGATACAATCTGATCCACTGCCTTTCAGCACACACCTAATACTCTTCAGCTAACAGTGGCTTCAACTGCTAGACCAATCTACCCTTTTTCAGCTTAAATGGCAGGAAAACCCAGAGAACTGAGTGGTTTCTGACGATCAAGAGCGAAAACCAGGCTGATTTCTCCCAGGGTTGAGAAGAACACCATGTATTCTATGGAATGGCATAAGGTTGAGCTTAAATTTTAATCTAGTTGGAAGAGAGATATTTTTAATAGAATTGTAATACAAGGAGCAAGTACCTTTTAGGCCAACGTTTCCTGGAATCTTTCCAAATGCAGAAGCAAAGCCAAAATAAAATAAAAGACATACGCAGTAGGACAGAAGATATCTGTGGGAAAATCTAGTTCCCAGTTCAATGATCAAAATGGAAGTAACACATGGAGGTACCCTAATGAGAAAATAACCTTTACTGGAGACAAAAAATGTCAATTAAAATGTTTGCAGTCACAGCATTTTGCTTTTCATTGCTGCACAACAGACCAATATTTGTTCAAATAACAGGGATAAGCCAATTCCACCGCTTAGAGAAGCACAAGTGAGCAAATTCAAATAATGATACCATAGCAACAACCCTATGATCACCTCCATGAAAGAAAATTGGATCCCTCTGGATTGCTCTGTAGACACTCAAACATTGACACAGAAATCCTGAAATCTTATAGAACAGCTTTTAATGCATTTTCTTCTTTTTTCCTATTATTATTATCTAAATGGAGATGGGGTAAATTAGTTTTCTCACCTTTCTATGCTGTGCTCTCCCTTCATGCCACCCTTCACAGTAATTGATATTAATTTAGTTCAGCACTGAACTGTTACTAGCTACAGTCCAGTGCAATTCTGGTTTAAGTTTGGAACAATCTAATTTACTTTTGGACCAGACCAGAACAGCCAGTTGTAGCCAATGTGCCATCTCAGAGCAGCTGACTATCTGTGAACAGATGCTCATGACTGACTGGGTACTTCAGACACTGAAGTCAACAAAAAGCAAGATCAACGACGAAAGGAAACAAAACAAAACCTGAGATCAACTAAAAGCTGTACTTCATGACACAATAATATCCTAACTTGTGCATCCTGTCTGGAAAGGAAACCGTATGACCATTGTGTATAATTTTTAAATAGTCTTATTTTGATTGTATGTGTGCACATAATAGCCAGTAAATTTCCAGACTTCACATAGGTTTCTCTGTTCTTTGTATGTATCTCTTTATAGGTATAGCTATAAAGAATTTAACTATTGTCTCTGCAGTACAAATCAAAACCTCATGTTTACAGTGGCACAACAATGTTAAAATCTTTGACTTCTGAAACACATGTCTTTCATAAAAATTAGTAAAATACACCATTCTCTCTATCCAATAGGTCAAAAAATTCTTGCTCACAAAGAAAGTTTTATTTTCTTTCCTTGGCATTTCTGAAACAAATTTAAGAACAACAATAACAAAAAAGCAACCCTACCAAACTCTACGAAGAAACTGATGCAAATGAAAAGGGTAAAAGCAACTAAACATGCTATTTGAATATTTAGCCAGCAGTTATTATACCCACCTCTCAAAAAAAAAGTTTAATATACTATTGATAGTCTAGAGATTTTTTTTCAACTTACAAACATAAGTGATACTATGGCTGCTACACTATGTTAAACACACACATTGTAGACTCCAGTAAGGAGGTAAGATCCAGGCAGAAAGGATGATAAGATCCAAAGATCCAAGATTTTGTTCATGAAGTAACAAAGAACAATCTTCCATTGCACATTTTCTCTCTTTTTGAGCAAATTTTTAAAAGTCCAAAAATTAAGATGGCATTTGCAAGGAACAGTAACAGGTATCTACAAAACAAACAAACAAAAAACCCAAACAAACAATAATTGCATCTGTTACAATTAAAGATATTTCAGACTGTAAATTTGCATTTCTAAATAATATATTAGACTATCCTGCGCATGACTTGTAACTGTCTTGATGCAGCTTTTATAATCATGTGGGTTGGGATCCTCACGATAACCTAATATTTACTGGTTTCCCATAACATATGCCTAAATGGAATCCACAGACCCTAAAATTTACTGCTTCCTCCCATACTAAACTGTTCAACCTCAATTGGTTTAATGATATTCAGATGACCTTTTGAGAGCAGTTCCCCCCCAAAAAATATAAACAAACATATTTGAAGAGAAAGAACACTAACAGCACACAAGATATTTCTCATGGAGAGGGAGGAAGCACTAGTAAAGAGGCGAAATTTCACCTGACATATCAGCTGTTTTGCAAACTGTTCTTGCATAATGAGAACTTAATTTACTACAGAACTGCTCTCTCTCCATTTTTGCCTACTCTTTCCAGGGTTACCCAAAAAACTCTTAAATTTCTCCTACTTTCTTCTTCCAAGTACAGAGGTTGATGGAAAGCAGAACATGAGGTTAGAAGAATATGGATCATTACATGCCTGTCAACAACCATCTGCCCTTTGTGTTTTGATTGTGCAAGCTCATGCCTTCAAAATATGAAATTCAAGTTCTTTTCTTTGTTCTCATCATTTCCTACCACCAGTAGATTAAAGGCTTTGTTTTCAGCTGCTCTTCTTGTCCTGTAGCAAAATGTGTGTGAGTTAGATCAGTAGAGCAAAGAATCTTCTACTTGGAGAAACTACTTCCAACTTTTCAGACTAACTACATCATCTGAAAATGAAGGCAGTGACTGAACACAGAATATTAGTAACGAAAAATTTTATTTCTTAAGGGAGGTGGACAAATAAAATCTTAAAGTGTTAATGTTTGGGAATACAAAAACATAGAGAGTGTAAAAAGTATTTCTTTCCTCCAAAAGAATTCTATTTGGTAGCATAAAGCCAAGGCAAAACATTTACCTTGTATCTATCTAGGATTATTTTCTGAGCATTACTTCAGATCAAAGAAGACATTTGCAAGTTTCATTAATTTTCAGTATAGAAATAATATTCTCTTCCTACTGGCTCACATGGTATACACACAAAGATATTGGGGGAGAGAATTAACCAAGGACAAATCAACTTGTAACTTACTCATTTAAAAATCAAAGAAATACTGATTTACAAAAAGACACAAAAAAAATAAATCTCGACCAATGGAAAACAGGCAGAGCAATTTTACAGTTTTCTTGCAGAACTGAAGACCAGTAGAAATATTTCTATTCATTTTTTTAAAAAAATATTCCACTGGGGAAAAAATGAATAACAGTGAATTACCTCCAAGACCTTTGGAAAATAAAATTTGCATCGCACTTCTGCATATTAGAACTTAGCATAGGAATAACAATCCAACTGATGTAATTTTACAATGAGAATGAGTATCTTGGAAAACAAAACAAATTCTCAAGTAAATTTTGGAATTAAATAGTGGTTTTACTCCACCTATTAGTTTCAAGGCATCTGTATTTTGTTCATTCAAGCAGCAGAGAGGTTTTTTTAATCAATAATATCACTGATCAGAGAATCGCAGAATCACAGAATGT
>VZSF01010381.1:642628-665789 GCA_013398295.1 Chionis minor | reverse complement strand
TGTAGCCCTCTGTTCCAACACTCTAGTGTTGGATGTTTGGAATGTTTTGTGCTCAAACTACAGCCTGCTTCAGTTTGCATTTAATTTTATGTAGTCTTTACAACGATCAGGTATACCAGAAGGCGCTATACTTATTTAATGCAGAGATCCGTACTGATTCCATCTGCTGGTAGAGTTTACCCAGAGCCCCCAACAGGAAGGTTTGCTATATTCCATACATTTTTCCCTCTTGATTTACTTACCCGGCTCCTTCCAGCTTATACACATGCTGTGCATGCTTTTCAGATCGAGTAAGTGAGAGGTTGGGTGACAAATTAGACTGGAAGCATCTGTTACTGCTTCTGTGTTGGAAATGCTGAGACAAAAATATACTGTATGTGAAGTCAGTTAGTGCATTTATACGACATAAGTTCATTTTGGAGATGATGCTCCAGTAGCTGAGTTGTCCTGAAATTAGGCTACTACTGAAAATAAATTCTACATTCTTAGTCTAAAAGAAAATAATAGCACAGATGTACTGTAGAGGACATAAAGATTCCTAGGAAGTACATGAAAAAATCTGTATTTCAGTAACTGAACATACTGAATAGGGTTTTTTAACTGGGTCTGAACTTTTTTAATGTTAGCACTCTTGAAAATTGGAAACTTTCAAGCCCCCAGGATTTAGGATTTTAACATTTATTTATTTACTTGCTTATCTATTTTAGTCTTGTAAAATTATTTCAGTTTATCTGTTATCGTATAGTTTATCAAGCTATTGATTTAATAAGGTACTACTTTCCAAATTTATGTTTTCTTATGTGCTCTCTTTAAAGAATTCTATTCCATAAATATTGTACCTAGATGTTTGCATTGGGAAATTAAAAGCAGGTTGCTCCAGGTTGTTGCTTAGAAAAAGAAAAATATGAAGAGTAATAATCTTTCTTATGTCGGTAGTATCATAAGGTTTTTTTGTACAGCATAAACCTCACAACTAGCGCCTACAGCTTCAGATGCGTAGGGCCTCTTTCATTGTAAAATGTCAAAGTTGAATTTGGATTGGTGCAGTTCTCTTAGTCCGTAAAATCCTGACACTTTTCAGACCGGGATCTTGGAGAAATTTTGTATGTTTGGCTTTAATGAAGTTAAATATATGAATAAAAATTTGCTAGACTTGAGACCACAATGAGGTCCTGTTTTTCGTGTCTTAGAGAGTAATTGCAGAGAAAGGAGAAGATTAGTATGTATTACATCAGCTTTCCCTTGAGTTGAAAACCAAAGGTTCATTCCGATAGCTTGTGTGGTATTAAGTAGATTACACTTTGTAAGTACTAGGGTTTTATACCTAATTCCTGAAGCCACAAGCAATCATAAAATATGTCTAATAATAATTTGAATTGAAAATGCATTTATTGGCACATATAAAAGGCAAAGGTCATGCTGATGTAGTATGTGGTGTTCTTTCTCAGCTGTCCTGCACTGATACTGCAATATGGAAAGTACTTCAGCTCAGTAAACTTTCAGTATATGAAAAAAACCTAAAAGCATCCTTAATTTAATAGTTCTTATAGTAGTGCATCTTCTCTGCTTGGCAAGAGAAGTGTGGTAACACAGCACTACATTAAGTATTTTGAATCATGTGTACGGGCATGTCAAATATACAGGTTTGTATTCCATTTTTTGTTGTGGATCACCTCTTTATGAATGCTCTAGCTTCTAAGAGAGACGCTAATTACATGTTAAATTAAGATAAATGCTGACGTCGTTTCTTGCAAAGTGTTCCTGAAGACTATATGCAGGAAGACTGCAACTGGAAACTCTATAAGTTTTTGGTTTCTGGATTTTTTTCTTTTAAGGAGTTGGAGACGTTAGGTAGACCCAAATCCTGCCTAGTCTGTTGTATGAAGTCCTTGTGCAGACTTATAGTTGTAGAAATTAACAATCAAATTTTCTAGTACTTTTTTTTCCATGGCCCACCACCTCTGACACATTATTTCTGTTCCATAGAACTAATATTTTTGCTCATTTAGACTATCAGTCTACAAAGCCACAGCTGTTCTTACTGGGCTTTCACTAGTGCTATGTTACACTGAATAGGAAGGGGATTCTGATCTCAGCTGCGTTGTTGCTAAATACAGTTTTATATTTGACATGTTTCCACTAACATCAGTTGAATTTCTCCAGATTTTCATGGCTGTAACTGAGAACAGAATTTGATCTCAAGTCTCACTAGGTTTTTCAAAGCCCTATGACATCTCTTACTTAAATACCTTCCTCTTGTAGCAATTCTTGCTGGTAAAAGATGCAGGTCATCTCATGTTTGGATTTCAGTTAGAAGCTCCTTTTTTGCTCAGGCCTATGATTTTCTTCACAAGTCTCCTTTTCAGACCAATGTTGTAAATCTGTCCTCTCAATTACTCAGAACTAAAGGAAGTTAAGAATTTGAGGACCTAATGGAGAACAAAGGTGTTTTATCCAGCACTGGATAAAGCCTCCGTGCTGCTTCTACTACTGTTCCAATCCTCCTCCGTTGCCACCTAATTTTGGAGGCCCATAAGCTCTTTATCCACCTGCTGTTTTGAGTAGACAATTGTGCATGGGATGGGACTTCTGGCATGGATAGCATGGTGCCTCGCTTGGGCTTCAGCCAGGCACAGATCCGCAAGCTAAGAGAAGTCAAGTCCCCTGAGGATCCCATACTAAGAGGCAGTCTCAAACCATGCCAGTGTAGTTCTGAGTGGGTAAGGCTTTCCACGAAACATTGTCCTTTGTAGGGCAGTATCTTGGCAGTAGCTGCTCCTTGCTTAGCATTTGTCCTGCTTGCTTAAGGAGTGGAAGCAATGGGAGCAATTTCCTTCTTCCTGAGGGAATGCAAATCTGTCTCCACCTCGCCAAAACATCTCCTTACTACCCAAGAACTCTTCCACCTCTGGACACCCCTCTTTGTTTTGAAGCTCTTCAATATACAAAAACAACAAAGCAAGTGATCAGTAAGGTGCTGTAGTCTAGTGGCTAGAGCGCTGGGTCAGGTCAGGAGAAGTTTGGGATGTAGTTGTTATTACCAGAACTCAGGATTTGTTCATTGATTGTTTGGTGTAATATGTAGTTATCCTGGTAGACTTCCCCTTCAGGATGAATGCACTAAGCACAAAGCTATTTTGTAAAGGTAGAGTATCGCTGGTCTTTCTTTATTGGCAAATAGAGGCAAATTTTTCTAGATGTCATCTTTTTCTAGAGTCAAAATCTCACCTGTGAGATGCTGCATTTATCAGCAATTTTGGATTATGGTAGTTCATTCATTGTGAACATATCAGAGATATGCACTACTCTATTATATTACTTAGGCACAGCTGATCTGATCAGCAAAAAAAAGTTGCCACGTATCCAGCAACCCCAGAGAGTGCAACAATTTGTGTGAGTAGGTGACCTGATGAATTTGTGATTTTTGCTGGTTTTCTGCCTGGTTGGAAGTCTCATATACTCTAAGTCATCTTAGGAAAATAAGATTAGAAATATGGTAACCCTAATATTTCAGATTGCGTTGTGAAGTATCTATCTGTCCTTGCCGCATGAGGAGCACAGGCATTTGCTGCAAGGTTCTGGATTCACTTCTGAAGATCAGGAGCAAACAAGTTTGTCAGATCTTCTTTGATTGAGTCTGCATATTCTGAACAGAATCAGTTTACTTTCTGAGTTAGGCAAGTAAAGGAAAGGAAATGTATTTCATTTGCATTCAGTGGGGTTTTTTCCACTCTGAAGGCTTTTTTGGGTAAACATTTTATTGTAACTGTGATAAAGTTACAGAAAAAGCATTATGTTTTGTGGTTTGATTGCTTCCCATTTCCTTGGAAGCAAACTAAATTTTGTATACAAATTTTATTACAAAGAATAATATACTATTTGTGTAGTGTACAAAGCTGTCATAAAAATGAGGGAATCCTGGGTACAAAACACCTACATCAACTTTCTACCCTGATACTTGCTCATGAAAATACCAGTATTATTGTCAAACGTGTGCAGCTTCTGTAACAGACATAGTCTCGTATATACTTAACAGATGGTAGAAGAATAACTTGAAAAACTAAAACCCTTTGAAACTGAA
Source organism: Chionis minor (assembly GCA_013398295.1). Taxonomy (NCBI): domain Eukaryota; kingdom Metazoa; phylum Chordata; class Aves; order Charadriiformes; family Chionidae; genus Chionis; species Chionis minor. The sequence goes on along the minus strand of VZSF01010381.1, from coordinate 661,708 downwards.
ATTGTTTGCTCCTAAGAATGGGGGCCTTGATATTTTTCTTATAGCAATAAACAGGAAAAGCACTCCGTTTACAAGGAAAACTTTAATGAGTGAAAATTATTGTAGCAGTTCAAAGTTACTGAGGTGCTATATTGTCAGCTAGAGTTGCGGATCAACTTTACAGTTTGACAGTGTAATTTGTCTCCTACTGTAGGTACATGAGATGTCTCTACCTGTGCGCCCGTATATTATGTAGTAAACTTTTAGTTCCAAATTTGTTGTTCAGGCTTTGAATTTGTATTTCTGTAAAGAAGTACCAAAATGAATATGTTTCCAATTATTATCTTCTCATAATATATTTAATACTAGTATCTATCTTATAAACAGGGGTTAGAAAACAAAATTTCCTCAATGAATATATTAGAAAAATAGTAAAATAGAAGATAGTAAAAGCCATATTTTGACATGTCAGCCTGCCATATCTTAATTTCAATGGGGTTGATGCTATAATAAAGTTCTAGATAAATTTTAATCGAGTCTGTTCAGTTGCCTGATTTCCCTAAAAGTTGTAATAGTTTGCTCTTTCATGAAACATGTAGAAAAAACCTTCCCTACATAAACAGTTGTCCCTTTGTTTGAAGGTTCAAGCCCAAGTGCGACATGCAAAACTCAACTTTGACAAACTGAAGACTGATGTCTGTCAAAAAGTGGATCTTTTGGGAGCGAGCAGATGCAACCTCCTTTCTCATGTGTTAACAACATATCAGGTATCTAAAGAAAACATTGACCTCCAAAAGAAAGATTTCCTGTTAATGTCTGTTTTTTTAAGAGGTTACCATGGTGATATTCAACTGTAAGAATATGTACCTAGTATTGGAGGGGCAATGTGAAATTTGCACTGAAAGTAGATTGGTGTTAAAGCTAACATTGCATTGACATTTTATCCTACCTTACAGACAACACTTCTTCATTTTTGGGAAAAAACTTCACACACAATGGCAGCTATCCATGAAAGTTTCAAAGGTTATCAGCCATATGAATTCACTATGTTAAAGGTAAGGAACACATAGATATGTTTGCCCAATGATAACAAATAAGAAATCATACAAGGATGTAGAAAGTACACATTCATATTTTGTCCGCAAATTGTCTGACAATTTTATCCCTGTCCTGCCTTTTCATTGCAATACATGTTTTCTGTTTTATGTACTTCTGGCTAGTAGGATCAAAAACTGCATGTAGAGTGCAGTGACTAAGGAATATTTCAAAGGAAGACATTATTCAGGGCTGCACTTAAGTATGTATTTAAGTGCTAACTGGGATTGTGTTTGATTATTCTTAAAGAATCACAAAATCAAGCAGAATTAGGGATTTATGTTGCTCTCCAAAATCCCACAAGTGAATTAATACTATTTTGCCTTTGCAACTGTTTTTAAAAACTCACACTATTTAAGAACACCTTATTGGACTGAACGTGAGTACGTGGACTCTGAGGGTTCCCACACTTGTACTCAGACTTGTTAACCCTCTGGGAAATACTATTTTGCTTGACTAGTGATATTTGCTGATCCTTTGTAATCTTTAAATATGCAATATGTGCAATATTTGACTGAAGTCACCAGGTATCTAAAAATAATCACTCGGCACTGTGTATTTTCCTGGTCAAGTCTGCCCCTGCATAAGAAGTTGCTTTGCCGGTTGCAATTCAAGGTTCAATAGAAGAATGAGAAAACAGTGACAAAATTTGTTAACTTTCCAGTTATCCCCATAGATGTCTTTGTCCTGTAGTTATTTTGTGCAACATAATAATTACATGATTGTCTGATCCTATTTGCATGGGAGAAAAATAACATTTGTCTGAAGGAGGTCTGACGGAAGGGTTGCCATCGGGAGGAAGGTGAGGAATGAACAGCTTGCGGCAAAGCCACTGTTGGCTTGGAGAGACAACCCAGTTTGTAAACGATTACAAGTCATAGCCTCAATCCGTGAAATGCTTGTGCATATGACACGTAGAAGTGGAAGCTGGGCTGCATTATGCTATATAGCCTGTGGCTACCCCAGAGCTTCTGGAAAAGAAGCACCTGAAGGTATAAGGTTTAATTCGCCCCAGACTACCAAACTTGTCTGTACATGACTATGCTGTATTTAAAGTTGTTTTCTAGAACGTGAGTTGGGAGGGAGGAGTTTCTGAACTTTGAAGTGCAAAAAGAGCTTGTGGAGACTGTTAACTCCTGCAGCTTGAAACATGACAACTGACCAAACAAATGAACAAACTTCAAGTTCAATCTGAGCTTGTCCTCAATGTCCTGACCGAGGACAAAAATAACAGGAGGCTCATAAACTGTTTCATCTTATCCAGCCTCTGAAGAATCCTGTCTTGCAGAAGTCCTCATTTGCTATGAAGTTAACATAACTCTAATGTGTTTTCTTGAATAGTCCATGTCATGGAAGATGGGTTTTAGCCAGAGCTTATGTACAGATTTCAGCAGGGCACAGTTGGGCATAGTTACCTTGATATTGCTAGTAGACATTCCTGCTGTTAGAAGGTTTCTGAGGAATTCGTTCTCTTTGCTTTGATACAAACCAATTTCAATCATAATTTGTGTAGGTAGCCTATATTGTTGCTGGGTATTTGTTCTTTATTCTCTTTGATATCTAAAAAAATATTTGAACAAGACACGTGATGTTTCAAAATGTATACTAACATTTGGACACATTGAAGAGAAACTTGTACAGAAAATGCACCTGTTCTGGAGTGTGAAGTACCTTGTGATGGAGTATGTGAGAGATTTGGAGATGGTTTTTATTTTTTGCACTTCCTCGTGTAAAATATTTTAGTATACTGTAGATTTGAAATTAAGTTGGTAATCTATGATGAAGAAATACAATCTGCATTGAGTCCACACAGGTGTAACAAGCACTCCCTTGAAGCAAAAAGTAACTCTAAAATGGTTGTGAATATTGTCGTGTGTTTAGGATGCAGCCTAACTTTGTTATGAGAAACTTAACCATTTTTATTGCTGGCCTGCTGCACTGAAAAGATGTGACTTCCTGTTTTTGCAGTGATATATATGCTGAGAAATTATATTAATCAGGAGGTAGTTTTATACTACAGAATTTCATGGAAGTCTGTGCTTTCAGAAAACAGCTGCTTGGAAATAAGACTGTTACTGCCTTTTAGTATCGCTTCTTTATTTCTTTCAGTCTCTAGAGTGTGGGATTATTTTCTATACCAAAGTGAAGTCTCCTCCATTATCTCTGTTCCCCCAGTTAGTAGCTTCTGCTTGTTTATATTAAACAACTGCAAGGGAAAACCTGATGGTTGCATCAGGTGAGATTCTGTTGCCTAAGAGAATATGTGTCTGCTGCTACTTCAGACGCCTTCTTAGGGCAAGTCGACTCACCTCTACTTATCATTTTGGAAGGGTGTGGGACTCCTGTGAGTCCCGTGTCCCCTCTGCTAGACCTGGGTGTGCAATAACAATAGATGTTTATGGTTAGGGAACCGATCCATACCAGTCATATCATATGTTCATGCCAGAGTACCTATATATTAACAGGGAGCTGCAAGCTAATTCTGCATTGAGATGACATGGTATTATTGCTTTTAGCAAGTGTAATAAAATGCTATAGCTGATCTAGAGTAAGTGTAGTTTCTGATGGAGAAACTTTTGGTCTAGAAATGTACCCAATGAAGATGCCGTGTCTGCTGTTGACTTTCTGCATTAAAAATATACAATTAGAATACATAATTGCTTAAAACACACATAAAATATTTCAGTGTGCTCTCATTTCTACATTTAGTTGGGAGTTACCCGTTTTAGAATACTTTTCCTTGTTTTGTATCTTAAAAGGGAACTTTTCTAAAACAAAATTTTTAATTTGGTGCTTGCAAATCATTTTTATCTTTTATGAGTCCATTTCTGATACTAACAGCTTAATTTTGCTCATACAAGTGATCCTTCTGAATTAAACTAAGCATACTGGTATGTAGGATGAGTGTTTTACTTGAAAACAAGAATTCAAAGAAACTGTTAATATTTGGCTTAAGCATAGCTTGCCTTACTGAAAAATTAGAAGGTGCTATGTACTGGAAAAATTACTGTTTGTGTTTTGTAGTATGAATATATTCATGTACCAGGTTTACCTCAGGAAAGAGACTCTTAAATGCCTCTCGGGATTGTTTCTGGAAAGAAAACATTGTCTTTAGAGATGTTTGCCAAAGTCCCTTAATGAAAAGCAGCCCATTTGGTTTTTTTGCTTCAGGGTATATGCTGAGAGTAGTATAATTGTGCTATCGCAGCTGTGTTTCCTAACTGCAAGTTTTATGCTTGATGAAAGATGATTATTAACGTGCTAACAACTCTATGTATCGTGATGTAAAAGTATCTGTTACTGTATCCATTGCTGTAATATTAAAGATGATGGGCTGCTGTTTTGGTAAACCCTTTAAGGTTTCATTGTCTTGGAATTACCATATATCAAATGAAGTGAAATTTATTTCAGGGGCTACTCTACATGAATGATAATCCTCATTCTAATTTCTGTTTCTGTTTATTTGCCTTAGTTACTTAATGAATATTTAGTTGCATTTTTTACATTTCAATGCTATAATACCAAACTTCCTGAAGAGTTAGTATGAGCCTGGAAATAATAATAGCCCTGGCAAGGGAGTTAAGAGGTGTAAAACTCAGTGCATCCATGCATTTCTGTGCTAAGTGGAACGCTGCTGCCTGTGCTTCTTACATGGTTTGGAGAATTCTGTCCAAATGGGTACTACACCACCACTACCTTCTGCTGACCTCTGCTCTAGTCTGGTATCCTTTCTTGTTTCTGTTTGTTGCAGCATCGCATATAATTTTATACCTCTAGGGGATTTTTGGTTGGGTTTGTGGGTTTGGGGGTTTTTTTGATGAATCTCCTTGAGGAAATTCTGAGACAACCCGCTTTTCCTCTTCCCTTTCAGCTCTCTCCCCAAATGAAATATATCCAAGTTTTTGTCTTCTCAGTGCTGTTGCACTTCTCCATATGTGTCATGACGTCCTGGGATGTATCCCTGGCTTCTGGAGCTGCCCTTAGCTGTGTTGCTTTGATTCTTTCTCACTCAAAAGGAAGCGCATAAGTTGTCCAAGGCACTTGGGAGGAACTGTGGGCGAGCTGAGCACCTTGTCAATTCTCCGGTGATTTAACTGCAAAGGACAGGTTTTGTGTGCAGTCCAGATGATCTTGGCTTGACTTGAAAGCAGCCCAGATGTAGGTGAAGGAATTTTGTAAGTGAGTAGCAGTCAAGCTAGGAACAGTGCCTGAGCAGGAGCCCCTTGTCAGCTTGGATATTTAGTCTGAGTGCTGAGAGTAAAACAAAGACTTTTGGTTGTAGAGCCAGGCAAGATGGGCAAATTGAATGGCTGTGATCTTTCTCTACTACTGTGTATAGTCTTACCCTGATTCTTAGAGTAAAACAGAAATAATGAAGCTAGGAAGAAAGCTTTCTAAATACGAGAGGAATCCTACCTTCAGTCACGTACTGGTGCAGCTCACAACAAAGTCCATGTGAGTCCACGTGAGCAACCAGACGAGTGCTGTGAAGTTACACATTTGTCTACCGAGAGCCAGCAAAGTCTGGGATGGTTCATAAACCCAACTGAAGTGTGCTTGCTTTTGTCTGAACTCAGTCTGTATCTTTTTAGCCTCATTTAAGCACTGCACTTTCTAGACGGTGGGACTTCTTCCCTTCTTCTGATGCAACCTGAAATAATTAACAGAATATGAGTTTCATTTCTACACATGCTGACAGCAGGGATCACATTACCATGGGTTCTCGTTTAGAAAACTCTTTACAATTGCTTTTTAATTTTCAGTTTTATTTCATACCCATTCTGTAGATTTTATTTTTTTTAACCTTTTTTTAAAACCTACCTCAGTTTCTGATGTACATCGGGATGTGGAGTAGAGGGAGGCAGGAGAGAGGAAAACTATTTCATTATTTGCTATCAGAATTGGAGGGAATATTGTCTAAATTAAATTGCTAAGTTAAATCATTGCATTAAAATACAGCTGGTGATTTTTAACAATTTTCATCATAATCTCCATTGAAGCTATATTTCAGAGCTATATTTATTTTTGTAATACAGGAAGTAGTAACTGCCATTATTATCATGCTATTTCCTTCCCAAGGTACTTGTGAACTTCATTTCTATATGCTGTTTCCGTGGTTTGATCACAGTCCTTTAAATATGGATTTCCTGAAACACTCATGAAGCGAGCATCATAAAATGTAGTTCCTTAAAGACGAATGCTGATTTCTTTGTGTTTTTCTTAGTGAAGATGCAGAAGATTTTACTTCTGATAATTTTCTTTAAGTTGTATACTCGGGCAGTATTTAAACAGTTCTATTTGCTGTTCAAAACCATGACATCCTTCTTGGGGCAGGCTGGGTGCTGCTATACTTAGCGGCAGGCAGAACACCACAACTATTGCACCATCACTTTCTGATTACAGTAAACTGCTTGCCCTACTATGAAGGTGTCCAAGATTATTTAAGTGCCCAAAACAGTACAGTCCCCATAATGCAAAGCACTGCTGTCTTTCACTGCACTTTAATTTTATGCAAGTATAGTGCATATTTTTGAACTCTAATCTAGGCTCTCTTGGTGTCAATGGAATAACTCGCTTCAATTTTAATAGTACAAGAAGTGCAATCAAATCAGTACCTGCAACAAATGTAGTTAAAGGGTAAGGTATTAATTCATAGATGATCTAGCTGAGGTGGCTAGTATCCATTATTCAGAATATAAGAAGTTCACTTACAAGTGGCACTGGTTACCACTGTTAGGAGTTTCCAAAAAAGTGTCAACCACAGAATAACATGAATTTCTTTAATACCTCTATTTATTATTACTGCTTTTGCGATCCTTCATCTTTTGAGGCATGATGTCTGCAGTGCTTTAGGTGCTTATGAGAAATTAATCTGTGGTATCAGATAGAAGAACTAGCTTACCGAGAGGAAAAAAATATGCAAGTGTACAACAGGCCCATTAGTTCGGTTTCTAAAACACTGAAGCGTGCATTTCCTCATACAGGCAAGTACTGAGCCAAGCAGAAACCGGAGTGCCCCTTCTGGGGACTCATCTGTCCCAGTTAACAGGGCAGTGCAAATGACCTGTGACATGCCTGGGAATTCTTTTCTTCTAACAGATGGGCTGGGGACTCTTAACTTGGATTCGATAGATGAGCAGCCACGTTTTTGTCTTTGTTTTACTATTCTGATGAAACATACTACCATTTAGTTAAAACTCCAGATGCAAAGTCACTAGATTTTTGTGTTCATTATGTTTTGTACAAAAGGTAGCTTATTTGTTTTAGCCTCAGCTTTTTGGAGGACAGGGGGAGAAGGTGGGTAAGATGCTCTACTGTGAATATCAGCGAGACATAAACAAACAAGTGGCCAGGACTAGGCACATGAAAAATGGTGATTTTTTTCAGAAACTGAGTTGGACTTCAGAAAGAGTTTTCACCTTCACAGCAAAACCATTTGATAGAGACAAATATTCACACTGCTAACATCTGCAATTATTTAATTACTATCTTCAGTTACATAATTTTTCATACAGAAATCCTAATTAATGCATGACAGGTACAACCAGTAATATATTTATCACTTCTGTAATCTTAGAGTCAGTCTATAATGCTTTATGTGTTGGCTTGTTCACATGTCCAAATTTTAGTTATAAGAATGCTGACCATGAAACTCTACATTGTTATCTTACAGCTTTCAAATTGCAAAGGGACGGTAGGGTTTCATAATACCAGACCTGGCCTCTATCTAACTAATCATCCAAGATTTTTAGCCCTCGTTTTCAGATTCAGGATACATGTAGTACCTTACCACTACACTGCAGTTGCCAAGGTTGTATGAATAGTTGTGTCAGGAAGAAAAAAAAAAAGAGAGAATAAAGAAGTAAAGCAGCAATATATGAGGAATAAATGGATGTAAAGAAGGACTTCTTCTCATCTTAAAAAGGGGGGGCAAGGCAAAAAATGAGCAAACCCCCAGAACGGCAAAGAAACATGCTTTTAGGGCCTGCTTTGCACATAGTGTAGATGGTTTTATTTAGAAATATCGGAAACAGAACATGAGTTTAGAAGTAGCCAAGGGTCACCTTCTTATATAGTGTGTTCACGGGACTCAGTTTGAATGAGTGTCTCCTAACATATTTTATTTTGCTTGTTTGAGTCAGATACAGTTTTGATACACCTCAAAAACATTCTTGATTAATTTATGTAGGTTCTGTAGTCTGGTTTGGCCATAAATGACACACTTTTTCTCCCCTGATTCTATTTTGTTTTCTTCTCTTCTTTTATATTATGGTTATGATCTAGAGCTTACAAGATCCTGTGAATAAATTAACAGAAAAAGCAGAAAAGGAGGACCTGGAGATTGAGAGCACCAAATCAGTACAAGATCAGCAGAGTCAGTAAGTCACATGGCCCATATATTAAAATAATAAGGTTTTTTGTCTATAATCTGCTTTCTGGTTGCTAAAGTCACCAAACATTTATAAATGGAAATATAGACGCAGCTAGTCTGATCACACTAGCTAATAGTAAGCTTAATACAAGAATTCCTGAAATGTTGTAATGTGTACATGAAAACTAACAAACTTCATGGTGAAATTAAGGGCTTTAAAAAGACTCATAAAACCTTTATATGTTTTTCATCTTTCCTAGCCTTCTCTTTATTTTTCAGCTTTTGCTTCATTTTTTCTTTAGTAAAAGAAATGGTAAACTACACAGGGGAGAAGATGTATGAGTATTGTATTTCTCCCTTCAGCAGCATCTCCTTTCACCTGGGAATAGGATATGGATTCCTGATTGCTCTGAGCAGCGATTAGTTTTTGTAATGTATACAGCATCGGTTAGTAATCCAATGAAGCAGGAGGTACTTAGTAAAAAGTACATCTAAGTGAGCTGATGCTATCAAGGTTTGAGTTACCTGTAGCTCTGAGGTGAGAGACACTTATGAATGGACTGCTATGGGGAGAGGAGAACAGGAGAACGAGATGTGATCCCTCCCCAACAGGACCGTCAGGATTCAGTTGCGAGGAGATGCAACGTTGATATAATCCTGCTGCCACCTGTTGTTTTGACTATCCCTAGATAAATGAAGCACCCAGCAAAGGATCAGTTGTCAAAAAGCAGAGAGAACAGCTTGACTGATTAGTGAATTTTGCTCGGCTATCTATAATAATGGATTTTTAAAGAGTTCCGTTTTCTAGTCCTTTTACTTGTTTAGATTCAGCACCACTGACAAAAAACAGTTTATAAATTGGTCAGACTTGGTGCTAAGCAGATCAGAAAGGACTCAGCCAAGTACCATTTGGCAGGTGGTTGTCTCTACAGCAGTTCCTTGAATCTTCTCCATCTCATGTGACAATAATAAAGAATTTCGTAAACAAGTGTTTTCCTCAATGTTGAATATAAAATTCTAGAATGAATGCATTATTTATGCCAGATGTGTGCAGTGGCACCTAGCAGCAAATGCATCAGATGTATTGTCATGTTTATACTTGGTTTTGTTTATGGATTACCTTTTTCCTTGTCTGTCATAAAACTGAGGGGGGAAAAAGTCACTGTTTTCTTTCTAAAGCAAACAATAAACATCTAAGATTCTAGAAGAATTACACAAAACAAAGCTTTTAAAATCCACAAGAACTTTCCATTCACAGTAAACATCCATTATACTAGCATTTGGCCTGAATCTGATTTTCCTCTGCCCCCAAAAAGCCTGTCCTCAAGGGCAGGGGAGGTGGCTCGTCATGTCGTTATCACTTGAGCGTAGGAGGAATGTGCCTACACAGTCCTCTTCACCACCACATCAGCCTTGTGTCTTCTTCATTCCCTACTGTTTGAGTGGGTTTACACAAAATAAGAACAGGTAGAAAATACATATTCTTCATTGAAGAGATTACCTTTGTATAAGAACTGTATGTAAATCACAGCTTTTTTTTCTCTCGAGTTTTTTCATTGACGCTGCTGATTTATTTTTTTAGGTATCTACTGCTGTGGGACAAAACTCATCTGATGAGTTTTTGGTTGATTTTTATTTAGTTGCAGTTAAAAGGAGAAGTGCAAAGTGGGTTTAGTTGGGGTTTTTTTGGAACAGTTGTACCTCCTTGATAGTTACGAAAGAGCAGATCTGGAAAAGCAGAATACACTGTACTTTTCATTACAAAGATTTAGTTAGATTAAAAATGGAAGGCTGGTAGGTTTTGATAGTTCGTCTTCAATCTAATCTTGGTTTTCAATAGCCTTCTGCCAATAAAACAATAAAAGTTAACAACAGGCCAGCATATAGAGGAAATGTAAGAGTCCATCCAAATTACAGTTTATTTGTTATTGATATGATTCTGTAACGATGTGACCAAAAAGAGAAAAATGTAATATTATTGTATAGCCTTAGAATTTTTTCTCAATTTTTTTTCTTATTCTTTCAAATTAAGGTTGATTTCATTAGATGAGGAGAGCCATACCGAGGAATCAAACTATTCAGGTATTTTATTTCATGTTGTTATAACTTCATTAAGTGTTGTAATATATATTTTTTTCAATTTTGTTTATTTCATATATTCATAACTTCACCCAGCAAATCTCTAAAAATGCATAAAACTTAAGGCCAGGAAGATCTGATAAACCTAATCTCATATATATTGTATCCCGCTGCGTTCCATTCAGTTGCTCTCAGATAGGTCAAACGGCTTGTCTTCCAAAGCATACTTCTTACATTGGGTATGTCCTCAAGGGAAGGATCTACAGGCATCGAGGGAAGCTAGCTCCATTAAAAACGTGATGAATTCAATGGAACTTCTGCCTAAAAGCAAGGCAAAGTCATACTCAGCCACTGCCAATGACCTGATGGGTGGTTATTACCCAGTGACGCAGCCAGGCTTTAATTGGAGGTGCACGGTGAAAGAATGGGAGGCAATGGACACAAGTGACAGGAAGGGAAATTCTGACTACATACTAGGAAACAAAGTGTTTGTGGTGAGGGTGGTGAAGTGCTGGAAAGAGTGCCTGGAGGGGCTGTGGAAACTTCATCCCTGGAGATCTTCAAGACTTGACAGGACACATCCCTGGGAGAAAACTGATGTAACTTCATAGCTGGCTCCACTCTGACAAGGTGCTTGGACAAGATAACATTCAGAGGTCCTTCTTCTGCTAAATCAGTGGAGAATCCCTTTAATATATAGTCTTCTATCCTCGATGAAGGTCCTTTGAAAGGTACTACATTAAAATCAAGACACCTTTCATGTCTTCATTTAGTAGGTTAACCATATTGATGTCCTGAAGGCACCTTCTCTAGTCCTTTATTTTTTAAGTTTTTGTTTCCATTCCACTTTCCAACATCCCTTTTAAAGTGTGAAATATGTAACTGTACAAGACAAGTCTGCTGTTGGTCTTGCCCATCGTGTTTCTAGAAGGTAAAATGACATTTCTGTTTCTATATTCAAGAAGGAGATCTCATTTTGCTGCAACATCGTTAGAAGGTCGTATTTGAATTTGTTATCAAGACTCAGTTCCTTTTGGTCACAGCTTTCCAGGACTCATACTTCCTTTCTTGCAGCATGGCTTACATTCTTTATTCCTAGGGATATAACTTACGACTTAGTGGTATTAAATTCTCCCAGCTCTGACTGCAGAAACTGAATGACTGGCCTGAATGACCACCTCTAATAGTCTGTTAGTTGTTTGCACATTTTTTTCAAGATTGATTTTGTGTTTACTTCCAGATGACTGCTAAAGCCATTGAATAGCAATGGATATAACACTAAACCTTGCAGCTCTAAACTAGAAACGCTTCTACTTTGCAATTATTTCTCCTAACAACTGTTTTTTGACATCTGTTAGTTGTCAGGTTCCTAATCCATTCAATATGTTCATTATAGATACTATGCAGTGCTTTTTAGCTGGAAGGCTATGCAGTGCAAAGTTAAGTTGTTTCTAAACAAGTATCTTGACCAAAGAAAGCTCATATTTTTCTCAAAGAATGAAATTAGTTGGATTTTTTGAACTCGGTCTGCTTTCCATGAAAACACCTTTTATTATATGAGCATTTATTATGTTTGTATGTTCTTGCGGAATCCTGTACTGAATGGGATTCAGTTAATGTTTTGCCTAGGACTAATGCTGAGCTACCAGCCCATAGTTACCTACAGTTACTTGAGTCACCCTGTTAATTATTATTGTTGTTTGGGTCGTTTTTGTAATACTGACACAATATTAGGACTTTTCTAGTATCTTGAAGTTTCATCCATTTTGCTTTTAATTAGATCAGCTATCTGTTTGTGGAGATATTTTAGCATTTTTGGATGCAAAATCTGACTTATTTTCTTAGCAGATGTTTTCTAGAATCTCAGTTACTTATGGGCTGTAAAATATTTCACCATCGTCCATAATATAAATACCTCCTTCTGTGTCTTTCTCCATCGCCCCTAAAAGGAACTGAAGTATTTTGGAATACTTCTGCCTGCTCTGCTGAATTTTCCCATTTCCATACACTAGTGGGTCTATGCCATTGCTAAGATTTTTATTTTTTCCTTAAAGTACTCTGTACAGACTGAAGTAATACAGATTTAGCACTACTAGTGATGGAGCTGTGTTTCTTCTAGCTTTCCTCATCAACTGCTTCAGTTTCATAACTTCCATTTTTTTATCATTTGCTCTGTATTTTCCTTTAAAATACTATGTATGTTTTTTTAAGATTGACTCTGTCACGTTTACCACTGAACTAAGGCAGGCTTTCAGCAACAGTTGTACTTTTTTCATTACGGAATTATGTCCATCCATATCCTATTTATCATGAACTTTCTTTTTTTTTTTTCCCCCCGCATTGCCAGTCTATTTAGTGTTGGATTTTTCCCCTCTTGCTTTGTGCATTGCCCTTGTATGGAAGCGTCATGTATATTTGTCCACGCATGTCTGTGCCTCTCCTATCTATGTAGAGTGTAATCAAATGTGATCATGGGTCCTTAAATGACCAGCTGATTCTAGTGCTGGTGGCACATTTCCACGCCATTGTGCTAGTCAAAGCCTTGTTAAAATAATATAATTAAAACAGTAAGCAAGCTGTTCTGTTTCATTTGGTTCTGAACATACCTTGAACTTTCACTTGAAAGGGTTTAGCTGTCAATTTTTATTCCTATATAGAGAATTTCTTGTCTCCTTTCCAGCCTCAAACTTGAGGCTTCCAGCAGATCTGCCTTCCAGTTCTGGCAATACTTCATTCACCCTTAGACCTACAGACTTAGTTTTGTAGGAGCTGCATTTCCTCAACACTTAATGGGGAGAGGAAGGCATGTTCAGCAGGTAACTCATCCCTCCTGTTTTGGTACATATCTTAAATGCAATTAATCACCTGAGGAATCTCTTCAATGATAGATGGAAGCTACATGATTGTTTTGACTCCATGTCTAACCTAAGAAAGCTGCTCAGAACTTAAGGCAGTTACAGTTGGGGCACAGTGGTGTTTTTTCACCTCTGATAGTCTATAACCCTCAGCTATGCATTTTCCCTCCTATTGGTCCTAGCTCATTTGCTTCCCTGCAGGAGAGGAGGTGGTGTTATTTTTGTCCTGACCCTGGGGTGCTTTGGGGGAAGATTCCTTTTCCCCACTCCCAGAGTTGGTACCATGAGGAAAAACGTATTGTCAAGGAAGGTGATTTAGGGAGTAATGAGATCCTTTTAGGAGTAATGAGAGCACTTTTGTGCTCTCTCCTGGCCTGTTTAAACACGAGCTTCTAAAAGAAGTGTCACGACTTCTGGAGAGCAGTAGAGACCTGCCTGATTCTTGCAGTTGTCTCAGTTGGGTGCACTCAGCCTGGAAATGGACTAGTGTGGCAGGCAGTGATTCACATGAAGATCCTTCCCAGGTTATTATTCAAAAATTTGCCTCACTGCTTAGAAATGGGTCTTACATCTTGGGTCTTTCATCCATTGTGGCCAGGTTCATTTTAAACATGCATACCAACAACCATTGTATGTTGATCTTACAGTGACATTGTTTATAAGCATGGTCTTGTGACAAGTGCAATTTGACATGTTTATGGATCTTGATTACAGCTGACAATGGAAAGGATGTCATATCCACGTTACAAGGAAATTGTAACCACAAGCAGAACTCAGGTGAACAGACTTAAGAAATCTACCTTTACATGTGTACATACTGATTGTCAGTGTACTGCAGATCTTCCTTTGTTGCTTTTCTTATTCTTTTTTTCCCTTTTTTTTTTTTTGCTTGTAGGTGCCATAGATGACTTATTAGACCTGCAACCTGAAGAAAATGGTATGAAGCATTTGTGCATTTGTGTTTCATCTGCTTTTCAATTACAAGCACCAAGTATAACGTTAATCTTAGATGTTGTTTTCTTAATCTGAAAGGTTGATGTATTTCTGAATGAAATTACTCAGCTGCAGTATTTAAACAGTTTATTTAACAGTTATTAAAAAACTGTTAAATTAAAATTAAACTGTTTATTAAAACAGTTAAACAGTATTTAAACAATTCAACTTCATACACGTGCAGAGGCACTATCCATAATTTTATAATACAAAATAAAAATCACTGGGGATAAAACGCATCAGAACAGGTGATTCAAGGTTAGGTATCCTAGGCTGTATTGCATTTGCCCCACTGAAGTAGGTCCCATTTTTAATCTTACTCCTCCTATAACTTTTCACAAACTTTTCTTTTTGGTTCTTTAGTTGTGTCACAACCCTTGGCAATATGCCAGCAACCACACGATTTTATATCAGAAATTTACGTATCAGAAACAAATTATTTAGTCCTATTAAAAAAAGTAAAAGGGCTGGTGACTTCTTTCAGCCAGATAGTTAATTATATCTGCTGTGGTGTTCTAATATGCACATGAGAAAGCAATCTTTCATTCCAGGCTCTACTGCTATCGTTATGCTTTTTGTAGATCAGTGGCAGCTTAAGGGCATGTGCAGTTTTTTTCTAAATTACTTTTACCATGTAACATATGAAAGACCAGGCCAAAAGTTTTATAGTCTTTCATATGCAGTAAGACTCTCGCATACAGTTTCTTATTTGCTTTTCACTCATTTATGCAGAATGAGTAAAAAACGTAGATGATGACGACGAACTGTGGCAACTCAAAAAGCAAATAGTAAATCAGCAAAGAAAAAAATCCCTTTGTGCGGTTTACTCAGTCAGACTGAGAGTGCTATTTGGGGTATTTAAGGCACTGCTTTCATGGGGGGTGAGGAAGAGAGCATTTGCATACACCTCGACTTTGGATTTGCCACAGGTGCTCTCTTGCACTGTGGAGAAATTACCCATGTGGGGCATCACCCACAAAGGCAGAAACAGGGAAAGTTCCTCAGCTGCCTGTGCAGAAGCAGACCTAATCTGTGGATAGATAAGGCAGTGATGACTTCTTTTCTGTGGTTAATAAAAAAGGTCTGTGCGTGTCTGGTAGTGGCCTTTTTTCTTCTGGTTTTGTTCTTATTCAGTTCCATTCCTGATTGGACCTTCTTAGTGGAGATACAGATAATGCACACAAGCGTTGGCCATACAAATTTACCTATGTCAGTTAGAAGGTGCTTTTTTTTTTTTTTTCTTTAGTCATACAGTTAAATCAATACGAAAGCAGTTGTGGGGTGGCTTCATCAGGTAAGGATGGTTATGTTAATATTACGATATCAGCCATTTACCCTAATTTTACACAGGAGCTAGCTTTAGGCTAAGGAGTATTGTATTATTTTAAGTGCAGCAGTATAGGTTGAGGTACGCTTTTGTGAGTGTTTCAGAAGGAAGTCTTTATCCTATATTTCCAATTATGTATCATTGTAAATATTTTTAGTTTCTCTTTACAGTTAATTTTTTTAAATATCAGCAAAATGAGGCATGTTTGCGAAGGAATATGAGCATTGCTAGAGGCTTGTTCAAACAACTACCCAAAAGAATATAGTGACATTGTTTTTTCAGTGTTTCATCAGGAGTTTTCAGGGTTTTCTCATGGACGTTTATAAGGTTAGGGGCAGCATGTGCAGGCAAAACAACGATGTTGACTGTGAAAATTGGCAGTGAAAACAGAGAAACAGGAAAAGAAGTAACAGAAGATTTACGGGTGAGGTGAGAAAGTCCGTATCACACTAGTGATCTAGCAGAGATACCACATGAGTAGTATCTCGATAAGCAAGGCTGATTTCAAGATAACCTTTATTGCAAACAGGAGTAGAGCCTACTGCTGCTTACTTGAGGCAGCCTGAGCATAAGCACCACCTTGTCCTCCCCTGCCCGGGTGCGTTGTCCCTGCAGGAAGATCAGAAAGACTGCTGAGACAAGAAATGTGTCTGGTGGTCATACGCACCACAGCAAGACCTAACTGCTCTTCAGATGTAAAGCCGTGTGTTGTATTTTCTCCCCCAGTAAAAGGGGGATACCTGGGTGAAGCAGAGCTTTGCTCTGAGCTGCGTTGCCTCAAAGCCTTTGTTCCATTATAGTAAATCTCATTTGTGGTTAGCTACAGTGTTGTCGGTATGCCTTAGCAGATCTGTAACTAACAATGCTCTCTTTGCATCTCCCCCTGCGAATCTTCCCAGCTCATGAAGGGGCCTCCTGAAAGCAGCTTTGAGATGGTGATGCCCCTTAGAGACCAGAGTTCTTAAGTGCCTTTGAAATAGCAGGTATCTTTCCCCTACGGAAGGATTTACCTCTCTGCCTCACCTGCTGAATAGCTAGAGACACGGGGGAATAGTAGGTGCTTGGGCAACCTTAACGTTCTCTCTTGTTTATCTGAAGATGGGAAAGCAGCCTGAAAATTCATGAAAACAAATTATTTTCTATGGTATTTTAGTTATAGCCTAGTGGCAACATCAGGAGAATTGACTTGTTTGTGATGTTTCTATTTCTAATTTTTGGGCCCTGGCAGGGAGTACAGAGCTATATAAAAATGTGAATTAGAAAGGAGCTGAATCTCAGAGCTGACTTCAGTAATGAATAAAATCCTTATATTATGTGTTGGTTTATTTGTTTCTTAGTATGTAGGTGTGTATGTTGACTCATCAGCCTATTTTAAAACACAGTTTTGTCCTTTTTTTTCTCCTCTGACTCAACTTCGGCCATTTCATTATAAATTACAGCTAGTAAAACAGAATGTACCTGCGAAGCCCACCGCATTTAAATAAAATGGCCTGTTGCAGCCACTTTGCTACTATAAATCTTTTATCCCCACCAAAAAGGGTTAAAAACATCTTTGCAAGTTGTATGCAAAGCTCAGCTGATCTGACCAAACTTTGGAAAGCTGAAGTTGCTTCTGTGCCTTACCACAAGTTTGAAACAAGCGTAATTAAGATAAACCGATCTGTGTTTCAGTAACGTAAGATTATCAACATTGTTAACCACCAGTTTTTGTCCTCTGCATGCTCCCACAGTGGAGCTCTCAATGTTTCCAAGTAAAATAACAGTTGGGGTTCCTTGACATTTCTTTCACTCTCCAAATATTTTTTAAGCTGGAGAAAAGGATTATGATTCTGGTTACAAATTTCATGTATTTTGTATAACTATTTAAGATTTATAAAATAGGAAAAAATTGTTTTAAGGAGTAATGGCTCAAACGATCTAAGAGCTTCTTCAGTTGCAGTTCTGGTGCTAGAAAAACTAGCCAGGGGAATCGGAAAGAAAGTGGCCCCAGTTATTTCTCAGCAGCCTAAGGGAGGCAAAAAAGAGTTACTACAGCATTGAACAGTGTAGAAATCTCACTCTGTGTGGAGTAACCTGTTCTCATGGGGAAATACCCCAGTAATTTAAGCAATGGTCAGCAGGTCATAAAGGTCATCTTAAGTATGTTCTCACAAAATTCTAGAATAATTCCCAACTCTTATTAGTTTGTATTTATACCAATCTGATTTTTTGGATGACAGTTTTATATAATGCTTCAAAAAGCAACATAAAAGTAGTCTACTCCAATGTTTTAAATATTAGACTGTGTAATGATTTTGGTGTGGTGTTTAATAGATTTTTAAGCATACTTGTAGTATTATTTTTAATGAGAAAGGAGTCTTAACAGCAGTGAGGCTATCTAAGATATACAATGAGTTACTTGTTGAATAAGCTATAAGCCCACATCAGATGTCCAAGAGAATTGGATCTAAAAGAGAAAACAACAAATATTCACTCAAAAATATTCCTTAACATACAAACAAAACATTCCTTAACCATCACTTAACACACAAAACCTAGACTGGATGTTTTAAAAAGGTTCCTTCTTTTCTTTGTTTGTCTAAAAAATTATTTATCTTGTCTCTTGTTCTGAGACAGCTTCAAAGGATCAGTTTGTGAGGTCCTTGGAGTCAGAACCTGCTGATAAGGATGACATGGTATTACTGAATGAGATCCTCAACGCTTCCTCACTAGATGAGGGAGAATTCAGCAAAGAGTGGACAGCTGTTTTTGGACAGGTTGCACTTACTGATCTCACCATGAACTCTTCAGCCGGAGATGTGGAGAACACCTCATTGTCTGTGGCACCAACACCATCAGGTTTCTTGCCCTCACAGCTGTTAGACCAAAACATGAATGACTTGCAGTCATCTTTACACGGTGAGAGCTTATCTTGTTCTGTTAGCATTTTGGGTTTGGTTTTAAGTTCTAGAGCACAACTTTCTGCGAAGTAGAAATTTGGTGACAGCTTATGTTGTGCCATAGAGGCAGAAACCCTGAAGTTAAAGCAGAGTGGCCTGGAGAAGAACATGTGAGTAGCATATTTGTTTTTCTAGCCCTCCTCATTCAGTTTTTGTGAACAAAGTAACCTAAAGCCAAAATTACTGTCTTGAATATTTTCATTGAGCCTCCTGAAATGCTCTGTAGGCCTTTGAGATTTTTTTTTTTTTTGGTAACAAAATCTGTTCAAGTGGGTTTTACTGTTTAAATCACAACTTCTGTCTCTGTTAAGGGGCCAAAGAACCAAAAAGGATTACTGTATTTTGTGTGGGAATACTATTTTAAACGACTTCGCGAAATTGATTATGTTCATTCTTTTTTTTTTTTTTTTTTTTTTAAAAAACCCTCCCGTACGTCGTTGT